>JAYXIM010045572.1:0-213038 GCA_037575425.1 Anastrepha fraterculus
CGGTCATGCTTCGGCTGAATAATCACGTTGCGAAGGTCAGGCTATGTATCCGGTGGGACCAAGCCGGTGTTATGGTGGCCGCCGTAGCCGAATGGGTTGGTGCGCGACTACCATTCGGAATTCACAGAGAGAACGTCGGTTCGAATCTCGGTAAAACACCAAAATTAAGAAAACAAAAAACATTTTTCTAATAGCGGTCGCCCCTCGGCAGGCAATGGCAAACTTCCGAGTGTATTTCTGCCATGAAAAAGCTCCTCATAAAAATATCTTATGTTATTTTTTTACCTAATTTCTACCTATTTTTTACCTAATATCATTTAAGGGGTTACATGGGTTTCGTTGGTTCAAAAAATCGATTTGTTTTTTTTTTTTGCTAATTAATTTCCACAACTTCTCAGGAATATTATCCAAAATTTTCAAATCTATCCGAATAATAATGATTTGGTTTTTTTTTTCAATTACAACTATTTAAAAAAACAAAATGTCAAGCAAATTTGACCGAAATTTTCATTTTTTTCCAAAAATGTCTGCCAAAATTCCAATTTTTACTTTTTTTCTTTCCTTCGTTCAAGCAGGAGTTTATGATCTTAACTAAAGCACTTATTTTTGTTTCTTCATTGTTGATGAGCCTGTCAGGAGTTATGCTGACAACGCGGACGCACCATTTTTCGAGGGGTCACCGAAAATGACGTCACAATGGAGGAGTTTTAATTTTTGTTTTTTGAAAATTTCAGAAATTATTCTTTAAATATGTATCTATAAGACAGAAAAAAGTTTGAATTAAAAAAAAAAATTTACATAGAAAAAAAAATATTGAAAATTGGCCTTTTTTTATCCGACGAACCCCATGTAACCCCTTAATTCTCTTTCAGTTATTTAGTTGCACATTTTTTTACTTGTTTGAATATGATCTTTTGAATTCACTGAAAGTAAGTTATTCCTTTTCAGTTTAATTCTATTTAATTTAATTTGTTTCAATTTGCCTTAATTAAATTAATTTTTTTTTTATTTTTTTTTTTCTATTACACATATTATGCTGTAAATTTTTTTTTTAATTTAAATTTAATAAGATTTTTTTGGTTATTTTTAACTCACATTTTTATTAATTGGATTTAATTTAATTGTTTCTATATATATTTAATTTAATTTATTTCGATTTATTTTCTCTTTGTTTCAAATTTTATTTATTACCTTTTCGTTTTATTATAAGTTTTATTTTATTAATTTTCAATACTATTTTTTAACTCAATTTAATTTATAATTTGTTTTCTAATTCAGTTTGTTTCATTTTTATAATTTTGTTGAATTAAAATATTTTTTATTATTTTTTTTTTTTTGCTTAATTGCTTATTTCCGCACCCTGGTCCAAAAACTAACGGTAGCGCACTGTTGTCGTTGTTTTGCCGCCTCCTAGCCATTAAGTTTACTTTTCTAATCGTCTCACTTATGATTGATGCCGCTCTTACGAAGGATGCTCTCGGCATCTGTGCCACGATTTTAGGATATATGTTTAGTTCAGTCATTACAAAAATATAAAACTAAATTAAATAAAAAAAAATACACATTTTATATGAAATTGAAATAATATCAATTGTAATAAGCTTAATCGGAGTGGTACCACTTTTTATTTATTCGTTTTATTTTACTATTATATATAATAATTTACTAATTTATTAAATTTTTTCTTAATTTAACTTAAATTATTTTATTATTATTTGTTTTTTTTTTTTCATTTTTAAAATTTTAATTACTTTTTTTAAGAATATTTTTTTTTTTTTATTTCATTTAATATTTTCTGTACCATTCCCCCTCTTTTAGCTTTACTTTGACATCCTTCCATCATTTGTTGGGGTCTTCATTGCTCTGAACCCCTGTCAGTCAAATTTTTGCGCCCCCCCATTTGAAACTCGCATACATAAGCACTTACATACGCACCACATATTTATATCTTCACATCAGGTTAAATTCGTTCTGCTTTGGAATTGAAATAGACGCATTTGCGCGTAATCCTCTGCATAAGCTGTAATCCTAGAACGATGTAAGAAATTTACCATACCCATTTCTATAAAAGCAGCCACACACGCATTTGCATACATTCGAGACCTACTCGCACATATGCGATAGTAAAATTCTAAATTTACCGTACTCACCCTACACATCAACTATGTACTTGAGGACATTGGCAACAATAGTAATTCATGTAACACCTGCAGTCATTCAAATCTCAGTGCACACAAGTGTTTGTGTGTGTGCACAATATCCTTTTGCTTTTTGTTTACGCATGGCGTTTGTGAGCTAAAGGTGAACTCATTAGATATTGCCGAGGGAATTTAAATGTAATTCAAGGGTGATTCCTTGTGCCCGAGTGATACAACTATTACACTACGACACTACAAATAGAGGCACACACCAGTAAACATACACTCGTGCTTGTGTGTATGCATTATGTGTGCTTGTAATTGTGTCACATTTGCGCACGGTTGTACACATTTAATCCATTTTCAATTGCTTAATCCACATTGTGACTCTAAATAAAAAAAAACCTTTTCGCAAATAGCAACAATATAATAGTGGAAACAACAACAATGCCAACCAAAGGCGATGACATGGGTAGTAAATAGTTATCTAGCCACCCGTTACCATGTTGGCTCGCCATATCCGGTCGCACTAAGTTGGCTTGTAGGCATACCGAATTGTATTGGACTGTAAGTCTATTTGCAGAAGCTATATTCGCATGTATGCATGTTTCATGTGCGTGCCTACATGTCCTTGCTCGTCAACACACACGCACACACACTTCAGTAAATACTAAATTATGTACACCCATTTGGAGGCACAATAGTTTTGATGTAGATGCCCGTGTATGTATGCGGACAAGCATTTTCTTTCATCATGTGGGTAAATCCTGCTCAAACTATGCTAGCACACACACTCTTAAGTAATGTGCTGGTATGTGTGCAGTTAGCGCTTGCCATGACAGCCTTCATCTTAAGCTCTGCACAATCCTAAATAAATAAAAATCCAATTTTGACCTCCTTTGACATTTCACCAAGTAGCCTTTCATCGTTTTTGTGGACACGCACAGATTTCGTTGTTTCGTTGTAATACTCGTAACATTCGGTGAGTGGGAGTTTATTACCGGCAAACAAACATTTACACTTAGATATGCGCATTTGCCATGAATGAGTGTTTACCCTTTCATTTTGTGTGCGGAAAGTAGTATAAGTTTTGCTTTGACCAATGCAAGGTGTACTCAATTTGATAGTGAGATGACTCACATTTTCAATTCTGTTGATTTATTTTATTTTTTTTTCATTTTTGTGGGAGCACAGTTTTAGTAAATATAAATATAAGCAGTACTGGTTAAACTTAATGTATTGTGGTTTTATGGGGATTTTCGGTAAATTTGCTTGCAATAAAATATCTTTTCTTTAGAATATGGTCGAATTTAGGTCGAAATAAACAAATGCTCCTAGGTGGAAGGTTTTATTTCAGTAATTGCTGGAATCTTCCTATGGTTTGCTCAGAGCTACTTTCCAACTCACTTGACTACAAATTAAAATAATACAGTTGGGTGATTTTTTAAGAGCTTGAGAACTTATAAAATGAACTAAATGATAATTCAAAACAGAAATTATGTTGCAATTTTTTTTTATATTTGGTGTGTAATTCCATGGTCCATTCGATCAGTCGAATTTCTGATAACTTTCTCCCATAAATCTAAATGAGCCCAATTATAGAAAATGCGATGCGAACGATGATCTTTTGGCTTGAACTTTACGCGAGCTGTATTTTATAGGCACGTAAGACAAGATCTTTATATAATCGACATTTCAACTTCTCCTTCAACACTTCCCTTGATGAACTTCGCACAGATTTATTTTCTTCAAAATAAATTTCGACAATTTGGAAGCTTTTCGCGTCAAACGATTCATGATCACTTGAAAAATCTTTCTGCAGAGAAATGTCCTCAGATCGCTACTCTCTGCTCTCAAACCAAAGTTATCGATATCGATAATTCTCAGGCAGCTAAAACACACCCTGTACATTGTGCATTGTGTATCTGCTTCCTAATATAAATACATTGCGACGCTTCGATCGGCTTGCCAACTTCGGTAATATACGAGAAAGTATGCTGGCGCTGCGCTAGAGCAATATTTCCCACTGATTTGCTGTACTTACTACATATTATTGATTATAACTCGAAACGTCAAGAGAATCCTATTAAAAACCCTACAAATTTTACAGGGCAAAGTCTAAGCTATTATTAAAAAAAAAATACGAAGGGGATGGTTTTTTTTAATAGAAGAAAAAGAAATAATTTTTTCCCAAAAACTTGTAGTAAAACAATGATTTTTTTCATAATTTATTATAATTTAAAATGTTTTTACCAAGTATATTTTTTGATAAAACGTTTAAAAAAATCTTCATACAATAACAGAAGATAATATTTTGAATGAGCCGAGGCGTTTACACTAGTGCTCCATTCCGATGTAAAGTAGTGGATCTCCACTACTGTTCTTATATATAGATAATAATAATATTTTGAACTAAAGATACACAATTTTTTCTCACATAATTTTTTTGCAAGGTATATTTTATACTGAAAAACATTCTTGTGCCATGAAAAAGTACCTTCTCATGAAAACTATTCTGCCGTTCACAGGGGGCATAAAATAGCAAAACCCCCCATTTATGGAAAGACGCCAAAATTCACCACGCCACAAATAGGAGAGGAGCCCGGCCAAAACGCATCAAGGGGTGTAGCGCTAGTTTTATCAGTTTTCTTGTAGTTTAAACCAAAATTGAAGAATAAGAAAAAAATTATGAAAAAACAGAAAACATTCTACTTCAAGAGACTTTGTATCATAATCTTGAACATTGAATAAATCACAAAATATTTTTTTTTATACTTAGTTTCCAATTTACTTCCTTTTATGTTCAACTCCAAAAAAAAATCTATTTTTAGAAGAATAGACGGCAATATCCAAAATACTTTTTTTGTGAGTGTGCTTCTGTCTTTTGGCATGGAGCCCCTCAGTTATAATACTGCGCATTTAACTATGACAGATATAAACTAAACAATTTTTTGATTACTCAATTGCCTACGCAAGATTTTAACTCAGCTCGCAAGAGGAAAAATTACGTGCCGTTGTTGTATCTCATGAGAGCCAATTGAGAACATAAAATTGAGACTACTTTTCTCTGTCAGTTTGCTTTTAAAAACTGGATAAAAGTTTTACTACATTAGTCAGCGAAATCTTCAAAAATTTAAAAGAATGAGACAAGGGTTGTACTTTATACAGATTGGTAAATTAATACTCAAAGTAACGCTTATTAGCCGGTAAAATAATTAAATAATAATTATTCTAATATTTATACTCCTAACACACAAACAATTTTATTCGATCTGTCAATTCACACGCAGTTTGCAAGCATTTGAATTCAGTAAAGCTTTTTCCAATGTTTGCTTTGGAGGTTTATTTGCAATATAAATTCATAAAACTTAACCGCATAGACAAAGTCCAACAACACCAGAAGTCGTGGAGCATCAATAAAGCGTGACATTTTAGCGAAAAAAAAATTTCAAAAATTAAAATAAAATTTTTATAAGTCACTTTTTTTAGACTAAAGTTCAAGTGGTATCAAGCTGCAAACCTACATTCGCACATACAAAGCCTGGAATAATTTGAATCCTATCTTATTCCCGGAGGTTTAGGCTCTCAAAGTGTTTTATGAAACTAGGTGCATTTTCAGAGAGGTAGCAAATTATGGCGCCCTGTGATTACTGAACGTATAACTGAAAAACTATGGTATCGTTGGTAAGCTTGCTTACTTGCAGGCACTGAAAATCAGTTGGAAATATACACTGCCTTAAGAGAGAAAAACACAGAAACTTATTGGCAAGTTTTGCCAATTTATTTGTTTCTCATTTAGTACTAATGCTTTTTCTTAATATTAAAATTTATTTACTATTAACTGGTATAGTTCGCTGTAATAAAACCAACTCAAAATCAAGCTCCAAAATTATATAAACTTCATACCTTCTTTTTTCATTAAAAAGTTTAAAAAATTTGCATAAAAATTTCGCAATTTTTAGAAAAATGTTTGTCTTTAGGTCTAGATTTTGAGAATCTGTTTTGAATTCCATTTTTGAGAATTACGAGAGTGTGCTTGTGTTTTTGAAAAAGTTTATAAACTTTTGTACAAAGTTTGAAACCTTGCATTACGCAGTTTTATTATGCTAGTTGGCACAAAATTCATCATCAATACTAATAAAAAAAACAAAAAAAAAAAACAAATATTTGAAGCGATGGAAATCTTTGCTTTGGCCTTAAGCGCTCCATTGCTTGCCTGCTTTTAAAGGGTTTTCCAAAGGAGGTGCTATTTTGATATTCAAAGAAAAATGCTATTTTTTTAATATAAAAGATCGGATGTTTATTTCATTATAAAGAGGAAGGTATGCCGTTAATAGAGGAAAATAACATTAGGCAAATGACTTTCTATGAAAATTTCCATTACCGAATTGCAAAGTGGCTGCGCTATGTCCTCGATAACCTCACGAATTCCATATTTGAGACCTTGAATGGACCCTGGGCTGTTGACGTAGACCTTCTCTTTCACGTTGTCCCAAAGAACAAAGTTACAAGATGATAAATCACAAGATCTCGGTGGACAATTGTGATCACCTCTTCGAGAGATAACACGGTCCGGAAACATTTCCCGTAAACGATAGCTATAGATAACACCTGTTACTTTACCTTTACTTATATACTGCAACGTTTTAGTCTACAAGTGTCAAAATATGAAGACGTTTGTAAAAATTATAAATCTTGCAGTGGCATGATTAATGTTGCACCATTTTGTACCATGAACTACATTTTATGTGTCTGTAATTCTTCTACTTGTGTATGGTGGTACGAATTTATACTGGCAAAGTCATTTACTTGAAGAATTACTTTTAGAAATCTGTTGGCAAAGTAAGCACCGCGTGCAACAACTTTTCCGCAAAAACTGTATTTAAAACAGATTTCTCAGCGTAAATTCCAGCTCTTTAAGCAGAATTTTGTGCATCATTTATAATAAGAGAAGAGGCTTGGATGTACCACCATGATCCTAAAATGAAACGAAATTGTTTATAAGGCTTCAGTCGCTTGGTGGTTCAGCTCTAAAATAGATGAAGTCGAAAAGTTCGACAAACAAGGTTGTGACTTTAATATTTTGTGATGCAAAACGGATTTTATTGAGTGACTATCTCGAGAAATGTACAGTGTTAAAATCTAAATATTATAAGAAACTTTCAAATCAGCTGATTAAACAAATTTGTGAGACAACTCATGGCTTACAGAAGAAAAAACGAATTTAATTTATCAAGGCAATGCACCTCTTCGCACAAGATTCGATGGTTATTTAGTTGATTGAGTCGAGAATTGCTTGAACGCCAACAACGTCTATCAGATTTGGATCCGAGCGAATAGAAGCTTGAAACACTAATTGTGTGGAAAATGTTTTGAATCAAATAAAGGAGATTTTGCAGCTATAGCGCAGTATTTTGCAGAACATACCGAAAATTATTACTGAGATGGTATCAGATTATTGGAGGGTCATTGGAAGAAGTAAACACGGGTCGTTTGAAAATTCCGTGCAAAAATTAGAACGACTTAATTGTTTAGAATTCAACTTTTTTATGTTACGACATAGCCTCCTTTTAGACTTATATACTCCGTCCAACGCTGTTCCAGTTATTTGATCCCTTCCGAAAAATAGGATTTGTCCAATTCTGAAAAATAGGCACTCGTTTCTACAATCGGGGGTGATTTGCATAAAATCTTTTTTGGGTCAGATATTTCTTCCAATTGGGGACCAAATAGTAGTCCAAAGGTTATGAGGAAGCCAAGTCTGCAGAGTTGGCGGATGTGAAATGAGTTGGAACCCTCTTTCCCTTACTTTTGCAACCCTAAATGCTGAGATGTTAGCTGGTGTTGGGAAAGAAAAATCACTTAATAAAAGGAAATAGACCAATCTAACTGAAACTTGGTGTGTGTTCTTCCAATAGATGATACTAACTAAATATAATCTCGACACTTGCCATGGAGTGCCATCTCTCTGACTTTTCGAACGACCTTTGCATTGCAGTTGAGGGAGATTATATTGAATAAAAGTAATAATTTCATTACAAAATTCACATTTCTTTAATTTTTACTTCCAATACTTGTTTTTTGTTTTTTTGAAAATATAGTTTATTCTCCTACAAAAACCATACAAGTTCCCAGTTTCAGTTTTCTGTGTAAATTAAAAAACTAAATGTAAACATTTAAAAAATTTCCATCGAAATTTCACAAAAAAAAAAATTTCGCGTAAGTCATTTGATAGCCCATTGAATATTGGTCTCAGAAATTGCAAGTCTTAAGTAACTAAAAATACCGCACTAATTTTTGCCAATTTTCTCGCTGCCGGTGTTGGGTGTTACCAGCCATGTAAAAAAATGGCGAGCATTCATCACCTGGAGGAAATGCATAGAATGGTGAATACGATTTTTTAGTTACTTAAAGTTTGCACTTTCTGTACCAAATTTGTATAGGCTATAAAACTTTTTCAGAAATTCTAATTAAAAAAGTCTGAAACCCGGATCTATATAGATTTCGTAGGAGAATAAACTATATTTTCATAAAAAAATTACTAGAATTAAATAGGAAGTAAAAAAATTGTCAAAATTTTTCAATAAACTATAGGTATTTAATGCAGAGTATAGACAACTTCAGTTACTCTCGAACTTACACACTACTTTACTAAATTTATTTATTTTAAAGTTAAGCAAAAGCGAAATATGTTAACATGATTTCTGTGCCCATTCTTATACTACTTTCGACCATGTGGCTAATGCACAAAAATCGCTTTTTAATAGCAGCAAAGTCTAAAACAAAAACTGAAAGGAAAAAATAGGGTCAATGCATATTTCATTTCAACCCAAAAACTTATAAAAGGGACATATTGAGACATGTTGTAATAGAAACTAATGACCAAACTAATGTAGAGATCAAATGCCGATGTCATTGCTAATGGACAGACATTCGTACATACATACAAATATGTATGCGTGTGATTGTGTATAGCCAATATAAATATTTTATTTAGACACATACATAGACGCATTTACAAATGTATACGCATTTAGCTGACTTATTTTTGATTTCTATCTCAACTCGCACAACACTTAAATACTCTAGAAATATCATCTGCTGTCTGCAGCCGGAGGTCAAGCGTCAACTAGCATCTACGAAATTTATACTCGGTCATCACTTTGATGCATTTAATGGCGTAAACATCAAATGTTGTGATGGCTTGCTGCTAACGGTCAACATTTACAACGAAATACATACATACATGCATACATATTGCTGTAAGTGTATAAATGTCATGGACGACATTTATGTGACAAATAGCTGTCAAACAATACAAGCGCATAGCATGAAGTATTTACACTCACATGCACACACACACATAGCAATATAACAACAAAATAGTACAAGAGTCGCAAGCAACAACGTTCTAAACTGCGCGCACACTCACACACTCGCACAAACACAGGGACATGTGTGCTTACCAACTAACATTCCCTTTGGCAAACCCCCAAAACAACAAAAACAACAAACAGAGAAACTACCCAACAACTACTAAGCTCGCTTGTAACAGCCGGTTATGTGAAACGAAGCGGAAGATTGTGAGCGGAAAGCTGAGTTGCTAGCTGCGACTCCTGGCTCCTGGCTGTTGGCTGCTGACTGACTGTCTGCCTTTTGAAAGACGGCCATAACCCTGTGGCTAAGGCTGTGGCCTCTGCCTGATTTACAGGATTTTCCTATGCTGACTACACTGACTCTCCTGTAAATGTATTTTTTTTTTTTTCGTTTTGTTTTGTGCGAAATACACTCCGAAATGTCTGTAAGTGCTTGGCTTTTGGAATTTACGCTCGAGTAAAATTGTGGACAATAAAGTTATTAAAGCGTGTAGAGAGTAAGGATAGAATTTCAAAATGACCACTTTTGCAAAAGGCGAAATTTTGCAAACCTTTTTTTTTTGTTTTTGTTCTTTGCCAATTCATTAGTCTAATACTCTCAATTGTGTTAATGTGACGAGAGGATGAGTAATGGATGGTACATCAGGCTTTGGTAAAAACAAGAATACGAAATTAAACGGGTAGAATTCAATACTACTAGTAAATACAATAATTTATGGCTTTTCATTTTACTTCAACTCTTTAAGAACTTCTCTAAAATTAGGCTTCAACTAGTAGCCATTGATTTTTCTATGAAATTTGTTTGCTAAGTTCAACAAAATTTGAAATGTTATTTGTTGAGTTAGGTTAGATTGACCTGGCTGGCTGAAAACCAACACGTAGACCTAGTGGTCCTTAGTGGTACCAGCTGGAGCTAGGCCTTTACGTTTGTCTGCGTCTTTTGTGAATCTAAGTAAGCTCTAAACCCCGAGATATATTTCACCTTCTCTTATTGTGAAGCCACTAAGCGTTTTATTCGTGTTGTAGCTAATGAAGGGCACGAACATAGAAGGTGTTCTAAAGTTTCCCTCTCTTTGAGTTTCTTGCAAATTCTTCAAGTATCATAGTTTGTAATTTCTATCTTGTATGCTTGTGCTGCTAGCAAATTGTGACCTGTCAGTATACTTGCGGTAGTTCTGCTTTCTTTTCTAGACAGAGCTAGTACTAATCTGGCGTATTTATCTGCATTCTGCTCACATATAATTTTCGCGGTTTTGCAAGTGGCTAAATTGCTCCGCCTCTTGCCTATTCGTTCGCAACTATGCCATTGTAGATCGTCTCTAAGGTTTTCAGTATGTCGTTTTCTTCTTAAAATAGCATGTAAACTGCGCTCTTGGCAATCCCATCTACAATTTTATTTACTGCAATGCCCTTAAGTCCGGGTACCCAATAGATGTGCAGCCGTCTGTCTGCGACACGTTTTTCTACGGCTGCCCTCCTTTCTTAAACCTTTTGGATCAAATTTCATATGAGTTCTTTGTCTATATCGCTGCCTGACTGTATTTATTTTGGAGTTACTGAATGTCTTTGCGAATGCTAATTCTGCAGCCTATACTACAGCAAAGACTTTCGCTTGAAAAGTACTGCCGTTCAAGCTGCCTGATGCCTAGCTTTGCGCACTAGATCAATGCACCTTCTCCGTCCGACCTATTCGAATATATATTAAGCGCATTGGGGCTAGGTCTCATTCCTACTTTCTATCCCTTTTCTTCTATTATTCTTCGGAACTTTATTTATTACTCTTGATTCAAATGAAGAATGTATAATCTCAATCACTAAGTACTGGCTCAATTTATATTTCGTTGACTGGACTGATTATTTTAAAAATCTCAATATTTCATTAATTCTGTGAGGCTCTGGAATTTTGTTTCAGAATCTATGTATCAAGACTACTATAATTAGGAGTAACTACAAAAAGGTAATCCACAATTATCAAAGTTTCATAAATTCAATATGATTGCGATTTGATTATTTTCTTATTCGATTTATTTATAAATTTCTTCACCACTTTGTATTCATCTCTAAGGGAACATCTCGTCTTAACTTTTGCCTTAAGTTTTAAATTTAATGGTAGAAACATATATTTAGACTTACTGCTTTCATATACTCGCGAACACGGTGGTAATCATTCAACTTTGTTTTTCGATACCTTCTTTGTTAAATAAAAGAAATGATTTTAAATGATGGAAAACTTCATTTTGACATTTGGGCGCTCCATTTGCAAGATGGAAACTATGCCACACTGGTAATGCACATCTGCATTCACTTGATCTCAGAAGTGGATACCTCCAGAACGAGCTGTTTAAAGGTTTCAACAGCTACTTCAGGCGTTAAAAAACGTTGATCTCACATTTAATTTTGATGTTCGGGAACAAAATGAAATCATTAGGTGTCAAATCAGGGCTTTAAGGCGGTTGCCCCATTAATACGATCTTTTGAGTGCTTAAGAACTCTCTCGTGCGAGCCGATAAGTAAGAGCTCGCATTGTCTCATTCAATGATGATTCAACTCGGATGATCGGTTTTCCTTAATTCTCCGAAAACTTAAGACGAAAAAATGATAAGTTCCGCTAAGAATTCACTGCTTTAAGTTTCCTTTGTGGTAGAGTTGCACAAGATATGACGTTCTGCTTTGAAGTGCAACAACTTTTACATACTTGCTTACCTACGGCAACTGAAAATATGTCCAAACTATGATGGCACTACAGCACAGGACTTGTTGAGAATTATAGACAATTTATTTGTTTTTTAGGGAGGTACTTTGTTGAAATAAATAATAAATCACAAATCTGGCAACAAACTAAATTTCTATTATTTGCATTACACTTTTCTACTTTCTTTTGAGTACTAACAATAGAGAACACATTCAATCAAGGCTCTACATTTCACTGTGTGCATTATCAGTGAATTTGATATGTTAAACACACTTTCAGCGAACATTAATTTTGGTTTTCTGTTAGAACAGCAGCCTTATCAAGGAGTTTGTGTGTGACAGTAGTCGATCGACGTGTTTTTTTCCTGGATTTGAACGCAGTTCCTCAAACTTCTATGCCATACTTCCATAATGTCATAAATATAGTCTTATTTATTGATAGTTTATTATTTAGTTGCCTAAAGACCTTCTCAATCTCATTTCGTTTTTTAATAATATGGACTTTTCAATTTAACTTTGCGTCACGAGTAATTCCTAAATATTTGGCCTCAATATCAGTATTAAATATTCCAATCGTACGGTTTTTTAGCTTACATTTGTTACTAATGTAACTTGGTTTTGCCTCATTTACTTATATATTTAGACTGAATTTTTTGAATATCGTTGTAAATTTTGTATGTCCTTGAAATGTTCAAATCAGTTCTATTCTGGCCAAAAATTGATCAAATTAACCGAAACTCGTTACTAAAGTTAACGGTACAAAATGTAGTCATAAAATACCCGATAACATGAAAAATATGCCTGTTAGATGATTTCCAAGAACGTTATTTACCATTGCCCGACGCACCATTGCGTATGAGTAACTTTTGATTTATACAGGCGAAATCAAATTCTGCTGAAAAACGATATATATTTCATATATGACGAGCTCGATTTGTGCTTCCAATGCGGTCAGTGAATTTTAATGCTCGACTACATTCGCTGCGCATGAAATATCTATTGTGTTTTGTGTGATAATTCTGAAAATAAGCATAAAATTGTGCTTTGCTAGAAACTGTGAAGGATTGTGGAGTATAATATAGCAACAATGCATAATCATAAATTTAGCTGCTTTTGTTTAGAGAAATTCGCCAGATTGACGGCAAGTGCAAAGCTATGTTCTGCATACAATAACCTCAAAAATGATTGTCATAAAAATTCAGTGCGTCTATGAACTCGTATGATGAAAATTTTGCGGTAAGTCATGAGAAATGATTTTAACAACAAACTAGAAAAATAAGTAGATGCAGTTAATTCAATTTTCCCAGTAGAACTCTCTAGGCAGATAGATAGATATGAAAGAGAGGTATACACTTCGATTTTAAGAGCTACATACAATGCATTTAATAACTCAAGCATAGACAATTTGCCAATTTATTTGTTTCTTATTTAATTTTAATATTTGTTTACAAAAATATAGTTCATTTTCCTGCAGAAACCACATAAATCCAAATGTCAAACTTTGTGGAAATTAAAAAGAAAACAAATAGCTAAAAAAATGCATAATAATTTCAAACTTCTTAATCAGATTTTTGGAAAAATATCAAGTATGCAGGGTTACAGCCCATTGAATTTTAGTCTCTTTGTTATAGTCACTAAGAGCTCTGTGTTAAGCGCACTTTCTAAGTTTCAACCAGAACCACTTCTTTTCAGAAATCTTGATACCACACCGACAGGCTTTCTCCTTCTTCTCGACTAGGCTTCAGATTCGAGTAGTAAGTATGATGGTGTCTTCGGGGATGAGCCTCGAATGGGTGTGAACTCGAACCTTTACAAATAATTTCGTAGTCCAGAGACCAGTAAAAATGCTTGAGAGTATTCATAATTTCTTTCCAGAAAAATTTATATGAGTTTAAATCTTTCAAAAAGGTGCTAGTGAGGTTTCTGCTTAACAAATCCTCACAGTTTGGTAAGCGCTTTAGACCTGTAGTCACTAATCTTCCGTGACGTAAGCATCTTCTTCTTTTTTATTTGCTATTGGTATTCGAATGTAAGCGTCTATACAATTTAAAAATAATATATTATTAACAAATTTTTTCTCTTTTGTTTTTAAAACAAATTTTGAATTATATTTCAAAATAATTCGCGGTCTCTAGTTGCTTCCAAGAGCCGACACACACGTTCTATAGCGGTTCACTTATAGTCCAGCCTTATGTTCCTCAAGCAAGAAAACTGCTTTCGTCCGATATCTCTTCTTCCATCGATCTTGCACTGCATATGAGTTGTAGTAGTTCATATTTCAGATTTCGCAGAATATGACCCAGATAATATGTTTTTCTACGTTTGATCAATCTGAGTAGTTGTTTGGCACCTTGATGTCATGCTATAGGACACATATTCCTTCTGCCATGTTCCAATTTGTTTCCAAAAGATTTTCCTCAAAAATATGTGGAACAGTGCAGTGTCGCGAACTTTAGCTTATCTGAAGAAAAGTCAGCAAAAGAAGAAACTTAATTAGTTAAAAATTTCTGCAGGCGCAATAAAATGTTAGGGAACCCACAAAGCAGCAAACGTAAAGGAAGACCAGCCCAGACCAGGAGAAGGTAGCTGGAAATCGAAAAAGAAAGCCTCCAGCCAATGTGGAATAATACCAAAACTTATGCAAACGACATAACAGCTTCGAAAAAAATTGTTTATGGCTCTTTGTTTCTTAACGGAACGATAGGACGATATTCACTTTTAAGATGTGATAAGTAAATATAGAATACCTTACGTACCAGGAAGCAGCAAATAAATTTGCACATCTGAAGGCAAATCTTCCAATTTTGTGAGAAAAATACTCTTTCAAACTGGAATTCCAAGCATTTCCATTTTTACATTCATAGTTTCTGGTATACGGAGTCGATATACCAGGTGCCACAAAATTAATCACCCTATCGAGAGATTTATAATTTTTACAGTTGGCGTCGTATGTCAATCTTATTTAACACTTGTGAACCAGACAGCTGCATTATACAAACAGCCAAGCAATGAAGCGTATGGTACCGAAGCTTGGACGATGACAACATTTTTCTAAATATGTTATTTTTAAGGAATAAATATATAAAAAAATCGAAAATCGTTTACTTGTGTGTTTCTTTCAAAATAAACCGAAATTGTTCATATTTTTACAAACAAAACCAATTTTACATACAAATTGGTTGGTCCGATTCCTTTGATTTTTTTTGCTGGTAAACTAATAATATCAACCAAATCAAACGATAAATGTCAAACAGCTCAAACCGAGCTCTTACTTTTTATTAGAGTGGCTTTATTCTACGAAATATGCTGAACGTTTTAAGTCCTAAGCCCATCGAGTCCATTAGCTTAAATCCAACTGCAAACTATGCTCCAAACTGATAAGAACGAAAGCGTCTGAACGGAGTGGAAGAAACCTCTCTTAGAAATGAAAAGTAGATATGAAAAGTACATTCCAAATGTGCCACTAATTTATTGGTGGTCGGAAATAAGCACTAAGCTGCTAAATACACCTACATATGCAAATAAGTCTGCATGCATACTTTTATTTATACACAGCTGCGTGTGGCACACACATTGCGTTCAAGAGCCAATTTACAGCCCTGACGACTTTGACTTAGCACCTTGATCAAAAAGTTCTCGAAATATATTCGGTAACTTCAACATACAAGTTTATTCCTCAAAAGTGATATTATCGCCTTGAAAGGACTCCCTAACAACTGCTTATGCCAGCATTTGATCCAGTTCTCGCAACATCAGATCTCGCAATAGCCCTCAGAGTCAAGGATTTACTTAAGAAGGCGTAACTCTTTCAATTGTCAAGCAAGAGCGACGAAAATTTGATAGGAGTGCTAGTCACAGATGTGATAACCTAACAAAAAAACAGAGAATTGATATCAGGTAACTTGTATCAACACCTGACATTTGTTCCGGGAACTTTTTGATCAAAGTCGTATTAAGATGCGAGTCCCATTGTTTTGACACACTTGCCACAAACAAATTGCGAAGAAGGTAAACAAAATTTCACCAGTACTCTGAAGTTTTCTAGCTAAATTTGAGTATACGAAAACAAATTGGCAGACATATGGAAATGCGAAAAAAAGAAAGGACACGTTTGTCATTGAAAGTAAAAAGACAGTGAAAAAGACATCAACAAAAGTTGCTGCTACTGCTGCTGCTCCTGATGGTCTTAGTGGTTTCCTACCCAATGAAGCGCCCCCAAATCGAGCAGCAATGCCAGAAGTGGGCCGTTGCGGTTGTTGTCTTATTGTAAGTAGTTGTTGGGCGCTAGTAAGGCATGGCTCAGCTCTGGGTAATTGAAAACGTGCTGAGAGATGTCAAAGGCAACACATTGTACCGCAAAAGTGCGAGCATAAACAAACAACAATACACTGTCACTCATGCACGCCTACATAATGCGAGTGGTAAGCACCTTAGCAGCCGCTTAACCTTCAAAAGCGCGTAAATACTTAATGTTAGGAGCCGAGTAGCTGTGGAGTGTAGCGGCGCAGAGTGCAGATATTCATCTTGTCTGTTAATTTGTTTAAATTATTTTGCGGTCTGTGTTAGGTGCTATGAGCAGCGGCAATGTGTTGTAAGCATAATGGGGCCTGAGGTAGTTCGAAAGTGCCTTAAATGGCGGCACACATTGCACAATGTCGACAGAAGTGCTTGTAACTTATGTTGATAGGCTTCGGCGTTAATTACACGACCGGTTAGTTTATGTGTTAATATTGCAAATATGTGCATATGTACGTTTGCATGTCTCTCGCAGGCAGATTTTATACTGAACAAGCATCTTAATGTACTTGCGGCTGAGTAGGCGAAAACATGAAAGTGCTTTATTTCAAATACGCCTAGAGCTTTCACACTTATGAAGCGTCATTCCTATGTACAGTCAACGTCAAGAGAAAGTACACACCTTATAGTGACAAGTTTTGAATATTTGTTTATTTGCTTTTAAATTTCAATTATTTTTTTTTTAAATATAGTTCATACTACAACAAAAATTATATCAAGCAAAGTGTTAAAATTTGCACAAAATTTGTAAAAATTCGACATATTTCCATACAAATTTCTAACTTTTTAGTCAGAATAAAATATCAAGTACGCAATTTTATAGCTTATTTAATTTTGATTTCATAAACTGCAAATTTCAAGTAGATCAAAAATCAAACTAATTTTTCAGAATTTTTTTTTATCAAAATTTATAGATCTAAAGAAAGATTTTTTAAGACCTATAGGAAAGTTTTTCAAAAAAACACACGTAAAATTCAGAAAAATGCATGAAATTTTTATTTAATTCGATAGTACAGTTCATATATATTAATGTTTGAAGATTATTTCATGCAAATGTTGACCGCGACTGCGCTTCAAATGGTCCATCCGTTTAGTCCAATTTTGGCATATTCTTTCCAATGTTTCGGCCGGTATCTCACATATAAATGCTTCAATGTCGGCTTCCAATGCGTTAACTGAAACAGGTTTGTCTGAATAGACATGAGCTTTAACATAGCCCCACCAAAAATAATCTAAAGGCGTTATATCGCACGATCTGGGTGGCCAATTGACAGGTCCCGAACATGCAATAAAATGTTCACCGAACTCACCTCTTAACAAGTCCATTGTTACGTATGCTGTGTGGCATGTGGCACCGTCTTGCTGACACCACATGTCATGCAAGTCAAGCTCTTGCATTTTGCGCAAAAAAAGTTAGATATCATTTCACGGTAGCGCTCACCATTCAAAGTTACGTTACGATTCGCAGCATCTTTGAAGAAGTACGGCCCAATGATACCTCCAGCCCATAAACCGCATCAAACTGTGACCTTTTCTGGATACATTGGTAGCTCCATTGATCCAAAAATCGTGGGTCGATTAAACTGACCTTAAAATGTTTAAAAAAATAATAGCTAAAAAATCACCCTTTATAAAAATGAATACCTGACATTTTTCTACAAGTTCTGAGCACAAATTTCGAGGCTTTATTTTATGGGATGTTTGTTGTAGTAAGGACGATATTTAAATCAATAATAATTCAAGTTACAAAACAAATAAAGAAATAGTTAAAACGTATCAATACGTATTACAAGGTGTATGCAAAAAATAAAGTGAATTTTCATTTTTCTCAAAACATATTTATTTATTCGCCAATTTCTATTTTATCTCCTTTAAAGCAGTTCCCTTCAGATATAATACTCTTTTGCCAGCGTTTTTTCCAATCCTCGAAGCAGTTCTGATATGCACTTTTTGGTATGTCCTTGAGCTTTCTCAGCGATTCGGTTTTTATATCCTCAAACGTCGCCAAACGCCGTCCTTTCATGGGTCTCTTCAATCTTGGGAACAGGAAAAAGTCACACGGGACCAAGTCTAGTGAATACGGTGGCTGAGGCATGATAACGGTGTTGTTTACCCAAATAATCTCTCACAAGCAAAGATGAGTGAGCAGGTGCATTATCATGATGCAAAAGCCATGCATTTTTTTCCACAGTTCCGGGCGTTTATTTTCGTATTGCCTCACGGAAACGCCACATAACTTCAAGATAATACTCCCTATTTACCGTACGATCTTTTGGTAGGAACTCCTGATGCACTACGTCATGGTAATCGCAGAAAACAGTGAGCAAAACTTTGGAATTTGAACGAACTTGGTGTGCTTTTTTGCTCTTGGCTCTCATGGACTCTTCCATTGTGACGATTTTCCCAACCATATACCCATGATTCGTCACCAATTATGACCCTTTTAGGCAAATCTGGATTATCGTCGACCTCAATCAACAATTCCTGAGCGATGCTTATGCGACGTTGTTTTTGGTCAAAATTGAGCAATTTTGTAACGAACTTCACTGCCACATGTTTCATTCCCAAAATTTCCGAAAAAATTGCATGGCATGGGCCAACCGATATGCCTACATCCTCAGTAACTTCTCTAATTGTGATTTAACGATTGTCCATCACAGTTTTCTTCACTTTTTTAACATTTTCATCTCTTGTTGATGTGCTGGGTCGGGGTGTCCCAAGCGAGCGTCATAATTCACATCTTCTCGGCCTTCTGTGAAAAGTTTGTACCACTTGTAAACATTTTTTGACTTATGCCATTGTCAAAATTTCATTGATCCATTTTTTTCGATAGCAGAAAATCGCCGAAGACGCAAAACACGTGTCTTATTTATGCTTCTCACAAACAAACTAAAAATGGTTTATTGCTAAAACCGCGTCTTCGAGACAAGTGTACCAACATAAAATAAATAATAAACGAAAGTAAAATTTACGTAGCCCGCGGAATTTGAAAATTCACCATATTTTATGAACACACTCTCTTTTGACGCTGACTGTATTTCATGTGTGCTGTTGCAAGGTGTGAAGTTTCGTCGCTTATGTGTGTTTGCTAACTATTATTACACATTGTTCCCAGACTTTATAACCCTTAGCTGATAAGGCTGAAAAAAATTTAAAAATACTTGCTAAGCTTTTGCTGACATACGATGGGAGATTTCAGGAAAGGGAAAGGAAGTAGCGCGAAACTAAATACGACAGTTTTTAAATTTATAATTCAATAAATTGAGAGTTTTCCCGAAAAGGGGATAATAACGCGCGGTTCAAAGAATGGTAAGTGAAAACACATACACACGCGACATATAAATTACTGGTAGAAATCGTTAACAAAAGGCTTATTAGTTATGCTGAAAAAGTTTTACAAGAATACCAACGTGGTTTGAGGCCCGGAAGAGCAGAGGGCGACAGATCAAATATTCTATCTTCTTCTTAAAACTAATAAAACAAATCGATATGCCATTGATAAAAATAACGAATATCGAAGGAGCTAAGATGCTGCCTCGTTTAACCCCGTACGCCGCTATGAAAGCATTGAAGTGCATATTGTGGACAACGGATAGACAGTTGCGATGATGAATGAAAACCCAAGCTTGCTGGTTTTGAAATCAGAATGGAATGACTGACATTATCGAATGCATTGGAGAAATCAATATATACAACATCAACTTGAAGACGGTTGTTGAAAGCTGACGTGAAAAATCAGAATAGTTTGAGTTCTGCCAGTGGATCTACCGAGCATGGAATCTGATTGTTGGAAATAACAAGCTTAACTGTAAAATACATCTTCTATTTCACTATATATTCGAATAACTTTGAAACTGTAATCTTGATCTGGCACTGCCATATGCAACAGGTCATATCCTCATATTTAATTATTCTAATTAGACTCAGTAGTCTCTTTTGACTAAATAAGTACGAGGGGTGCCTTTTATATGTCGGGATTTGGCAACTCTGGTCTTGCATTCTGGCAACTGACAGCTGTATCGCAAAGTTTGACATTTTTTGGCTTTTACGTACTCAGAACGTTTTGAAATAACAGCGCTATTTGTGTCGTTTACAGTAACTTAAAAGATTCATCTCGGCCCAAAAATGGAATTAAATCGTGAACATTTTCGTGCGATTATATTTTACAACTTTCGACGTGGATTAACTCAGCAACATTGCATGGAGGAACTTAATTCATTTTTTGGCGATGAAGCTCCATCAAGGATCAGTGTTTATCGATGGTATGGTGAATTCAATCGTGGTCGTAGTTCACTCCAAGGTGAATTTCGTGAAGGTCGTCCAAAATCAGTTGTTGTTCCGAAAACCATTGATGCTGTGCGCGAACTGATATTGCAAGATCGTCATGTGACCTATCGTGAGATTGAGACAATCTTAGGCATTAGTGGGACCAGCATACATTCAATATTGCATAAACATTTGACTTTCAAAAAAATTTGTTCGCGTTGGGTCCCACACAATTTGTCAATCGCTCAAAAACAGGCTCGTGTCGATTGGTCGAAGGAAATGCTCAAAAAATACGATCGTGGGGCTTCGAAACACGTCTATGACATCGTGACAGGTGATGAATCATGGATTTACGCGATTGAGCCCGACAGTAAACAGCAGTCGACTGTATGGGTGTTTCAAGATGAGCCAAATCCAACAAAAGTTGTTCGCGCACGAAGCACTTCCAAGCAAATGGTCGTGACTTGGCACCGAATGGATTCTTTTTATTCCCGTACGTAAAAAACAAACTGAGAGGTCAACGTTTTTCGACACCTGAAGAAGCGGTTGCGGCATTCATAATGCATGTTTTGGAGGTACCTCATACAGAGTGGCAAAAGTGCTTCGACAATTGGTTCAAACGCATGCAAAAGTGTATAGATCTTCAAGGAGAATATTTTGAAAAACAATAAAGTGATTTTCGATGATTAAAATTTGTTTTTGTTCTCTAATCCCGACATATAAAAGGCACCTCTCGTGCATACGACATAGGAAAAAAATGTATAAATAAGTTATTTTATATAAACAAAAAACATTGTTTATATGAATTTGTAGATATTTTTTAATAAAAAACCTAGCTAACTATCTTTCCGCTGTGCTTAATTGCTGCAGTTTTCTTTAATTAAACTCTTCTCTTTACCTTTTCAATTCGTAGCTAAGCACTTTGGCTAATCTCATCAAGGAGGAATATCACCTGCAAAATTACTATCGCACCCTTCATTACTACTAATTGGTATTTTGAGTTTTAGCGCGAAATCAAATCCAATTTACACTCAGCAAACTTTTTAGCGTGCTTGAGCAATTGCTGCCTGTCACTTTTTCCTGTGTAAGTGTGTGTGTGTGTTTAAGACATAGCGTTAATTCGAATAATACGCATAAATTGCACAGATAAATACCGTCACTTGCAGCGCAGTTTCGCTTTTAATTTACGCCGTAAAACTTAGTATTTTTACAGCAAAGCTTTAAAAAGTAATAGCTCGGCAGAGTAAGCATAGCTAAACGACAGCCAGATGAAATTAATGAAAAGTTATTTTAACTATTAACTGATCAGTGTATATTACGTAAATTTGTCAGTATTTCATTAGCACTTAATTAGCAAGAATTAACGTCCACAAGCGAAGGGGTTAAGAGAGCAAAAGCTGATGTATACGAATTAGTGAAAGCATGGCATACAGTTCCCAATTAAAACTTGTATAGAATATAAGCATACTTTTTTGTGTAACAAATGTTGGGGAAATAAAGAATGGACGAAGAAAGACTAGTCGATTGTGTTTACTCGTCACTTGCGTAACACTAACTAACATAACATAAAAAATTAGTACCCATATTGAATTTTGCTTTTTCTGCATTATTAACTGACGTATTCACTTTTCGTCACTTCTGCGTATTCTTAAAAATTTGTTCAGTTAAGTGAGAGCTTGCGGAGAAAATTGTCCTCACAAAAACAAAAAAAAAAAAATTTCATTTGTCACACAATGCCATAGCGAAAATTTTAAATAGTCCGAAAAGTTCCCGTACTTACTGACTTACTTACGTGTTAAAAAAGTTTAATGAAACCTTGTCGGTTGAACAATGACCTAAAAGTGAGGAAAAAAGGATTTGTCAAAACCCAACGAAGTGGAGTCATTATTTCGAAAAATGCCACTTCGAAATGCTGCAAAACAGGTTAATATGTCGAAAAGATGTATATGTCGCATATATAAAGATTGTAGTACCCAATCGAAATGAGTGTGCGAAAACACGTGCGTAAAAATTATACAGTCAAGGCATCCATAAATATGATTGTGGGGTTAGAGACGATGAAACATACATCAAAGTAGACGTTAAGCTGATTCAACGCGCTGAGTTTTATACTGCAACGAAGAGAGGAGCAGTTCCAGGTGCCTATAAGCTAAATATGTTGAACAAGCTCCCTAAAAAATATTTGGTTTGTCAAGCCATCTGCCAGTGTGGCATGAAAGGCAAAACGTTCCTTACCACGGCCATTATAAATCAAGAAATGTATATGAAGAAGTGTTTGTAAAAACGTTTGCTGTCATTCATAAAACAACATATCGACTCAGTTCCGGTCTGGCCTGATTGAGCATAATATCACTATAGCCGTTCTGCTATGAACTGTTATGGAAACAACGAGGAAAATATTGTTTAAAAGGTACACAACTCACCAAACCGTCCCCAACTGCGACATATTAAAATATATTTGGCATTTGTTGAAAGAAAATTGCTAAAAATAAATTGGAAATGAACAGTAATTTAAAATGAATTGGCAGAGAGCGGCAAATACTTAAATCAGTATCTCCATGAAATATAAAATGCGCCATTTTGTTTACAACAAAGAGAATTTATTTAGAATTTAGAATTTTTATTGAATTTTCAATTGTTCATAAAATTAGTTATAATAATGCGATTTAAGTCAAATATGCGCCGTTTTGTTCGATGACGAGTTCGCAACGAGATGGCAATTTCATAATGCCCCTCTTATAGAAGCTCGCTTCCCTATTGTCAAAAAACTCGGAGAGCCAATTTTCACAGGACTCTCTTGTGGACAACTTCCGACTACCAAGCTCGTTCGCCATGGACAGAAATAGGTGGTAATCACTTGGTGCGAGATCCGGACTATACGGTGGATGCAAAAGAACCTCCCATCCAAGCTCCCGGAGCTTCTGGCGCGTCACCAAAGATGTGTGTGGCCTGGCGTTGTCCTGATGGAAGACAATTCGGCCTCTGTTGATCAAAGATGGCCTCTTCTGCATGAGTGCTGCATTCAAGCGGTCCAGTTATTGGCAGTACAGGTCCGAATTGAGCGTTTGGCCATAGGGGAGCAGCTCATAGTAGATGATTCCCTGCCAATCCCACCAAACACACAGAAGAACCTTCCTGGCTGTCAATCCAGGCTTGGCCACCGTCTGGGCAGCTTCACCGCTTTTCGACCACGACCGTTTGCACTTCACGTTGTCATAAGTGACCCACTTTTCATCGCCAGTCACCATCCGCTTCAAAAACGATTCGATTTTGTTGCGATTCAGAAGCGATTCGCATGCATCCATACGGGCAAAAATGTTTCTTTGCGTCAAGTCGTGTAGCACCCATACATCGAGCTTCTTTTTGAATCCAAGCTTCTTCAAATGGTTTATAACGGTTTGATGACTCATGCCCAGCTCTTGGCCGATGCTACGGCTGCTACTATGCCGGTCTCTTTCGATCAATTCAGCGATTTTATCGCAATTTTCGACGGCAGGCCTTCCGGACCGTGGCGCATCTTCGATCACCTCTGCACCAGAACGAAAACGTTGAAACCATCGTTGTGCGGTGGAAATGGAAACTGTATCGGGTCCATAAACTGCACAAATTTTATTGCCAGCATGAGATACATTTTTGCCTTTATCGTAGTAGTACTGTAAAATATGCCGTATTTTCTCTTTATTTTGCTCCATGTTTGCGACGCTATAACTCACGAACGACTAAAAGCAAACAACAATTAATCAAACACGTGTTAGCACGTGAAAAGAGCTTTCCAAAAAGCTCTAGCGTGAACCGATGCGACGAATACAACTAGAACTACGCGCTTGCAAAGACAAGCTTGCGGAAATACCGCATTTTGTTTTACATAGTACGCTTGATAGAGAAGAAAATCCTTTCTGTCAAAAAAGTACCGGGAATTGGCAAAAGGCAAAATAATTGTTTAATCATCAAAATTTATTTTGTCGCCCTTCAAAATAGGTTCCATTCGAAACAATACACATATGCCAACGATTAGTCCAGTCATCAAAGCACCTTTCAAAGGCATTTTTAGAGATCTTCTTCAGCTCCTCAAGCGAATATTCTTTAATGTCCTCTATCGACTCAAAGTGGCGTCCGCGGAGTGGCAATTTAAGTTTGGGGAGAAAGGAAAAAGTGGCATGGGGCTAAATTCAGTAAATATGATGGTTCCTCGATTATATTTGTATAGTTATTGGTCGAAAAAGTATTCACAATATGAGCCTTGTGTAACGGTGCGTTATCATGGTGCAAGATCCATGAGTTTTCTTTCCACGAATTGGGTCGTTCCATACGCACATTCTCTCGTATAATATTCTTTATTTACCCTAGAACCATTTGGAATTAATTCCACAACACCATGATAATTAAAGAAAACGAGTAGCATGACTTTCACTTTAGACTGACTTGACGTAGTTTTTTGGGACTCGGCTCATGTGGATAGCGCCATTCAGGAGCCGGTTGACCGGTTTGCATATCAAACTCATATACCCATGTCTTATTACCTACTATGAAGCGCTGGATAAACGTTGGGTCCGAATTAACTTATTCACTTGTTCAAGCATGTCTTAGCCACCTTATTCCGATGAATTTTTTGAAAGAAATTCAACTCTCTTGGAACGAGTCGAGCAGCTTCTTATACCACTCGTAGACTCGTGTTTTTGATAAATCACACTCGCCATAGACTTTCTGCAACATTTTCAACGATTCGGCTCACGAAATCGCGTACAAAACACAAAATTCCCGACAAATTCTTTAATCGACAAGAGGAGGGCCTTTTATATGTCGGGATTAGAGAACAAAAAACAAATTTTAATCATCGAAAATCACTTTATTGTTTTTCAATATATTCTCCATGAAGATCTATACACTTTTGCATGCATTTGAACCAATTGTCGAAGCACTTTTACCACTCTGAATGAGGTACCTCCAAAACATGCATTCTGAATGTAGCAACCGCTTCTTCAGGTGTCGAAAAACGTTGACCTCTCAGTTTGTTTTTTACGTACGGGAATAAAAAGAAGTCATTCGGTGCCAACTCAGGACTATACGGCAGATGACCCATTAATTCGATGTTTTGGGTGCTCAAAAATGCAGTTGTTTGAGCCGATGTGTGAGAGCTCGCATTGTCCTGGTGAAGAGTGATCCCTCTTTGGCGATTGGTTTTCCTCATTTCTTGGAAGACAACTGGCAAACAAATGGTTGTGTACCACTCAGAATTTACTGTTCTGCGTTGTTATAGTGGTACGGTTGCGACATGTCCAGTTTTTCCGAAAAAACAGGCGACCATTTGCTTGGAAGTGCTTCGTGCGCGAACAACTTTTGTTGGATTTGGCTCATCTTGAAACACCCATACAGTCGACTGCTGTTTACTTTCGGGCTCAATCGCGTAAATCCATGATTCATCACCTGTTCCGATGTCATAGACGTGTTTCGAAGCCCCACGATCGTAGTTTTTGAGCATTTCTTTCGACCACTCGACACAAGACTTTTTTTGAGCGATTAACAACTTGTGTGGGATCCAACGCGAACAAATTTTTTTGACAGTCAAATGTTTATGCAATATTGAATGTATGCTGGTCCCACTAATGCCTAAGATTGTCTTAATCTCACGATAGGTCACATGACGATCTTGCAATATCAGTTCGCGCACAGCATCAATGGTTTTCGGAACAACAACTGATTTTGGACGACCTTTACGAAATTCATCTTGGAGTGAACTACGACCACGATTGAATTCACCATACCATCGATAAACACTGGTCCTTGATGGAGCTTCATCGCCAAAACATGAATTAAGTTCATCCATGCAATGTTGCTGAGTTAATCCATGTCGAAAGTTGTACAAAGTAATCGTACGAATATGTTCACGATTTAATTCCATTTTTGGACCGAGATTAATCTTTTAAGTAACTGTAAACAACACAAATAGCGCTGGTATAGATTTTCACATTCAAGAGGCCAAAAACAGAAACAAAATGCATTGCCTGCTTGTTTTTGTTCTACTGCTACCACCAGTTCATTATGCCTTGATGTCAGAAATAATTTCGTATTTGTTAATGACACGAATTGTTAAATGGGTTGGTACAATATTTATTTTTGGTTACGCCTGTCAATCAACCATATAAATGTATGAATGTATATGAATAATTTAGAGTAATTACATGATGAATTTAATTGGCTTAATTGCGGTTTAGAGTTGACAAACAGATTTAATGAAATGTAATATTGAAAATGTAGGAGCAATAGTAAGAGAGATATCTTAGGCGTATATTATATACAGGGTGTTTAATCCAACGCTTGGAATTTATATATATTTTTTTTTACTTTAGCAAGTGAAATAAGGTTTCTGATGTGTAAGAATTGCAGTACCATCTGTGTAATAGAAGTCTGACTGGCAAAAATCAAATTTAGAGATCCGTACACTTTGTTTTAGAGTTCCGTTATAAAAAACAAAATGGGTTGTGAAATTTTATATAAAATGAAAAACGAGTCGAAGCAGTGTTCCTATGTAATCGTAAACACTATAAAGGTCCAAAAGAGTCACGTTTATCTACAACAAAATATTTGAAGAGGTCGAAAGCGTTCATAAATAATAAAATAAAATAAAATAAAATAAGTTAAGAACCTTGACAGTTTTCTCGGATGAAGCCCAAAAAATACCTCCCCAAAGCTAAATCCAAAGACCATTGATTTGTTTTTGACAAAGCAGAACTAACTTCTGCGTGAAACTGAATGGGTTTCAAGGAGAAGTGATTTAATTTATCCAAGGGCACAACTCAAAGACATTTACGTGCAGAAGGCCTCAAAATCCTGAGCATCTTGAAAAAACTACAGCTCTCATAATCACAAGAGAAAGAAAAGATAACTGCATGGGTTAAGCCAAATTCAGACCTGAATTGGGCAAATGCAATATTCAGTGCTATATGACTCGTAATGACTCGCTGTCGTGTGACTTCTTTAAGCTGATATTGGAGAGGATCGTACGAGCCGCAGAATTTAATCGCTCAGGCACAATTTTTTATAAGAGCGTGCAACTGTTGGCGTATGCCGGCCCTAACAACCGCGCTGTTAGTTCTGTCTTTTTCCAAACTGGATAAAGAGGCAAAGCGAATGGGTCTGGTGGTGAATGAGGACAAAACGAACTACCTGCTGTCATCAAACAAATAATCGGCGCACACGTGTATCGGCACCCACGTCACTGTAGACAGTTATGATTTTGAGGTGGTAAAGGACTTCCTATGCTTAGGAACCAGCATTAACACCGATAACAATGTCAGCCTTGAAATCCAACGTAGAATCTCTCTTGCCAACAAGTGCTACTTTGGACTAAGTAGGCAACTGAGCAGTAAAGTCCTCTCTCGACGAACAAAACTAACACTCTACAAGACTCTCATCATGCCCGTCTTAACGTATGGCGCAGAAGCGTGGACGATGAAAACATCCGATGAAGCGACGCTTGGAGCATTTGAGAGAAAGACTCTGCGCAAGCGTTTTGGGCCTTTGGAATGAAAGTGGAATTGTACGAGTTTTACGACGACATAGACATAGCGCATGGAATAAAGATCCAGCGGCTACGTTGGCTGTGTCATATCGTCCGAATGGATACAAACGCTCCGGCTCTGAAAGTATTCCATGCGGTTCCAGCTGGTGGTAGCAGATGAAGAGAAATGCCTCCTCTGCTTTGTTCAGGTGGAGAAGGACTTGGCTTCACTTGGTGTGTTCAACTGGCGCCGGTTAGCGCGAGAAAGAAACGACTGGCGCGCTTTGTTAAACTCGGCCAAAATCGTGCAAGCGGTAATCGTGCCAATTAAGAAGAAGAAGAAGAATATTCCAGGCTATTTGTGTTTAGCGACAATCTGAATGCAGTTTTCATGAGTAAAATTGACCAAAAAGCATCCTTGCCATCACAACGGCCGCAAGCATCGAAGCTGAAGGTGTGAAGAGTGGAAACAGCGAAATGGGATTGAAATGTTGAACTGTCCTTCAAAGTAGTTCAAGGTGTCGTGGATTATCCCTCTCTACTGGAACGAATCTATCTTAAGGGGTTATAAACCTTGTGAGACCGAGAAAATGGACGATTGTCATAATTTTTTTAAAATATGTTTTAGAACTTTTATTCAAATGAGGCATATATCATACTGTAACTCTCGAAGTATACATTTTGGTGTTTTTATTTTAAAAAATGAAATGAAAAAATTGAAATAAAATTAATTCCAGCGAACTATGCAAATAGTTATAAAAAGTGAACCGTTCAGATTCACGAGGTTGTAACAATTAAAAAAAAAAGTTTATGCAAATCGGTAAATTTTCAAAAAACACAACTTCGAGATAATCGCGTCTAAAATTTTGTGTGCACTTCATTTACTACTGTGGGCAAAAAGTAAGGGGAATTTATTTGTCAAACTTCGCGGGATTAAAATTTCGCTCTAGTTATTTTTTTCATGAGTTGGCAGCACTGTTAATAACATCTGGGCCAACTTTCATGTGAATGTCTTTATCAGTAATATATTTACGCTTGTGTTTACCATACGACCAGGGAGCATTTTTCGATTTTTACAATGTCTGATTTGATTGAGCAGAGAAGTGCCATCAAATTTTGTTTGCGGAATGAAATTTCGGCTGCAGAAACGTTTAGCATGTTGCAGAAGGCATTTGGTGATTCGACCACGTCGCAGAAAAATGTTTATAAGTGGTACAAAGACTTCAAAGAGGGTCGAGAACGTGTTGATGACTTGGAGCGCTCCGGACGACCATCGACGTCAACAGATGACCAACACGTCAATAAAGTGAAGGAGTTAGTGCTCAAAAATCGTCGGTTGACTGTTAAAGACCTCACTGATATGATCGGAATATCAGAAGGATCTGTGAAAACCATTTTGAAAGACTATTTGGGCCTACGAAAAGTCAAATCTCGTTTGGTACCGAAAACTCTCAATTTCAGGACAAGTTCAAATGCATCATTACGGGAGATGAGACTTGGATTTATGCCATAGTTACGACCCTGAAACAACCGACCAATCAAGCGAATATCGTGCTCAAGACGAGCCCAGACCGAAAAGAGCACGACAAAGTCGTTCAAAAATAAAGGTCATGATGACAGTTTTTTTTGATTTTCGTGGTGTGGTGCACTATGAATTCCTTCCACCTGGCCAAACTGTTAATAAGGAATATTATTTGAGCGTTATGCGTGAAGCAATTCGTCTAAAAAGACCAGAATTATGGGCCAACAACTCTTGGTTTTTGCATCACGATAATGCACCGTCTCACACTGCACTCGTTCTTCGTGACCATTTCGCCCAAAATTCCACGCATATCGTTCCGCAACCACCGTATTCGCCTGATTTGACTCCGTGTGACTTCTGGCTATTCCCAAAACTCAAGAGACCACTCCGAGGAACGCGTTTCTAGTCGATTGAGGACATAAAAGCTGAATCGAAGAAGGTGCTGATGGCTATACGGGAAATGGACTTTTGGCATGTTTCGGGGATTGGAAAAATCGTTGGCATAAGTGTATTTCATCGAGAGGGGACTATTTTCAAGGGGACGAAATTGATTTACACGAAGAAAGAAGAAAGATTTTTCATTTTACAACCAAATTCACCTTACTTTTTGCCCACAGTAGTATGGATAATGTGCGCGCTTCCAGGGTCTGTAACTTTCGTTCTAGTGCTCCGATCTTTATGTTTTTTTGAATTTATATTTTTAAGATGATGCACTTTTAGAATATCCCATACAAAAATTTTCGATTTTTTAGTCCAACACAAGGTATATATCCCCTTAATAACACATCTAAAGTGCTCGTAATTGAGAGTTTTTTCTATATCGGCTTCATGAGAATTCTGTGTGGTAAGAATGCACCCGTCTCTGAGAGCTTTGATAAAATTCCTTCCTATCTACAAATCTTTTGAGATTGACTTTGCCTCCCCTCAATACTCCCCCGTGAAACTTCTTAATTATGCCTATACTCGTAAATATGTCGTAAATGTTTTATTAAATTTTTTTCTTGCGGCTTAAATTTATTATTATGCTATTTGTTAAAACATATGTATTAGTCTCTTAGACAATTTGTTGTTGTTGACTAATTTTTACTTCAGTAAAAAAATAAAATAAATGAACGTTCAATTCAAGTCATAAATTCAATACTTCAAACTGTTGTGAATTTATGCAAATTTAATAGCTTCACACATCAAATTATTGCAGCATTCCAATTCTTTTAAATGATTGCATTAAAAATGCAACGAACATAAAAAGTCGCATCGTGAATGAACAGCAGAAAAGAATTAAAAAGGTATTACACGATACCATGCAAATTTAATGTCAGACACAATGCACACATACACACTCATACGCGCAATCACACGTCTAATCTTTACGTGAGTGTGAGTGTTTGTCGCGAGCCGAATTCACTCCTTCGACGTTTTTTCGCACAAAACATTTGCATTGATTTGATCCGCTTTGCTAAACTTATCACTTCGCTCCCGTCTTCCTCTCGTGTGCGTAAGTACAGCGATATCATGCAATTCCATTCCAGCCGTTCACCTTGCTCACTCCCTAATGGCTTAAGTAGCTGAATGTCAGCGACGGATTTACATTATCACCAACATTTGCACCTGCCGCCATAGCCACACCCGTTGCTGTTGTCATGTCGTCTGCGCTGTCTGCCACTGCCACAGCAGAAGTTGAGATCTTTGGTATGCGCTCTTGCTCTTGCCCAACAAACATTTAGATAAAATAGAAGGTTAAAATGGGTTTAGAGAAACTTTTGAGAACTACAGCATTCTCTCCAAAAAGGTGTAATTAGTTCTCGATACCGAGAAAAAGGTTAGATATCAAATAGTATTCTAATTTTGAAATCTAATTGGTTTCTACTGTGTGCTTTAAGTGTATGTGGGATGTTAGCTCATTATAAAAAATGCATTGTACTTCCCGCAGTTTCATTATTTCAAATATATTTGGATGTAATTCACAGTTCTCGTAAAAGATTTGCTTAACTAAATATGTATTAATTACGAATATTTTAGGTTTGTCAATAAATTTTGCAGTTCGATAAGAATAACACAATTGAATTGAATATAGTCTCCCTGAACATCAATACACCTTTTCCAACGAGATCCCTATTTATGAACACCATCCCTGAAGTGAGAATCTACGCCTCCTCAACCGTTATGACTTTTTCATTTGATCAAAAACGCTCTCCACGCATGCACTTTTTTAGGTCTGGAAACCCAGGTGAATTTGTTAGTGGCCTAGGAAACGCGGTGGCTATTCCAACAGTTCGAACTTTAACTCATAGATTTTAGTCATTGTCAAAACGCTCCTGTAAAACGGTGCATTGTACTGACGAAAAAGATTGTTTTTTTCCACGAACTTTTCCCTTCAGTTGGTCTAAAAGTTTAAAATAATATTCAGAATTTATTGCTTTACCAGTTTGCAAGTAAACCACAAACAAAATTCATTTCGCAACCCAAAAAACTAATGCCAAAACCTTCTAGGCCGAATTTTGGACACGAACTCGTCTCGAAGCCCAAGAACCAGCTTCACACCACTCTTTAGCCTCTTCTTTTGATTTAGGGTCATGGTGATAGTCCTAAGTCGCATCCATAGTAATGAATCGATGCACACAATTCACTTTATCCTTTCAGATACGCTCTAAATATTGCTGAGAAAAACGCATTCGAATGTGCTTTTGCTCCATTGTTAGCGAATGCGGCACCCATTGGGCACACATCTTTCTGAAAAGTAAAACTTGAGTCAAAATATTGCTTACCCTGCCAAATGAGATGCCTAAGGCTTCTTCTAAATATTTTTTGGTCGCTCGGCGATTTTCTAATGCAATATCCTGTATTTTTTGTAGGATTTCTGTTGTTGTTGCTCTTTTTGAACGTCGTTGACATGGAACGTCTTCTTTCTACTGTACTAATGGATGGCGAAAAGACCTTATACAATTTTGACATACGTTTATAAATTTCCTTTGCTTTTAAAACTTCCAAAAATAAAAATTCAGTCACTGCATGATACTTGATTTTTTTCCATTGTAGAAAATAATGCGATACTTCGATACTAAATGGCTTGTAAATAAAGAATAAAATGGCAGATTGAAATGAAAATTCACAGACGCTCGTATGAAGAGTGTACCAAAATACCAACAAAAAGTTAAACACAAGACTTATTGAACATCCTAATATACTTTAAACATAAATAAAACGTTTTCAAAGCGGAATCAAATGAAATCAACACAAATAATAAATGAGATCAGTTTTGTTATTTTAGCATGGTACTCAGTTTGCAGATATAATTTCTTTGTACGCCGTTTTCTTAGAATACTGTCATTTGGCATGCTGAGAAAAAACTGTAGGCATTCGCTTGAAATCTATGCCTGTCGCGTGCGGGAATTCGGATCAAAATTTACCCAAAAATTAAGATCAAAAGCATGAAATATAAATCAGAAGTAGTATATGAGGCTCTATGTTCCCTCTAGGAACCACGGAAAAATATATGTATACTTCTGTATATTATAATTTTCAAAGGTACCGTCACAGGTAGACCGTTAAAAAGTAGACCATTTTCCATTAACTCAAATAGTTCGTCAACAAAATAACTAAGAAAGTCGTTAGCACTCGCTGATTTGCTATCCCCACAATAAACTTGAATTCGTCTTACATCAAACGACACACCTCACAGAAATAAGTATATGTGCAAAGGTATTTTCAAATGAAAAACTATAAAAATGAAGGACAAAGGTTCCACCCATAAGTTTAATATATATTTAGGAAAAATAGGAACAAAAAATTATACTACAAAAATTCTACTTGACTAAACTTATTAAATGAATAAAGAAATTAAAATAACTTCATATGAAATAAGTGTATGCGCATTGGCCTTTCTTTCCACTTTTTACAACGTTTCTATAACTTTCGATTTTCTAATAATTAATATGTTTTCCATTTTTAAAAAGGACATTATTTATACGTTTAGGCGTCAAGTTTTGAAGAGTGGAATCACCTATCTTATCCCACTCTTCTACTAAAGCACTTTTCAGGTCTTTGATTGTCTCAAACTGCCAAAAATTTTAATAAATACGGACCGACAATATTCCCCAGAGGTCCTGAATTGAGTTTAAATCGGGACTTAGTGCTGGTCAATCCAGAACTGAAAGTATTGTTGACGACAGGAACGTCTTAGTTAAACAAGCCATATGGATTGGGACGTTGTTTTGCTGAAACACCCAGTCGTTTCCGTAAATGTTTCCCGCAAACTCAATGAGAACTTTCTCTAATATTTCAACATAGAATTCTGCGTTGGTGCTTGTCGGAATAAAACAAATTGGAGGCTTTCCACCATGTCTGAAGGCAGCCCAATTCATCAAAGACCCGCTACAGTGGTTCCGCTTATGGCGCGTTTGCCGTGGTTGCTATGATCCCGCCAATATTTCTGAATACCATCTGGACCATCTAAGTTGAACTCTTTTTCTTCCGAAAATACAACGTTTCGAAATTCGTTAGTCCAAAATTTATATTTTCCGGTAAATGCTAACCGAGCCTTAATGTGGCGTGCTAATAGTCTTGGTACCGGCTCCCGCAAACAATATTTTAGTGTTCCTTCCTCGACCAAAATTTTATGTATTCGTCTATCGGTGACCTTAAGACTTAAATGGTGTTTGATTTACTTGTAAGACTATTCTTTTTGAGCAGCCAGACGACGAATTTCTCGTTTGCATCTGCTGCCGATGTTAGTTGGCCTGCCACTTCGTTGGAGTTTTAAGAAAGTTGCTGATGGTATTCCTATGCCGATTTACTCTAGCAGCAATTTCATGAATACTTTTGCTACTTTCGCTTAGCCCTTTAATCAGACCACGCTCTTCATCGGATAAATGTCTTCCACGTGGCATTCTACAGATCAACCCATCAATAATTCAATTATTCTTTGTTCAAAAGAAGTAATCTGTTTTACTTACATTTTTCTTTATGATACCAATGCAAATACCACAAAATTTGTTCATAACTTTCTCTCTATGCTTGTCAAATCAATAATGATCTCTGATTGCCCATATAGGTACTTATTTCATATGAAACCCAAATCTCGCAACACAAATTTGTAATAACGGTACTAAGAATAATGACTAAAGAAGAATTTTGCAAGCGGATAGTTAAGTTGGACTGCAAATACAGACTTTGGCATACCAAACAAAAATGTACCGTTACTATCAAGAAAGATATCGGTATAAAAACTTTGCACTTATACTTATTTCTGTGAGGTACATTAATTAAGGTATACATTAACTAAGGTTCGCCGTTTTAAAGACTCAAGCTCTTGACCAGTGTTAATATTCACATCCAAGTGGATGTTTTAAAAGTCAGTCTGGAGTAAAAAATCAGATAATATTGTAAATTTTTTCTGTTTTTCGTTTTTTGTATTCCTTTTAGGGTGTTTTTCAAAGTCCGAGAAAAAAAATTACCGGAAAACATTTATTTAAGTTTTGTCGAAAATTTGGTGCTTCAACAGCAAACGCACCATCATCCGATATTTTTCATAGTTTTTGCTCCTACTCAAACCTTCAATCTCTTCACTCCCCCTATGCGTTTGACTGATATATGGCTGGAAGTTTGCTTGCGTCTGCCGTAGTCGAATATGTTGGTGCGCGAGTACCATTCAGGAATGCGCCGGTTCGAATCTCTATGCATCAAAAATCAAAATGATAGAAAACGTTGCACTCGGCGGTCAATGATCAACCTCCGAGTGTATTTCTGCCATGAAAAAGTTCCTCATAAAAACTAATTCCCGTGCGGAGTCGGCTTGAAACTGTAGGTCCCTCCATTTGTGGAACAATATCAAGATGCGCGCCACAAATAGGAAGAGAAGCTCGGCCAAACACCTAACTGAAATGTATGCACCAATTATTTGTTATTCATATTATTTGTACAATCGAAACGAATGTCCACAATTTCCTCACTTTCCCTATTTAATATTCTTCTTTTTTCATTTTTCAAAAGTTTTAATTATAATAATAAAAATGCTTATTTTGAATTACAATATTTTCACGCAACTTTTCTCGAACTTGTTGTACTTCCGTTTGAAACAGCATGTCGCAAAATTAATCGATAACACTGGCAATTATTGCAATAGGGTAATTCGAGTGTTTTTCTAATCATTATTTAATCGAATTCTTACATATTTCTCTAACCTGGTTTTCGATTCGAGAAACATTAGTGAACTATACTAGAACTCTAATGTAAGATCTAAATGTTCTCTAACGTCAGACTCTGTGTTTGCTGGGTGTATGTATTTGCTGCAACTTGATTTGCTTATTTCTTTGCTTGCTCCTCCCTGCTGCTCATTTTCTCCTGCTCTACTTGCTGCTTTTTTCGTAATTTTTTTCTTTTTTTTGTAAGATTTTAAAGTCATCTTACTCTGCTTTGTAGCCGAACTTAGCTTTTATTTGATTACATCAACACATACCCACATGAGAATACAATCGCATGCAAGGGTGTATGCATTTGCACATACATATAGGAAATTCCTACTTGGCTGTAAGGACTTGTGTTCGCTTATACATGGGACTGTATGTGTGCACATACGGATGTGTATTCTTTTCACCAAAGGAAATTGTTATTTCCTCTAAGTGCTACACAATCATCTGTCGCCGCGCTTTCGTATGTATGCATATACATATAACCATGTGAGCGTGTGTGTAAGTGGCATTCAAAAAATCTAATTCCAGCTGCAAATTTCGTGGAATAGAATTGCTGTTATATTTAAAATCCACTAAGGGAGTTCGCTCATCACACACACGTCTGCTCATAAATTGAAATATCCGCCTTCCTGCGAACTGTTTACACATTGTTGCTGTGCGACGCACCTTTCCACAAAGCCATGTTGATTTTAATCAAAATTAGCCTCGCTATAATATCAAAAAGGGCGCACATTTCAATTAGCTATATAAGTGGGTATTCAGGCATACACACACGTACACACACATGCACAAGAACTTCCTGTTTAGAGGTTGCCAAAGTTGATGGAATGAAAATCACAATAGGTGGAGGCGGTGTACACATGGGAAGCAGAAAACTTTGTTAAAGTCTTATACATTTAACAGTTTTCAAATTAATTTTTATGATTTCACGTATGTGAGTGTTGGTGTGAGGTATAATATATCTGTGTATCAAAATAAATTAAATGAAAAAAAAATATTATTAAATGTTTTTTACATATTACGCATACGCCGTGGCGTACGTATTCTTATAACACCGATCGACCGTAAAAGTGATTCAGGAAACATTTTATAGGTATATACATGAAACTACAGATTTTATATAGTAATGCTGAATACTCAGTTTTTCCTCATCTCAATCATTAAAGGTTTTAAAAGGTACTAAATTTTCAAAAAATAATTGTAAATACTCAAACTCACTCTATAATGTTTGTGACGTCGGGTGCGAAATGAAAAACCGTACTTTAAGTGTATTGTGGGAAATTCACTAAACTCTGCACATTTATTAAACTTTTGGTTACAAATTTTTTATAATTCATAGGTTAACAATTTAAATCTTACGCTTGTGCTTAACTCAACACCAGAATACTAGTCAGAATCCAATATTCAGCAACTTACTATTTTAAGAAATAATAAAAAAATATATGTTGAACTTTGCTTCCATTTGCTCACAATTAACAACTGAATGACTTGAACTATAAAAGAAATGAATTGTGTGAGAGTGTAACAGTTCTGACAGCGAAGGAATGAAGGCGAATATAGGAGAGCGAAGAACGGCAGTGCTCTGTTACAGCGAAGCGGATAAAATGTGGCGGTATATTTTTAAAGGCCGCGCAAAAATATAAGTACTATATATATAATATGAGAAACGATAGAAGTTATATACAGATATTAAAAAAATTTTCTTCGGTTTTTGTGAAGTCCAATATTTATTTCGTTTCATTCCATTTATTTAAAGCCTAATACGTAATATTAGTTTTAGCAGACCTTTTAAAGCTAATATGAGTTTACATTACATTTAAAAAAATAAATTAAAGCAAATAATTTAAAATTTTATGGAATTCCTTCCTTCACCCCGAAAATTATAGTCATGTCCAGATTGCCACCAAGCATTGCTTCGCGGTGGTAGAAAGCGATTAAATTGCCGCATACCGGGGCTAGCTTCTACTCGTCACATCTCCTCGAACTGCTGCAGACTTCGTTGTATGCTTATAACTGCACCCAATACCGATTTGGAATTGATCATCCCGGCTAAAATCCTACTCGGCTTCATATCCTTTCCAGCCAATTTATTTATTGTAAGCCTCCCACTTTCGAAACGTAGTAAGTCGAATAATGCATGCTTTGAGTTCTCTTGGGAGTTGCATGCCGGGCACATTGTTTTGCCGTGTTCAAACCGAAGAAAATAGCTCTTATAGCATCCATATCTGCTCGGAAATTATGTTTGTTGGAAATTTAATTCACCAGGATGTCCTTACAGCCACGAATCATTCGTCGGAATCAAATTGTACGCCCACCTGCACTTTGATGAGGCATTTCAGCGTTCTCACCAGATATGAATAGATTTTATTTTCTACTCCCCCTTTTTTGTGGTATTCTTTTTAAGCTCTCTTCTTCTTACCTCTTTCCGCTTGTCTTGGCTGTCTTTGTTTCATCTTCGAGAATATTGAACAGAAGCACGCCTGCTCTCACATGCGCTGCATCGTGCGAGATAGTTTCGAATAAGCTAAAGACTTCAGGCACACAGCCATATAGCCACACATGTGTTTGTAAGCCTCATATCCCTCAATGGAGCTCCCCATTTAGTAGATATGAGTCCGTCACGTCCGATATCTGAACGATAGATTGCCATGTCTGGTCACCAGCTTTTATAGAAAAAATTTTAACAAATTCCTTGTGATGACTCTTACCACTGTCAAAGAATGGCAATAAAACTGAAATTTTTGCTGAATATAGTGCAACTCAAAAATATTAAGAAAAAAAGTAGCCTTCAAAGTTCTTCGAAAACTTCCCGTCTACTGAAAAATTCAAGGAAGATAAATACACGAATGCGAGTTTAAGCTAGTAGCCATTAAAAAATATCCATGGCAAAATATTTAAATCTCACAATTGGTTTGAATATGAAGCCGCAGAACACAGATGTAGAGGCAAGAAGGTAGCGTTACATTCCGTAAACAGAACTAAGTTATGAAATTCAGCACCCGAAAAGCAATTGGAATTTAAACTGATTCACACAAAATGACAAACAAAATGTTATTAAGACAATGTTCGCACTTTGTAGCTGTTAATTCGGACTAAAAAGTGATTTTGATGAGACATTTTTAAATTTTCATAAAACCTATGCATTAATGACAGTGACAATAAACAAAATTTCTTTTATTTGTCCTATGATGGGACCCACTGTGCATTGGCAAAAACAGCCTAAAACGGGAACTCTGTTAATGCTGTGGTTAGGCAGATTGGAATACGAAACTGCAAGGTAGACACTTTAGCAATGATTTGTACTTATAGCAAAAGAATCCTGATGGCTTTTTGCCATAATTCAAGATATGCAGGTAGGCGATTTCATGTCGAGTGGTCCAACTTTTTGTGACAGTGTCGCCCATTCTACTAAAAATTGGTTTTTTTGTTGGCTTGAGTATAATAAAATATGTATTCAAAATTAAAAAAAATTAAATAATTTTATAATTTTTTCTATTTTGGAAATTTGTGTATATTGAGTTTTTTTAAGTAAAATGTATTCATGGTTTTAAACATTTCTGGGTTTTGCACCGTTTATTTTTTTGGAAAAAATGAAGTTTTTAAAAAACCAGAAATGGCCAAAAATATTTTTTTTTTCTTTAAAATTTTTTGGATTGAATTATTTGGAAAATTTCAAAACACAAATTGTGCGAAATAATAATTTTCTTTTCAATATTTTTAGATTAAAATATTTGGAAAAAAATATGTTTGCCATTTTTGAAAAATATATTCCCTTCCTCACATGTTTTTCTTAAATGTTTCCGTTTTTTTTCTGATTCGCTATACGAGGGGTGCCTTTTATATTTCGGGATTTGGTAACCCTGGTGTTGCAATCTGGCAACTGACAGCTGTATCGAAACGTTTGAAATACCAGCGCTATTTGTGTTGTTTACAGTAACTTAAAACATTCATCTCGGTCCAAAAATGGAATTAAATGATAATTTGACAATCGCTCAAAAAAAGGCTCGTGTCGATTGGTCGAAGGAAATGCTCAAAAAATACGATCGCGGGGCTTCGAAACACGTCTATGACATCGTGACAGGTGATGAATCATGAATCGTGCGCGAACCACTTCCAAGCAAATGGTCGCCTGTTTTTTCGGAAAAACTGGACACGTCGCAACCGTACCACTAGAACAACGCAGAACAGTAAACTCTGAGTGGTACACAACCATTTGTTTGCCAGTTGTCTTCCAAGAAATTAGGAAAACCAATCGCCAAAGACGGATCACTTTTCACCAGGACAATGCGAGCTCTCACACATCGGCTCAAACAACTGCATTTTTGAGCACCCAAAACATCGAATTAATGGGTCATCCACCATATAGTCCTGACTTGGCAACGAATGACTTCTTTTTATTCCTGTACGTAAAAAACAAACTGAGAGGTCAACGTTTTTCGACACCTGAAGAAGCGGTTGCGGCATTCAGAATGCATGTTTTGGAGGTACCCCATTCAGAGTGGCAAAAGTGCTTCGACAATTGGTTCAAACGCATGCAAAAGTGTATAGATCTTCATGGAGAATATTTTGAAAAACAATAAAGTGATTTTCGATGATGAAAATTTGTTTTTGTTCTCTTATCCCGACATATAAAAGGCACCCCTCGTACGTACAACCAAAATGAACTACCCGCTTGGAAGATTTGACACAGCTGCAGTAAACATGCAGACAAGCAATGGAGCTCGCAAAGGTCTAAATAAAGAATTCCATCACTCATTGAATGGGGAAAAAGTGAATTAGTTACTCAAAAACTGATTACTAATTACTTTTGCGCCACCTTGTATTTGAATATAACTTGAATTCTTCTGCTTTATTTGCTTATTCGCTTTCGAATGTTAGCGATCATACAATTATTATTTTAACGTTAAGAAACTTGTTCTACTAACATTAATTAAATTTAGTTCATATTGCTTGCAACTTCTTGAGTTATGTAAACGGACTACAGAAAAAAGTCTCAGCTAATAATGCAAAAATAATAAAATAATATTAATTATATATTAACTAAATTATTATAATAATCTTTGGAGGGTCTTTTACAAAACCAAACACATAAAAATCAAACAAAAAATATAATTTTATCCTAAAACATTTAAAATAAAAATTAATATATAAAACTGTGATAAACAGCTAAAAGTATTTCACTTTAAAAAGTTCTGTGCAAAAATTTTTAACACTGAACAACATTTCAACATTTTATTGAGCTTAGTTTTTATGAAACTCAAGCCTAAAAAATAATTTTTAGAAGAATTATCATTGGTGCTCAAAATACCTGGGTCACTTGACATTAACACGCTTATATCCAACAACATCAACAACCACTTTAACAGTTGTGTAGCAAGTTACAATGCTTTTACCAAACATTAAAAATTACCGAGAAATATTTAACTAGTTTAGCATTTAAGTTGCCAGAAATACTATATTATTAACATCTTAATTAGTACATTTACATACAAGCATACTTATATAGGTGCTCTTATAAATACGTGCATAAGTAGAAAGATATACATATGTGTGTATTTGTATTTAAATATATGTATTTGCATCAAAAGAGCAACTTTCCCATGCATAGCACACCTACATAGAAACAGCTTCTAGATCATTGGCCTGCACACACTCATGCCCGCAGTGTATACCCTGCAGGGAAAAATACAAGCAAAAATACCCTATCGGTAAACTTACGATTTTTGCAGTTGGCGTCGTATGTCAATTATATTTGCTGCCGACCCTGCCCTTGCGAGTTCATCAGCAATTTTGTTACTTTTTATTCCCGAATGACACGGCACCCAGTAAAGTACAATTTTATTTGATGCACCAACTTGGTTTAGGTTGTTTGTACACTAGTCTCGTAGTTTCGTTTCCTAGGAATTCGTACACTAGTTTCGATTCCACAGAATATGAATCTAGTGCTTTAAATGCAGATTGGCTGCCCTAGTGTATAGCTATGAGTGCACCCTTGTTGCCCTTCATATGATTCATTCACGCACAGATTAAAATTGCTTGAATTTCAAGCTGAAAGACACCGGGCCATTTTACTCATTGGTTTGGAGATTTTCGTGTTTGAACCATAGATTTCGGCACCTACCCCAGTATTCGTTTTCGAACCATTTGTGAACCATTAGAGACCTCTAGCATCGACCCAAGGTTCTCCCAGTTCCCATTCTTCGCGGTCTAAAATTATGAGATTATATGGTATAATAATTAGTTAAATATTCAAATATTACCTCAAATTTAAACTTTAAGTAAAACCAAAAAAGCAAAAAATTATACAAATTTTCTAAAAGAAAAGAATAAAGTTAATAAATTCAAGGTCCTCAATTTTGAAACATGAATAAAATAATGCTTGTTAAATTTCTGACTTATATTTTATGTATCTGGGGGCTGCGAAGATTTTTCTGGTACGACCTTTTTTTGGGAAACTCCGTTTTTTATTCAAATAAAGTGCATTTCCTAATTGTATTTCTGGTTCATCAGCACTGGTAAGGCTTACTATATATTTACATTATTTAAAATACATATCTACAATTAATTTCATTTAATGAAAAAGCTCATTCACCCAAAGAAACCAAATAAAAGTTTCATGTGCGTTGAGGCTCTTTATTACAGTGGTCCTGTCTATGCGGTTCGCCATCACTGAAATACACGTTTTTAAGATATTTGCGGATAGAATTGTGAAGCAGACTCCTTATTACAGAAATATGTCTAAGATAAACTTAATACTCTAGTATATACCCAGTATATGTTTTTTTTTTTGGTGATTGATGCCATACATGCCATCATAGCAATGCGTTCCGGCACCACCCTTTCATTCATCTCTAGATAAGCTCTCTGTGGAGTACCGAATAAAACCAGATTTAATCGACCCTGCTGTAGAATTTTGCTCAACCAAGTTTTCTGTAATTGTTTTTTTCGTTTGTTTTGGCAGCGCCGCCATTATCGAAGCATAATAATTATGTACTACTTTTAATGTTTTAATTATTTACCTGAGCGTTCCTCTACTCCTACTGACTTGCGTACGGAACTAAATATTTTTGCGTAAAATTCAAAACATTATTTAAGATATTTCTGATAGTCCGATTTGGGTCAAATATGTACCTTTCTGTTGTATATTTTGCTGGCATTTTACAGGCAGCTTCGCAATGGCGCTCTCATAAAAGTATTGGTCCATATTGGCGGAAAACTCAAGTGATCGATTTTCACAATCTTCCCTTGCTAACATTTTCTCATCACTCAGAAAGTTTTGCAATGAGAGAAAATGGTGGTAATCGCTTGGTACCAGGTCCAGACTATATGGTGGACGCAATAACACTCCCCAACCAAGCTTCTGGAGTTTTACGCGAGTCATTAGAGACGTTTGTGGCCTTGCTAGGTTGTGTAGAACACAACACCTCTCCTGTTGTTCTGGTCGTTCCTAGTCAATCGCTGACTTCAAATGGTCGATTTGATAACAGTAAAGATGTGAATTTAGTTTTTTTGCCATACTGAAGCAACTTATAATAAATGATGCCATTCAAGTCCCACCAAATACACAGTAGAGCATTCTTCCTCCGTTAGTCTTGGTTTGGCCACCGTTCGAGCTGCGTCATCAGGCTTTGACCGCGATCGTTTTCGCAAAATATTGTGGCATGTGAACCTTTTCTCATCACCATTCGTTTAAGAAATGAGTGGATTTGATTTCGTTTGGCCATGGCTAGTATTTCAAGTTATCATTTTTTTTTTTTTTTTTTGTGTTAATTGGTGAGGCACTCAAACTTCGAGCTTCTTTTTGAATCCAATCTTTTGCGCAACTGGATTAAAACTCTTTTATGCACGATTCTTAGCTCATTGGGGATGATATGATTACTAACACGATCCACTTCAATTATTTCTGTGTTTTTTCTAGATATTTTAACATCAAAAATTCCTGAATGGACGAAACCAAAATTGCACGTAATTCGCTCTTACAATTTCACACCGTTCACAATCAAAGCGGCCTGGTTTACATTTTCGCCTTTATCAAAAAAAAACTGTAAAATGTATCGAATTTTCTCTTTGCTGATTTCCATTGTTACCACCCCCACCCCTAAATTGAATGGAACAAACAAACAGCAACGAGTTCTTTTAGTGTGAAACGTCACCTGGACGACGAGCATAAACTTTAAATTGTTTTATATCGACCAATTTCCCCAAATTGAATAATACCCTTCAAATATTAATCACTAATTTTATTTGATAGGCTTGGGTATATTTTTTTTTTTCAAACAAATTTATTTATTAATATATACTTACTTCCTCTAAACATCGCCTTGCATTGGCTTTACCTTAAACTTCCTTATCTGAAAAAAAAAGAACTGACAACTCACAAAAAAATTGATCATTTCACTACGAATATTATTCCAGTCCACAACGCACTAGTAACACGTATAATTTCTCTTATCAAACTCCCGTGTCTGAAGTAGATTGTTCCCTAGCTAGTTCTGCTTTTCCCTGCAGGGTACCTACACTCATTTTCACCGCATATGCAGCGGTGCACATTAAACCGCTGGCTGCAAAGTTAGCTATGCACATCAGTAACTAGCGCGCATACTTCAAGCCACACGCGCACTTATGCATACGCCTCCATATTTTCGCCCATACATACATACTTATATATATTTTCATCACAATGCTGCTTACACTTGCCAGGATTATGAGGTTATGTTTAATAAATGAGCATCAGCGGTGATGACGAAAGAGAAATAGCAGCGCCGGCGTAACGGATTTACAATTGCCAGTGGCAGAGCATCAAATTTCGCAACTTTCAATGTGCTGCTGTGACATTCCACATACATACATAGTTTGTACACAAGTATACACTACTACATATGTACACTACTACACTTCTGCACTCATACCTATGCGTACTACACATATTTAGTTCTTTGGCCATGAACGCTTCTTGCCACGCAAGCTGCTGCAACCACATTCCGCCACATATGTCTAATGTGATCGACAGAACACGAAAACGTTGTGTCTGCTTCATATCAGCAGCGATGCAGTGACAGTTACGGGCAAAGAAGTACTGCTGAGCTTTCAGTGCGCGCTGACAAACTTTTTCACAAGTAATGGGTTTCGCGTGCACAGACGTAGCTTATGCGTTTGTGCGTGTGTATGTCTGTAGCCGATGGGTGAGGTGAGCGTACGCGAAAAACTTATCCAAGTGTGTACATTAGGGCGGGCTATTTTTTTCGACATTGCTCTTAGCAGATTTGGATTCTACGCTAATTCTAAATAAAAAAGTCCAGTATAGTATACCTCCAAGCTCAATTTTGAGACCCCTAACCCAAGATTTTAAAAGAAGCTATCTTTAATTAATACAAAGTTAATACGAGTATTAATATTGACCAATGACTAACGGATATTAGGAGATTTTATGATACGACGAATTTATTTTTTATACTTATTTTGTATATTTATTTTTTAATTGACGCCATTATAGCGCCACAAAGAAAATTATATGGAATTTTTTTTATTGTAATACGCAAAGTGACTCCACGTAATTTTTTCATATGTAAATAAAACTAAAACTTTCTCGTTCCCTCTATACATATAAGCTCCCTTAGCTTGACACTGAGTTGCTAGTTCTAGAAATGTTGAGCGAAAATAGAGGAAACGTGAAATTTGTAGAAAAAACGTTTCGTTTTGAAAATTATCTGCTTACCAGCAAGAATTCGCTCAAGAGTTTGTATCGGTATGCCCGGGTCTAGTATGACATGAAATACATTCTGACATACCGCTTAAGGCAGGATATGATAGAGTAATTAAAGCAATCTGAGATCGATACATTAAGGAGTCCCGGTGGTCTAGAGCTCGAAAATTTGGGGTATTTTCAGGATTTTTTTACAATAAAAATTAAAATTTTTTAGGCTTTTTATTTAACTTCCTATACATACAAAAATTAAAAAAAACAGTTTTAATAATTTAAAAAATGGCGCTGAAGTTGACCCTCATGAAAAATTGGACCTGGACGGTGTTCTTCCTTTCGGCTCTACTATTTATCTGAAACACAAAAACCACAAAAATTATTAGCTATGTCTCACTACTAGAATAAATAAAACAAAGTTTGACAAAATGGCGCGGTTTTTAATTTGACACGCTAAAAATCGGGTGATAGCCATTAATGTTGTGAACAACATATTAAAATTTCATACGGTTCAGTGGAGTAGCTTTTTTGACAACACCAGGCCGAAAAAAGTCGTTTCGAGATAAATCAGTTTAAAGTTTGAGGTACAGGAGCGCGGACCGCTCTCTCCCTAATTAATGGGCCGTAGAAGCTATAACATTGAGAATTTCTGCATGAAAATTTCGCAGTATATTCTTAAGATACGAAATATCGAGAAAACAAAAAATCGATTTTTTGAAATTTCGAGACCACCAGATACTCTTAAGGAAGTATTTAAAAAGCTGTATTTCTTATGATGTGATGATTTTGAAACAATTCATGTTTTTCAAAGAATTACAACAGGGAGCATAAATGAATAGTCTGGACGCATTCGATAACATTGCAGGCTTCAGAGAAGTTGGAAGTGACGGAAATTGTTTCCAATGAGCCTGCCCTTACATGGGAGGATGAAGTATTTTAAAACTTATTGCGTGTCCAGAGTTCGCGAATGCCAGACAAGCAAGAAGCTTTTTTCAAAACAGGAATTTGGGAATGTAGTTAGTAATGTAAGAATAAATATAATTGAAGGTCAAAGAGTAGTAAAATAATGTGTAGATATGTTCCAGAGTTGTTTTTAGTACATTAAAATTATTATGAATCCGTTTTTTCTATGACAAAATTCATTATGACCCTACTTTGCTTAGGTAACATAACAACTTCATATCGGCTAAACTTCGCGATTGGTGTTAAATTTAAAAATTAATTCACCAAATATAATGAAACAATTTTTTTTTTTATCAGACTTGGCAATTTTCGCTACTAACTCCTATTTGTACCATATAGGTATTTATTCATACACATAAATACGTGCATATATGAAATATATTTACAATGTCCATAAAATATATTATTTACATTCAAATTTTAATTAAAATTTATTTTTTCAACCGTTCGCAGTTTGTTTTCATTTAAGTAAAAAAATACTTTTTGCTACCATTTTTACCAAAAAGATTTAATTTGTTCCACTTTCTTCACCACCTTCTTAAATGCAACCTTTTGTAGGGGAGTGTCAAAAATCTTGGATTTTCATTATTTTTCTAATTATAGATTTTCATAATTCTTTTGATAATTAAAAACGTATTTACAATTATTTTGGTTTTAGATTTTTTTTACTTTCAACAGTAGGTTTATTTCTCTTACTTTCTATTTCATTTCATTCTATTTCATTTTCATTGTCATTTCATTGCCATAACTCCCTCCCAATTCTCACATTAATTAAATTTTTTGAATTGTTTTAAAATTTTTGGGTAAGTCCCGAAATTGCATTTAGAGCTATGCTCTAATGTACTTTTTTCTAGGAACGATTTACCTGCCCTAATCTACAAACTTGGATTCGCTTACGCTCAACCGCGTAACCTACGTCTGTGTGTATCTATGGATCTATGTATGTCTGTGTAAACAGAATATTCAGTTTTGTACGTTCTAGGTAAGCATTCTGCAGCTGAGCGAGACATTAAGCGTAAAGGTGAAATGTCTGTTGGTTTCAAGTTGCCCATAGACGTGCGCCATCATATTTTTTGATGCGTCTACTTGTGACTAGTAGAACGTATGAAGGTCTGTATGTCTATGCACTTACGAGTACATGCATATGCGTAACTAGGACACTGTCATATTAAGCTATTTATGTAGACAGCCTTCAAATTCATGCAAAGCTATGCGTACAAATTTATAAGCATGAAATTTTACGTTTATTTTGGAAATTTATTTCAAGACTTCTTAAAATATGCATAGACGACTTTAAAAGTCAATCACTTCTGGGTACTAAAAATGTGTATTGCATTTGAAAGAGGAATGAAGTGGCAATTGCACTCCTTCAGCTTAAGGAATAGGTAAACTGAATTTAAAGTAAGTATTAAAGAAATTAAGTAGGCCAACGAATTGTGAATAGTAAGTGTAAGTAAGTCATTTGCTTTAAGTTCATTTTCAAAAGTCATTTTCTGTAAGTTTTAATAAAATACTTACTTTTGTTGTGTCATAATGATACCCTTGTAAACTGTCTAAATTATTTGTATTCAATCTTATTACATAAAACAAAAACAGAACTAGCCGACCATGCTCTATTTTACTCAATTTAAAAAAAAAAAAAGAATAATTAATTACAAAATATAAACTATGATTTTGTATTTTCTAGTTCCTGTATGCAGTTGTGCATATTTGATGTGATCTTGTTTTTCCTCCATACTTGAACTAGTTCCATACAGACTAGGACACTTTGCTTGATATGACTCCTTCAATTCTGGATAATAAACATAATTTTGTAAAATTGTTAACTTGCACTGATCCACAATTTTTTTAGTAAATAATAACGAAACTCGGACTTTAAGGAACAGGTATACATATATACAGGGCGATTTGCTACCGGCTTCAGAGAGAGGGGGGCGTGTATTAGGAGGACCTGAAAATAATATATATTTTTCACAGTAAATTCGAGTAAATAAATTTCTTACAATTTTTTCTTTTTAGTCAATGGTGTAGTCACACTCGTTGGTAACAACCTTTTGCAATCTACTGTGCAAATTTTCAATTGCAGATCGATAAAAGTCAATTGGTGTTTCAGTACAATATCTGTAGATGAAATTTTTCCTATCAACCAAATTTTAGAATATTTTTTTATTAAAGCCCTCGCCTCATTTGAAATGGCGAGCTTTGGGTGTTTATTTAAAAGCGTGTAAAACGGAAGCGAAAAAAGATTTTTATTTCTGTTTCCAGTATTCTACTTTTTGATCCATCAGTAAACAACAAAAAACAAAAACAATTTTTTTTGATATAAAAGGTTCGTTCAAAAGGTTGTCTGTCTTCAAAAAATGGTCTTCACATGTACAATGGGCATAGATATAGCCGGTTCCACTGAACCAATTTTGATGAAATAATAATGATGTAGAATTGATGTCGTTATCGTGTGAACTACGATCATTGGGAAAAAAATTATTTAGTATTTTTTTCGGACCTTTAAAGTAAAAAAGAGTGAAAAAACGAACTTTCATCCTTGAACGTCCGCCATTTTGTAATTTTTTTTAAATCATAGTTCACACGATAACTACATTCATACTGAACCAGAACCTTTTTGTCTTTTTGATTTCAGACACCTGTGAATCCCGGAATCCGGTCCGCCAGCGGCATTCCTTTTTTTAAAAGACCATTTTTTGATGGCTGACAACTTTTTGAACGAACCTCGTATGGCCAAAGAAAATTTTTTGTTTCTTAACAATAATTAAGAAAATAAGATACTGAAAGCAAAAATTAACATATTGTTTCGTTTGCGTTTTACATGCTTTTAAAGGACAACCAAAAAACACCATTTCAAATTATGCGCGGGCCGTAAGAAATTAAGAAGTAATTGGAATAAATGGAAATCCGATGGCGGAATGTCGCACCCGAGTATGGTGGGTGAGGCAGTACCCTCAATCCAAATTCATTAATTATATTCAGCGTTTGTCTTGCGCAGTGCGGTCTTGCATTATCATGTTGCAAATTAACGCCTTTTCTATTGATAATCGCTGCATACTTTTCAATTAATGATTTTTCAATTATGATTTATTCGATCTCAATTGCGCCACGTTTAAGCACTTCAAAATGGAGGATTCCATGAATTCGCCGCTAAACACACAAAAGCTCTTTTTCGAATGTAAACCTGGCCTAGCAGTCCTCCGTGGCAGTTCATTCGGAGAGCGCCACTGCCTTATGTGTTTTGTATTATCATACAGGGCACATTTTTCAACTGCGGTTGTCAAGCAATCAATAAACGTTGTTGCAAATGCTTTCGGATGGTCGACCGAGACCAGTTCCTCGATTGTCACATGTTTTAGTTTGAAGAGCATTTTGTCAAACGCACCTCTGGAAAGCGGCAACTTTGAATTTATGGGAGGGGCATTTGACATCGATATCTACAAGCAGGCAGCATTTCGGTAAATATTAATGTTCTAATATTTAATTTTCCAAAAAAAAATTTAACACATTTAACATAATCGGGTATTTTTAAGACCTTGTGCGCTCAGAGTGATAAAAGATGCTTTCCATTTCAATTCAACCGGGCTATTCCATGTTCTTCGATACTTTTGCAGCAACCTCCCGAAATTTCAGGAGTAAAGAGAAGTGAGTTATAGATCGGAGTAAAGAGAAGTGAGTTATTGAAATTTTACTAAAAAGTGATGGTGATGTCACTTATAGCCAAAGCAGCTTTGAACTAGGAGGTGTTTCGGCTCACTCGGCATTTGACAGTTTGGAAGTTTTACATTCGATTTTAATAATTTTTTACGCCTAGAAAGCATAATACTTTTGCAGCAACCTCCCGAATCACTTACAGCCAAAGCAGCCTTGCACTAGGAGGTGTGTCGGCTCATTCGGCATTTGACAGTTTTGTTCTTTTACATTCGATTTTCATAATAAAAAATTTTCAACTACTTTTTTGCAATTGTTTCTACATGAAGTCGCTCGTGCAAGTAATTACGATCATTTTGAACCAAGAATCATTAAAATCGGTGCGTTTTTCTCTAAGTTATGATCATTTAAACAAAAAATTTTCTTATAACTTAAGCCCTGACTGATAGGGACTTTGAAAAAATTAAAGTTGCGGCGAACCAACTGTTCACCGATAACATAAAAAACGCGATTTTAGTTTTTCACAATAAATTTTATTCCGCACTGGTTGCGGTTCTGACTCTAACTAAACTTTACAAATTATAATTCTTACCAACTAACTGCTTAACCTAAGCTAATTCGCCAACGTTGCAGTTCCCACCACTTGCTGGTATTTCGCAATCGTTGGGTTGCGCGTGTTGGCCAATATGCTGGCCTTGCAATTCCCAAGCATTGGATATTGCAATTGATCGCTTGCGCGTGTGTCGCGTCAGCGAAAGTTCTTGTGTGAACTTTAATTAGAGCAATGAACTCACGTGTAGTGCAATGTGATCACAGGGTGCGACGTTGGGAAGTGTAGTGGTGTATGGCAATATAACTCCTCCCCTTTAAAGATCTGCGTCTCGCAGATCAAAGGACGAAAATTGCGAGGGGGTAAAATGTTGTAGAGAGTAATTACAGTTTCCTGGCGACATGTTGATACTGACTGGTGTGGCTGGCAGGCTATTGTCCAGGCGATGGATTTCAGGAGCAGATCTTCCTCTAATGATTTTGTTGTTGTTAGTGTTATCTGACCAATGAGTCGGGATTTCAACTGGCGGAAGGTCTAGCTTTCTATTGTAACATCTCCACAGCATGGCGGCAATAAGAACAATTGCGCATATCGAAAGGATTTCTGAAGCGAGAGAGAAATTTACCTTTTCATTAACGTATCCAAGATACCTTATGTTTTCCATGGTCAGGTCGTGGACGTATTCTAGGTTGACCTTCATTGTATGGCTCTTCACCTTTGATAGTACTGCTGGAAGGGCCTGTGCGGTAATAGTTTCATAACTGGAAAATACTTGATCACCAATGGTGACTGTTTCGTTATTTAATTGGATTACGTAGGTGCCATTTATCGTAATAGAGGCATTGCCATTTTTGATTACTCCTTGGAAGTTTGATATAAACACGGTGTTCTCGTTTATCAGCTCTATTTGTGACCCATTCTGTCTGATGAATTCGCAGTTGGCTTCTCCACCTTTTAGGAGTCGCGGTAGGCAACTGCTTTCTTCCAGTTTAATCAAGGATTCTGATTTACATACCGTGGACGAGCTGATTACCAGGCAATTCTTCGTTAGACCGTACGTCTCTTCCTGGTTGACAAGCATCCTGTCGAAAGGGAGATTTAGTTGCTTACCTTCATAGATTCCAGCGCGAGTAACCAAGAGATTATATTTTTTAGTTGTTACTTTTGGCATTGAAAGGACGTAGAGGAGAAGTGTCCCGTTAGTCAGTACCGACGGTTGGCCATATTCGATTGCTTCTATTATATTCTGATATGGGAGCGTTTCTATTTCTGATAGAATTTGGTTAACTTCGTCCATATCCAGTAGGTTGGTGTTGACAATTCCATTCTTTGCCAACTGACATCCCCGTACCATTTCGTTTACATCCTCGCGAAGAAGAAAAATGTTGTGAAGTGCGTTTTGTCTGAGTTCCATGATTTCTGTTTCCTTTGCCACGTTATTCGTGCGGTCCACGACCTCGTCGATTTTTCCCAATACCTCCTGTGTAGCCGTGAACAGTTTCTTATTAACCCTGTACTGATGGTTGCTATTCTGAATTATCTGATTTTGACTGTGCAGGATATTGCTCCAATCCGTTGCGTCAGGTGATCCTGCTATCCATTTCCACGCTGAGCCTAGCCAGTCAATAGATCGAGTATTTCTTGCTCTACCTGTGTTGCCCATTAGTTCATGAAGTCGTTCTAGCGTTTGATTGATGTAGTGCTGTGCTAATATCTGGTCTTCAATTCGGTTTGTTAAGTTTTCCATTTGCCTCAAGGTTGTAGCATATTGTTGCAGATTGATGACGTGCACCAGTTTGAATGACCCGCCAATGATCCACCCGTTTCCATTTTGGATTGTTACGATCGGAGCCTTGTAATTGAAGATGTTCAGACCGCTGATGGCATTTGCCAGCAGTGGGAATCTGCAACGCAAGATGTTAATTCTAATTTAATGTAGTTAGTAAGTTAGTAGTTGTTAGGTTCTAAGAAGGTATTTCGTAAAAAGCGAAAAATGTTGTTGATAGTAGGAAGGTATTATTAGTAAGCGGAATTCTCAGGATTAGATTGAATATCATTAAACTAGTGTTACTATCCTGGTTTAGGATTTTAGCTTTTCCTGCGGTATTATTTTGTTAGTGTGTTAGTGGTTTAAAGTTTACAAGTGGTTTACAAGTTATGTTCTTTTAGTATATTTTTTTCTTTTGGATAAAACGATTTTTTATTATGATTAGTAGGGAAGATTAAAAAGAAAAATTTGTTTAAATTTACTTTATATTGTTATTACAAAAATATTATAAATAGAAATGAAAAGGAACAAAAAATTAGGACAAAACCAAAATGGGAAATATGTGTTGTGTGTTGGGTTTGTGCTTTTTTTTTTTTTCCTTCTCCAGCCGATTATGCGGGGGAGGCATTTTAAAAAAAAATTTGTTTTTTTTTTTTTGTTTTCTTTCTTCTCCAGCCGATTATGCGGGGGAGGCATTAAAAATTTTTTTGTTTTTTTTTATTTCTTCTCCAGCCGATTATGCGGGGGAGGCATTTTAAATTTTGTTTTTTTTTTTTTTTTTTCTTTATTTCTTCTCCAGCCGATTATGCGGGGGAGGCATTTTAAAAATTTTTTTATTTCTTCTCCAGCCGATTATGCGGGGGAGGCATTTTAAAAATTTTTTTATTTCTTCTCCAGCCGATTATGCGGGGGAGGCATTTTAAATTTTGTTTAGGACAGAGGGCCATACTGTTCTCGAACCAGCTACGGAGAGATCGCCAGAATCCCGTTTGGAAGTAGTGTAGCCATTTGTCAAATTCGATGGCACTACGAGCCTACTAGGGCACGATTCATCCCACTAACAAGCCCGCTCTTGTAGTAATGACCATTTCCTTTTGTTCTGGACTAGAGGTGTTATCATTTCTCGAACCAGCTATGGAGAATCGCGTTATCCGGTTAAGGCACGATTTGTCCCACTTACAAGCCCGCTCTTGTTAGATTAACTACCCCTTAGTACCAAGTGTTTTTTTTTTCTTTTTTTTTTTTTTTTTTTTTTTTTGTTTAAGTGCTAGGATATGTATTCCTGCGTTTCACATTTTTTATGTGAGTTTTATGTATTTTCTTGCCACTTAGCGTGGTGACTGATACTTTATTGTCTTTTGCAACAATTTCTTTTTTATACACGGGTTTTTGCTTTCCCTTAATCTGCTTATCCTTCACGTATATGACATCGTTTTCGTCATAACGCTCCGGAAGAGATCTTTTCTTATTGTGACGTTCGATCTGGTCTAGCTGCTTTTTTGTCAGCAAGGCTTTCAAATATTTATTAGTTTTTCTACTTTTTTCTAACAGCTCCTGATAGTTAGAGGATTTTGCTCGATTGAAAAATATTTCACTTGGTTTTTGGTTTATAACCGAGTGAATTGAATTATTGTATCGATCCACTGCTATGTTAACTAATTCTTTTGTCCTTAACTTTGGGTTGTCTTTCTTCAGGCATCTAATTATTTCAATTAAGGTAGAGTGGAGTCTTTCTACCTGACCATTCACTTCGCTTCTTTGGGATGGTGTGCGATACAATTTTATTCTTAAAGAGTCTAACAGGTTCTGGATAATTGGACTAATTAAACCGCGCTCGTTGTCGGTCACGAGAATATCAGGTGTTGTGAAATAGTGTAGGAGTTTTATTATTTTGTCTTTAAGGTGCAAAGTGGACTTGTTACGTAAATGGAAAAGTTTCGCAAATTTTGAGAATTTGTCGATAACACTGAGGAATTTCTCCCCTTGAATTTCGAAAATGTCCAAATGTATTATCTCACAAGGACGTGATGGGATTGGGGTTTTTTGCAGCTCTGGTGCATTCGGATGCCTATCGTATTTACTGACCTTACAAATTTCGCAGGACGAGACATATCCTTTGATTATACTGTTCATTTTGGGAAAGTAGTATTTCTCCAGGAGTTGTTTCTTATTCTCTGTGGCATTGCGGTGAGCCCTTTTATGTTCTGCCCATATTATATCGCAAATTCTATCCGGATCCCTCAAATCTTCTACCATAGTCTGAGCTACTCGGATCTTATATTGCATAAAATTTTCTAAATATACCTTCTGGAGTAGTCCTAATTGAGCTTCTGGAATCTTAATACCATTGATTACGTTTGGTCTTAGTTTTTTCTTGAGGACTTCGATAAGCTCTGCTTCGCTAATTCCCTCTGACCCTAGGTAGTGTCGCGAGTAACCGGGATGGGGTTCCTCGAATATTTTTTTGAAAGGCTTCTCAAATTATTTTTAAAGGCTTCTTAAATATTTTTGAAAGGCTTTTCAAATTATTTTGGAAGGCTTGTCAAATATTTTTGACAGGCTTATTGAATATTTTTGAAGGCTCGCCAAAGATTTTTCTGAGCCGAGCAGAAATGTCTCAAATTTTTAAATTGCATAACCTTCAGAGTGCGAAAAATTAAATTTTATCATAAAAAAAATTCAAATGGCTTAACATTGAAATTAAGCGCAAGAATTCCACAATTTTGCAAAACACGATTCAAAAATTTTCCACAGAAAATTTTGCAAAAAAAAAAAATTATAATGATTTGAAAAAAGATTTATAAATTTTCTAGCATTAATTAAGAAAAATAGCTATTTCCAAAAACAGCAACGCAAATACTTCAAATTTGATTTTGAATTAAATTTTATAGTACTTTTTTGTAATTTTTCAACAATTTGAAGTTAGAAAAAAAGTGCGCTACGCATAGTTTTTACGTGCTTGTAGTAGCTCTTCAGCAGAAGGCTTCAAATACTTCAAAAATGATTTGGATTTAAATTCAGCGTAAAGCTTTAATTACTACAAAAATGATTTTGAATTTAATTTTATAGTACTTTTTGTAATTTTCCAACAATTTGAGGTTGGAAAAATATTGTCAAAACTATTTGCTGCTGTTGTAAAGACAAATAGTTCCGAGATTCCGAAAATGGCAAACGAAAAATCTACTTAACACAATTATTTTTGCTCAACAAAAATAAAGGTAAATTGATGGTCTGCAAAAAGTTGTTGTTGCTCAATATTTCACGAAAGTTAATTAAGAGAAACTGCCAACTAGCTGTACAATTTTTTTTTTAAATTTATTCCTTGTTCTTATGCGTACAACTACCGGCGATCATTTCCTCTCTATTCGTTCCAGGTCCTGTGTAAGGCCTTGCAAGGAGTCATCTCTGTTCGTTGCTTCCACCCTATTGGGACGCTCTTCAACTTCTTTACCTTAGAAAGAATGGCATTCAGAGCGCCATTCAGCTCTGTGAGGGACCTCGAAATCTCGTCGGAGTTCATTTTTCTTTTCCTTTTTTTTCCGAACTTGATTTCCTTCACACGAAATTTGCTGTTGAATTGGCAAATATGCACAAAAGCACGCACACACACAGCTAAGTATTGCACTTCACAAAGGATGTTTGACTGACTTTACAAGCACCAACTGGCATTCCAACAAAGCTTAATTTTTATCAAAAAACGAAAATTCTATTAAAATTTCTTGTTTCAATTCGTTTGTGGCAAACCACATAAAATTTAATTCAATTAGCACTTTATGTTACAGCAACTGTCTATGCCGATTTGTTGTTGACTTCGATTTTGACTCCGTTTTCACTTTGCCATGGAAAATTTTGCTTGAACTTTTACACTTTGACTGTGTTGCTTTGGCACATGTAGAAAAATTTTGTTATTATCGTTTATTTTTTTAAGTCACTTTACACCGACTGCTCGGGCGCCACTTAAGCCCTGACTGATAGGGACTTTGAAAAAATTAAAGTTGCGGCGAACCAACTGTTCACCGATAACATAAAAAACGCGATTTTAGTTTTTCACAATAAATTTTATTCCGCACTGGTTGCGGTTCTGACTCTAACTAAACATTACAAATTATAATTCTTACCAACTAACTGCTTAACCTAAGCTAATTCGCCAACGTTGCAGTTCCCACCACTTGCTGGTATTTCGCAATCGTTGGGTTGCGCGTGTTGGCCAATATGCTGGCCTTGCAATTCCCAAGCATTGGATATTGCAATTGATCGCTTGCGCGTGTGTCGCGTCAGCGAAAGTTCTTGTGTGAACTTTAATTAGAGCAATGAACTCACGTGTAGTGCAATGTGATCACAGGGTGCGACGTTGGGAAGTGTAGTGGTGTATGGCAATATAACTAATTAAAAAAAATCGATTTTGAGGCAAAAAACAAAATTGCCGATAAATCTTAAAAAAAAAAATTTTCGGGCGAACAAAAAAATACGTGTCGCATTATTTTGGCCAGAGAGCAACATATTTGAGTTACATCGAAATCGAAGAACATGTCCCGAATAGCCCGGTTGAATTGAAAACGAAAGCATCAATACAAAACAGATATTGTTGGGATAATTTTTTTTTACTATGATTTACATATTTTTTAAATATGGTATCTGGCATATGTTCGCTGGGGCTACGAGATACATCACGGCCCATTCAATCAGTCTAATTTTTAACTACTTTTCGAATAAATCTGGCCGTACAGCGTCAATGGTGGCTTGAAAATTGCAACAAAAAACCGATTGTTAAGCTCGCAGTGAAGCCAAATGTCCTCGATATTTAGCCGATTAATTTTTGAAAACGAAAATTCAGTCAGTATGGCTTGATAGCACTCACTATTCACCGCGACGGCAGTTTCTTCTCCAATTTAAATGAAATAAGCACCGATGATGCCGCCAGTGTCCTATGAACTGCGCAAGCAAATTAATTTTTTTCAAAGCAGATTTTCACAATTTGGTGTTCATTGTTCTGGCGTTAAACGATTCATGATGACTTGCCAAACCTTATTGAGCAGAAACGTAAACACAGTTTACCATCTTGAGCTGTCGCACTATAGTTAACGATATCCTATTTTTATAGGATCAAGCAAAACTTAACAAACTTGGAGATACAGCAGACAAGTTGCTTATGCAAATGGTTCATCTTCGCTGAATTCCCAAGATCAATTATTGGTGCTGTTTCCCTAAGCCATTTTGAACTGGTTATCGAGCTAAAGAAAAAAAGCAAAGTAAAATTCTTCTCAGTCAGTTTGCTTTTCTGCTGCTGCGTCGGTCTCGACTACTTGTGGTGTGCGTCTTGATGTTTTTCTCCAAATGGATGGACCTACAGTTTTACGCACCTTCGAGCGATGCTCCGAGGAATTGTCTTTCCGATAGTCATTTTTAATAACAACTCACAAGCAAACTTTTTTGGCCTTTTTCAATAAATTAACAAAATTTTTCCGCACAAGATGTGAGAATCTTTTGAAGCCAACCTCACTTATATCCGCTTGTAATGCAAATTTTATTTTCGAAACACAATAAGTAATGATGTACTTAGATACTTTTATTTAACATAAATATGAAAAACTTCACTTTAAATTTACTAAAAAATAGAAGTAGCACTTAAATTTCTATGTCCAAATCTGCGCGTGCATTTAGGTATACTCCAAAAATCCGAATAAATATTTTCAATTTATTTATATAAATATATACGTTTTTAAAAGCGTTTACTGCCTGCTATTCATGAAATGGGATTCGAATCTTTTTTTTTTGGAATTTGTACATTAAATTTCTATTTTACTGCAGCAATTCAAATCAAATTAGGATAATATAGAATATAAGATGTGATCATATATGCAATATCATTTCATTTTACTGCTTTTGTCTGCACAATTCAAGCAACTTACTGCCAACACATACACCTACATATACCAGATTTTGTAATGTGCAGTTTAACGTTTGCATTTTTGTTGCTCGCTTGCACTGAAATTATCATTTCCCTGCTGAATTTGCTCAAAAATGAACTCTTCTAAACTTAAATCTATAAGTGTGTGTGTGATGCCCTATACGGAAAAAATGTTTTTTCGAATTTATTACAATTATTGGTGTACGAAAAGCACGTAAAGATATAACCACTCATACATATGAACATTTATTGCACACATCATGAACTTTTATTTGATATCCCCTTCATTGTTATGTTTAACGCAACTCTAATGCTGATACTTGTGAAATTGGCCATACACACAAAGATGTGTTCAAAAGAAGTATCTTCAAAACTGATGTGCCGTTACGTTTATGCGAAATTCTTGCAGTAATGATTATTTGCGCAATAATAATTGTGACACATGCGCTAAGCACAGCCACTTTGAAAATGTTGCTTGAGAGTTAGCATTGATTGGTTAGATGAAATTTAAAACGAGAAATTTTGAGCGCATTTTGGGAAAAAAAAGTTAAAAATTTTGAAAAGAAAAAAAAATATATTCAAAAAAAGATGATTTTTAATTTTCATTTATTTATTTATATACAATATTATATATAAAATAAAGGTTATTTTTTCATAAAATTTTCTTTTCTCTTTCAAACTGGTATCATTTTTTAAAAAATCAATATTTTACAATAATATTGTGTAACGCCTTAGAAACTCATAATAAAATTGCGAAAAGTACTTTTTCTCAAAACATTGTTAGCATCCGACCATGGTCTATACTCCATATGTACAGGGAGTCCGATAGTATAATTAGTTTTCAAATTTAAAGTTTCTTCTTCACCGCTGAGGGTATGGGTGGCAAGGGGAACGCGTTAGCTTAATTTAGTAATGATGTCATTAGTAGAGAACAACGTGCGATCGCATTCGTAGCCTATTTCAAGGTTAGCCTATTTCAAGGTTAAGGTATTCCTGTTACAATATTCAATGTTTACGAGATGCCCCAAGAAAAGATTTGATTCGTTCATAGGTGTGAAGGTTCCGAACAACAAGCTTGGCAGTCGGATATCGAGAATAAATGAAAATATTGACCTCGTCGCTAAAAGTTTGCTCGATAATCCGCGTCAATGCGTGCGCAAAAGTGCTGCTGTTAAGGGACTTCCAAAACTATATGCATGAAATATTGAGGAAGCTTCTTAGGCTTCTTCCCTTCAAATTCAAATTATGCCTAAAGATTCAATTTGTGTAAAAATATCTTTGAAATAATGTTGAAGCGTATTAAGGGGGTGGTAGGGTTTAGCGCTAAAAAAAAACACTTTTTTTTTAATTTTTTACAGAAATATGGCTTAAGGGGGGAAGCTGGTCTAGAGCGCAAAAAATGGGCATATTTTATGAATTTATTTTGACTCAACAAAGGAATCAATCGAAAATCTGTGAAATAGGTGTAATAATATAGCTTTCATGGTACAAATACAAAATTTTTCGTCTGAATTAATTTCAAAATGGCCGCTGTCCAGCAGTTCTCCTAAGGCGCCTTTTTTTCTAGTGGGTCCATTGCCGAAGACGTAAACTCCTTAATTTTTGTCCTGGATCAAAAAATAAAATTTTTTTAGTTTCTATATAACAACAGAAAGAGACGTACGTAGGATTTTTTCGATATTTTGTTTTTTCGCGAAATGGTGCACGTTTGAACAAAAAGTTACAATTTTCACTATAAAGAGCGACATAAAATTGTTGATTAAAAAAAAAACTATGTAATATAAATAAAAAATCCTACGTACGTCTCCGTAGAAAGGTATTTCGAATGTATTGTAAAAATTTCGTAAGAATCGGTAAAGATTTGTTCGAGTTATGTCTTCGGCCAGTTTAAAAAAAGTGATTTCGAGAAAAACGGGTTTAAAGTTGTAAATAGCGTTCGGGGCATACCTGCGAGGCACTGCCGTCGAATGAAAAATTTGGGCATTTAGACATTTTTGCTGGCATCCCTCATTTGGTATATTATTTCTAAGACCCTAAAGCAACTTTTAAGACAAAAAAAATTTTTCGATTTTTTCAAAATTCTAGACCAGCTTCCCCCCTTAAGATACTTTAATAAAATCAGTTGCATGTTATTGTACATCTTTTCAATAAGTTTAAAAAAAAAATGAATAATAAAATATTGACAAATAAGCCCATGACAGAGTTTTTTTGGAGATATGTTTTTCGAGAGGTGCTCTGCGGTGCCAATCGGCATTCGTCGTAGAATCATCTGAAACTAAAACAGTCGAACTTTTCAGTTTCAGTTGTGATTGGCACCGACTTTTAAGAAGTCGTTTCGGGAAAAACGCGTTTGAAAAAATGACTCTGAAAAATTATCTATGCTCCGCATTCGAGGTAAAGTGCCTACAAAGGCTATAACTTTGAGAGTTCTGCTCCGATCCACTTAAAATTTTGACACAACATTCTTGAAATGATTTACTATAAGATGAGTGAAGAAAAAAAATTTCGATTTTGTTAAGTAAGTAAGTTAAGAGAAGATAAACAGGAAAAACCCTATTCCTACACAACGTGAGATAACGTAAGAAAGGATAAACAATAATTTATTTCTCCTAATAATTGTCTTAGCTCCTTCAGCATATTTTGAAGAGCACGCTTAGAATGGCTTGCCTATTAAGCAGAGTCCACCAATGAAAGTAATCTGCCCTCTCTTTCAAAGTAGTTTTTTTTTTTTTGTTATTTTTATCCGAAGGGGTAATCTTACATAGATACCGTCATATGCACGATTCATACTGATCGCCAAGGGTGCACCTCATTCGGGACCACGCACAGTCAGTATTACTACTAAACTGGGCTTGCGAGACAGTACACCTACGTACTAAACCCTAACTCCGACCTCTGTAGCTTTAGTTTGCCCTGCGGTACCGCCGTTTAAGCATTGCATCGCAGGGCCAAGCTAGCCATTATGGCTCTTTATTTATATTTCTCTCTCTGTCTACACTTCATTACTTCTTTGTCTTCTTTCTTTACTGCGTTCCCATTCCTTTTTCCGCAGTTCCTGTAACGCATTTGCGGACCATTCTCTCATCTTGGCCCACACCAACTTCGACTGCAGCATGTGATCTATAATGTTGCCCGGGGTTATTTTTTCTTTTATGATTTATTCAATGCACATTCTTTCAGATGCGTATCTCGGGCAGGAGAAGATGACATGTTCCACGTTCTCACTACCGTTGCCGCAGAACGAGCAGTCAGCTGCGTCCTCGTGGCCGCGTCTTCGGAGATACTCTCTGTAGTATCCATGCCCCGTCAGGAACTGTGTGAGGTAGTAATCTGTGTCACCATGTCCTCTCTCAACCCAAGCCTGTACGCTTCTGATAAGTTTATGCGTCCATCTTCCTTTTGTCGCTAGGTCTAAGCGATTTTGCCACTCAATTATGCTCCCCCGTCTTTCTTCTTTACGCTCTTCCGCCGTTAATCGCCTGTTTAGGCTTTTGGCTTTGTCGTACACTCTACCCAGTTCAGAGGCCATTATATCTGGTGGTATGATACCCGATATGACACATACTGCTTCAAACGACACTGTCCTGAAAGCACAGGCTCTCTTTCAAAGTGTGAAGTGGCCAATGTGTGTGTGTGTAAGCTAAATACCAATGTCCACTTATCCAGGAAGAGCATGATTAGTGTATCTTGTCTCATCTGGCATACAGATATATTAAATTTCCTTTAATTCGGTGACAATCCAACACAAGTTTTAAATTGAAAGTGGCACTAAATATGAAGACGTCTTTTAATGTTTGAATTAGTTTGAATTAGTATCTATTCCACAAATTTCCTAAAATGTTACACTTTTGAAGTAAAGAAAAATAAGGGATGGTCTTCGCGTCAGGTCACCACTCTCCTAGCCTTCAAACTGCAACAAATTTGAAAAACGAAGTTTTGCGAAAAATGCCTTTAGAGGTGTTATTAATTTAATTATTTTATTGTAATAATTTTAGTTTTTAGTCTATTAAGTACTAAAATTCTTACAGACTAATGATAAACGTCACAGATCGCCACCTGGACTTTAACTTGAAAATGCCCCGATTTTGGAACTTTTTGTAGGCCGTCGAACTTTCTAGTAAAATTTTCGGGCGTTTTTCCCATAGGTCAGTATCTGAAGCTCTTCTCACGCGCGTATTTTGGCCTATCGTGTTTTCTTTCTGGTAATAGATCTCTCTTCCTTAGTTTGCTCCCGGTTGCAATCCTATACGGCTCGGGTTGCGCTCGATCACAGCATGGCCCTATAAGCGGCGTCCCTTCTTTTTTCGATCAGGAGACAGACTCGTAGATTAATGAATTCTTTTGTGCTAGTACTGCAGGGTACCACTTTTTTTGGCCTCGGTGAATTCGATCGGTCTCAATCCCTTATCAAATGTTTTGTTGCGCTTGGGCGCAAATGAGCGAAATGCGAAAAATCTCGTTGTGTTGCCTATTATTGAGAGGCGCTCGTCGCAGAAGTGAACGAAGTCTCTTTCCCACTACATATCCAACATCCAAGTACTGTACACTTCACATGAAAGCTTTAGTAGACGTTGCAATTCCCAATGAGCTTCTTGCCTTGACCTGCCCATCACATCTCTTGAATGGCAGTTATTCAACCTTTGCTCTAATGAGGACATAAAGTAGCCGGACAGAGGCACTGGACATTTCAAGTGCACTCCCTTAACTCATAATTCATAGTTTGTTAGCCGTGTTTGGTATCAAAGTAAGTTGTTCTTACAGGAGAGATTTTGCTTGTGTTTTCATTGGAAAGGTATTTTTACGTGACGGATTCCAAAACCAGTGCACAACCAAATATCCCGGACTGTTTCTCACATTAGTTCACTCCCAAACGAAGCCTCCGAGGCTATCTAGAGGATACATGGGTGAAGCCCAGAAGTTGTGAACTACTTCAACTGTATGCAGAAGAATCTTCCTGGCCACTCCCAGGTGAATGGCCATTAGAGACTTTCGCCACTTGTGTACACTTCTACACATGGAATCATCCCCTTCAGCAGCGGTACCACCCATACCAAGGTGAAAAGTCATAACAAGTGGTCAAAAAGTCTGCGTTTTTATAGCTACATTATTTATAGCATCGAATACAATAACAAAGCGGTGGTCACAACAATTCCATCCTGGTAGGCCCATCGTCGAAAATGTGGATGAAGTCATGGAAATCAGTCACGCAGAACGGATCTACTTATTCCATTACCCAGCTATTGGGGAGTAGTCACAGAACTGTTTAGAATCATTTGTGTAAGGAATTTCATAATTTATTTCGAAATAAAACGAAAAGTCATTGCGACGTTTTATTTTAACTAATAAATATCTCGTTACTGGGTAGCTGTATGTACGGTACAAGATTCTCGATACAAAAAAACATAATTTCTTAAGTTATGCAATTTACAATCCAAAAACAAAAATACTTGATGTTAAATGTCCCAATATCTTTTATTTCCGTCACGTCTATCACAATAGAAATATAGTCGTATACTCGTATCTGTCACACAACATAGCATTGAGCTGTACATAATTCACTTAAGTTTATTGATACTTACACTTGAATGCATAGTGTGACACTGTAGTGAATTCACATTTATTAAGGAGCAATGCCATATGAAATGTGGGCATGTATGTGCATTCTGATTTGTGTAAAATTCCTTGAACATATGTAAATTTACTCTTATTTGGATATAACTCTTGTGCTCGTGCTCATGACAGTATTTTGATCGCATGTCTTACAAGTGAAAATATCGCTCATTCAAGCAGATAACTTCACTGGCACGTGTGCGTCATATACTTATATATTTATATATTTATATATGTAAGCATTTATTTATCTTCAGTAAAAAGATATATTTATATCCAGTAAAGGAAAATGCGCCGTCACTTTCACTGTTCATTTCAATTGACGCAACTGCAGCGGCGTGCTTGTGTGTTCGCATGTGTGTCTATGAAGTGTGCTTTACCTTGTTGCTATTTATGATATTACTACATTTATATTCATATATATTTATATTTATATTTATATATATATATATAGATAGATAGGTATGCGCATATCATCTCCCTGCAGGCAAACTTATTACTTTTGAACCACCCAACTGTCAATTTGTTTTGCAGCAAAAGTAAATCGCCCTCTATCTTTCTTCAACTTCATCAACAGCTCTTTCTAACCTGACGATGTTCTATAAAGTGCCAAATGTCAGTCTATGCATCAGCATCGTACCTTTATTTATTTATTTATTTATTTAATAATCTAAAAATACAAACTATGAAATTAATGCTAAATAATTCAATGAGAAATAAATTAGTCCTATAATTTACTAGTTTCATTGTAATGAAAGAAAATCTAGCATTTCTTATAATTTACAGAGAAAGAATGTTAGAGAATACTTAGAATTAAGTTGAATAATTCACTTAGTAACAATTTAAAGTAGTTCTTTGTTGAAGAAAAATCTAAGCCAATTTGATTTGAAAGTGAATTAAATTCCCTCAAAGTTCTAGAAATCGGAGCATTGGAAGCATTAACTATGCCTAACTAGAAAATATCGTGGTTCAGTAAGTTCCGCTGATGAATACTAAGGGTGGTTAAATTTCAAGGGCCGATATTGAATGTAAACTACACCTAAAAGTCAAGTTTTTTTTTGTATTTTATTTAACATTTTTCAATTTCAGGCTAACTCAATTTGAACCATGGAAACATACACAATCGAGCAACGCGTTAAAGTTATTCAGGCCTATTATGAAAACGGGCGTTCAAATCACAATGCATATCGCGCACTTCGTGATTTTTTCGGTCAATTTAATCGTTCAATATCGGGTCTGTAGGAGCAAATCGGGTCTGTAGGAGATGTGAAAACACCAGTGCATGCTCGTACAGCTCGTACTGCAGAAAATATTGCTGCTGTTCGCGATAGTGTGGTTGAAGAGCCGTCCACCTCAACTCGTCGTCGTACCCAACAATTGCACCTCTCACGCTCGTCGTTGATGAACATTATGCATGAAGACTTGCATTTACACGCTTACAAGATGCAATTAACTCAAGAACTAAAGCCTCTTGACCATTTCAAGCGTCGTCAATGGCCCGCGGCATCATTGGGTCGTATTTTTTCCAAAATAAGGCCGGTCAGGCAGTTACTGTGAATAGTGTTCGCTATCGTGAGATGATAACGAACTTTTTATGGCCCGAATTGAAAGATATGGATGTGGACGATATGTGGTTTCAACAGGACGGTGCCACTTGTCACACAGCTAACGAAACAATGGCTCTTTTGCGCGAAAAATTTGATGGCCGTATAATCTCACGTCGTGGCGATGTCAATTGGCTGCCAAGATCATGTGATTTGACACCGTTGGACTTCTTTCTTTGGGGTTATTTGAAAGAAAAGGTGTACGTCGATAAGGCAGTAATAATTCAAGAGCTAAAGGATGAGATAATTCGGCACATTAACGGCATAGAACCTCTATTATGCCTCAGCGTCATCGAAAATTTGGACCATCCGATGGAGTTGTGACACCCAAGCCGCGGGGGCCTTTTGACTAATATTTTCCTCTATACGTATTTCAACCATACTAATATTATCACAATAAAGAGAAATAACAATAATTTCCTAAAAAAAATTCATTTTATTCAGAACCAACACCGGCCCTTAAAACTTAACAACGCCTACAAAATTAATTTTCTCGAATGTCGATGGTTGGTTGGTTGGTGGAGGTGCTGTCTGAGTGACACACCCGAGACTCAATTAGCACAAAAGGCGGCAATTTGGTATACCACTAGTAGAACCACTGGTGTTATTTAGCCAATTCATCCTGATTTGACTATAAATCTGCTAATGCCATTTATTTTCTTTCCTGCAATTTCTACCAATTTGTTCATTGAAAATTTCCCCAGCATTCTATGTCGTAGAACACCCAGACTTGGGCACTCATACAGATAGTGGAAGACTGTCCCCCTAGAGTCTTCTTCTACATCTATCGTTATATATCTCGTACGGCTATCCCATCTTCCTGGCATTGTTTCCGATAGGACAATGGTCGGTTATTGTTCACGTGATTCTACAGATATCTGTCCTTGGCTTTCTAAACAGCTCGTCAGTTTTGGACTTGTTGTAATCTGGCCACCTGTCTGTCAACTGCCTGTTTTTTGTAATTGCAAAAAGATCTCTCTTTTGTAGACGCTTCGGGGGCAGCCCACTGCAACCACTTCGGATAGTCTAGAGGAAGCCCCGTGCTTTGCAAGCTCATCAGCTTTCTCATATCCTTCTAAGTTCTTATGGCCAAATACCGAGATGAGTGAATTCTTCTTTGCATTATCTAACGATTTTTGAATTTGTTGTTGGTGACTTTATAGCTAAAATGGTTGCTTGACTACCTGAAAAAATGCATGCTTCTGATAGTTGTTGTGGATGATTTCTGATTATCCTGCAAACTTCCCTTTTCCCGAGAACCTCTACTTGAAAGATGATATTTCAATTTCCCAGGCGAAAGTACTTGGAAGTTTAGAGGTCTTTCGAATATACACCCGCGCCGACACCGCAATCCATCATTTATCCATGGGTGTAAAGTGCGGCGGTATCTTCTTTGACTACTAAATTTAACTCCCATTCCTTTCGCGTGGGAAACATTACCTTAAATGAAATTCTAGTCTGGAGCTAGGGTAGCGATAAAGTAGTCTGCTGGATTGGCGTTTAGCTTTCGACTATCAAGATTATACTATGACCATCATAGCATTCCAACAACCAACCTCTTTTATTCTGATGACGGTATTTGTTGCTGTTAGCCGTACTTACAGATGTATGGGTAACAGGTTTAGTATGACATTGAGTGCCTCTGATGGACACCATTTCATAACTTCAGTTATTCCTGCGCAGGCTGCTCGTTGTAAACTGTCTAACGTTGTACTGTTTGTTTAATGCAGGCCACCATACTAATGCTCCGTATGTTAATCGGTATTATAAAGCAGCGTACATCCATAGTGCGAGTTTAGGCTTTAAACCCAAATTTCTGGCAATAGCTGTAACATAAGCCTTTTCTACATCTCGCTTTCCTACATTGTGCCTCCAGTTTAGTTTCGGATCTAGCACTACTCCCAGAGAAGTCAAGCCACTCTGTCTGAAAGCGGTACTTCAGCCCAATTGATTGACTGTGGTCTAAACTGTGGTATCTTGCTTTTATTTGTAAACAACATCAACTGGGGAGTCAATCGCACCACTTATGAAATCGAAAAGGAAAGTGAGGGAGATTAATGAGCAAGCACCGACTTTTATAGGATGGAATTGAATCAGTGAAATTCAAAGAATGCAAAGCATAAAGCATAAAATCTTTCTGGATACCTTCAAGCCTACTAATATGATAGGCACATCTCCAAATGAAGGCGGTGTATTCCAGCATCGAACGCACCAGAGAGGTGTATAACAACTTTAAAGTTTATGGATCACAGATTCGGAACTAAAATGTCGAATAAAAACAAGTACATAATATGAATGTGAAATGGTGTAATTTAAATGTCTCTGAAAAGATAATTTAGAGCGAAATACCACACCAAGATCAATAATTCCCCTTCGATTGGATAAACTAGAACCACCAATGTGATAGGAAGTGGCTATTAGAAAACAAGATTTATAATAAAAACATCATTTGGTGGATATGTGGATATGAGGTGGATGCTGAGTATAGAATTAGCAAAGCGAAATCATCTTTCGACATCCTCACTCCATTGTGGCAAAACAATAGTATCAGCATTCACAAATCCGTCAAATCCGTTCTATTATATGGTTGCACCACCTAGAAAATAATTAGAAAGTAACTGCGAAGATCACGAAGCGCCTGCAAACGTCCATAAATCGCTGCCTTCGTCAGGTCGACGTTGCATCAAAAATAAAAAAAATAAAAAAAAATAAAAAAATAATGGCTATGGATTGGTCACGCGCTAAGGAAAAATTACGACAATGTCGCTAAGCAAGCGCTACGCTGGAATCCAATCCAACAAACTGTTAAAGGAATTGCCAGATCACGTCCCACCTGGCGGCGCTAAACAGAATCTGAGATGAAGTCTTTTTCATTATCGTGGAACGAACTAAGATCCCTAGCACAAAACCGTGTCCATTGGCGAAGAGGAGTGGTTGACGTCCTATGCTCCCAATAGGAGTTAAGGGATCGCATATATATATTATATTTAAATCTAACTTATTTCTTTTTCACCAAGCAACGACGTTATCTAAATCAGATTCATCAGCATACACCAGAAAATGTGCGTTATTAAAACAACTGAAAATATAGTTAACAAAATTTTATATAGTAGGGAGCCCAGTATACTTCCCTAGGGTACACCAGAGGACGCGATAAAGAAATAGATGACACATCATTAACATAAACAACACATTTCCGAGAGGACAGATAGGATTTAATCCATTTTACAAGAAGAGGAGTGAAATCCTAAAACCCTTAATTTGGAAATTGTGTGAAACCATGTGATTAATCTGATCAAATGCTTTTGAAAAGTCTTTGTAACGAACTACTCAGCCTCCATAACAGTAACACGACACTTACGAACTAAGTTATAATAGACCAAGAAAGGTCTATCCCAATTTATCCCAAAAATCACCAGATTCGATCTAGTTGTAAAATATTGACAAAATAAATATTGAATGAAAATTGATAAAAGAAATTTTCAAAAATATTTTATTATGACTTAAAATACCTATTACGCAAATCAAATCTCTAAACTCTTTATTTTTATATGCATCTTACAAAGTGCCAGTTGTCAGCGCATGCATCAGTATCATACTGAGTATCAGGAACAGAAATACTCAGTCCCTAAATCTTTGTTGCGTCTAGTTCATAATAAGTCAAAAAGAGTCTAGTCCAATTCAGGCCGAAAATCACCAATGTGGAATTATTTGTAAAAATAAATCGAAATTGATAATTGAAAGTTTAACAAATATTTTATGGTGAATTAAAAAAAAAAATGTTTAATATCCCTAAATTTGTCGTTCGATAGCAGCCTTTATAACAGTTTTTAAGCCATTTAACGCACTATTTAGGCGCTATGTCGGCATTACACCAATTATAAAATAGATTTTTTTGTTTTTTAAACTTTATTTTGTATTCTGTCTATACTTACAATTTTTCGAAGACATTTTACAAATATTTGGTTACATTTAAGAGTGGCTTTGATTTTAGTATTAAAGGAATATTTCCTGTGAAATATAAATAAATTCAATATTTTATAGATGGCTCTTGGACGAGCTAAATTGGTGTTTTTCTTTTCAACCTTAAAAAGACACATGATGGTGACATGAGAGTAGAGGCCAGTTCATTTTTGTGCGATTGAAGTCGATTTCGGTATTTATTGGTTACATTTTGTATTTCCTCTTTTATTGAAGGGATGTCTAAGTCCCGATGAATTTGGGCATTTGTCACGTACCACGGAGCGTTGACTAGGGTGCGTAGAGTCTTGGACTGGAAACGCTGCAGGATTTCCAAGTTTGAATTTGAGGCAGTACCCCACAGTTGGATTCCGTAAGTCCAGACTGGTTTCATCACAGATTTGTAGAGGATAAGTTTGTTGTCCATTGAGAGGGTGGATTTGCGGTTTAGCAGCCAGTACATATTACGAAATATTAAACCTAGAGCTTTCCTTTTTGTAAAGATATGCGTTTTCGGCTTACGTGGATCCAAATCAATGCCTAGATATTTAGCACTATCACATTGCGGAATTGGAATACAGTTTAATGATTTGTGGGCAAGTGATTCTTTTTGTGGTAAAGGTTCCGTGCTGAGATTTATGTTCGTTTACTTTCAACCGCCAGCTCCGGAGCCCTTTGGAGATTTTATTTATGCTTATTTGGAGCATATAAGAGGCTTCTAGGGGATCCACTGCTGTCGCCATAATAGCAGTGTCATCGGCAAAAGTGCCAGTTAGTAAACCTTTTGTGGTTGGCAGATCGTGTGTAAAAATTAAGTTCAGGATTGGGCCTAATATACTGCCTTGTGGGACCCCAGCTTTAATTTGTTGGAAATTGGAAATTTCATTTTCGTAATTTACGTAGAACATTCGTTGGTTTAGATATGATTTAAGGAGCAAATAGGCATTTAGTGGTAATTTCTTTTTTATTTTAAAGAGTAGACCTTGGTGCGACACTCGGTCGAAGGCTTGTGATATGTCCCGGAAAACTGCTAAACAGATTTGTTTTCGGTCAAACGCTGTTTGTATTTTTTCGACAAGTCTATGGACTTGCTCAATTGTCGAATGCTCATTCCTGAATGCTCATTCCTGAAACCAAACTGATGTTTCGGAGTTATTTGTTTGCATTCGATAAAAACCATTAAACGTTTAAGGAAGATCTTTTCAAAAATTTTGACAGTATTGGTAGAAGACTGATAGGGCGATAGGATTTCACTTCATCGCCTGGTTTTCCCGTCTTGAGCACCATAAACTAGATAAACTAAATAATAAACCAAAAAATGCTAGTCCAATTCATGCCGAAAATCTCCAGTTCAGGCCTAGTTGTAAAGTAAATTAAAATTAATAAGTGAAAGCTTCAAAAATATATTTTTATGAATTAAAATATAATATTACACAAATTAAAACAAAATTTTTGTTTGTAAATATTTTTCGAATGATGATTTTTATCTTAAACACTAAATATTTATAAGCAATACAAAGCAATACTTTATTTTTCATGCCTCTCTAATTGGGCTCTTTGCAACTAGTACAATATCACTCACTCTCCAACTAGTTTAAGTTATCCCAACAAATGCCAGTTCATCAATTATTTATTGTACGCACGTTGGGTGGTGCAGCGGTGCTGTGTTACTATTTATGTGTATATGGTATGTGCGCGCCCAACTGCTGTCAATTCTCCTTGACTTTTTGCTTGTTCACTGGCTGGCTTGCTGCGATTTTTCCCCATCGCTTTTGCACTTTGGCATGTCGCTCAATTTATTCGTGCCACAGACATGTGCAACATCAACAAATACAAGCAATCAATCTGTCACGTGCTATTCACAATTTTTCGAGAAAATACTTTTGCGCACATATACATACATACATATATGCATATGTACATTATTTATATGGAAATATAAAATGTTTGTCTAAATATAATATTTAATAAGAATTCGGAATATTTCCAAACAAAAGTCAAAATAATAGGAAAGCTATGATGCGTAAGAATTTATGTATTTGATATTTGGTGTTTGTTGTTTTATCAAAGTGGTTGAGGACAGTGTGGAGTAAGTGATCTTAAAGATAGGGAAAAGGGAAAGAATATCATGGATATAGTAAGTGAAACTTCAGTCATAAATCAGGGTGCACAACCGCACAATCAAAATGACGATATTTAAATTTTAGTCTCTTTATATATCTATTATCGATCTAAGATACCATTTTTGCGCACATTTCACGCCATTTGTGGGATCTTTTGGTTTTCTGCTTGCGTTCTAAGAAAGCTGCGACTAAGATTTATCGAATGCTTTTAAATATTTATGCTGAGACTATAGTTAGTGAGTGATATGACTGCGTCAAGAGCGGTGATTTTAATAACAAAGGCTGCCTTTTATATAAAAGAAAATACAAATTCAAAAATTCAGTATTAGAGATATTACTTAATCAAGATTCGTGTAAAAGAAATCAAGAATTCGAAATTCGAAGTATCAAGAAAATAAATTAGCAATTCGCAAAGTTCTGCAATAGCCTTACTGAACAAAATAATAAAATAAATAAAGACTTATGTAGGTTATTCAGTGAGGTATAACAATTTGAAGCTATCGGTATGTGTACACGCAAAATATCAGGTTTCAGCACTGGAGCATAAGCTGCCCGTACCTTAGAGCCTTATTGTAACAGGTACACGGCATTATTTAACACAGCTATAGTAGCCTGTAGGCCGGTATCCCACCAAACTAATATGGTTATGCAATATGACGTTGCTCAACACCAGCAGCGCCATCAGAATTGGTTTCAGACAGAGTGACTCGTTTAACTTCTGTAACCTGATGCTGGAAAAGATCGTGCCAGCCGCAGAACTTAATCCCCGTTTGCCGACGGATGTCGATGATATTGATATCATTGGCCTTAACAACCACGCTGTTAGTTCTGCCTTCTCCAAACTGGATAAAGAGGCAAAGCGAATGGGTCTGGTGGTGAAAGAGGACAAAACGAAGTACATCCTGTCATTAAGCAAACAGTCGGTGCACTCGCGTATCGGCACCCACGTCACTGTTGACAGTTATGATTTCGAAGTTGTAAAAGATTTCGTTTATTTATGAACCAGCATTAACACCGAAAATAATGTCAGCCTTGAAATCCAATGTAGAATCTCTCTTGCCAACAAGTGATACTTTAGACTAAGTGGGCAACTGAGCAGTAAAGTCCTCTCTCGACGAACAAAACTAACACTACAAGACTCTTACCATGCCCGTCCTAACGTATGGCACAGAAGCTTGGATGATGATAACATCCGATGAAGCGACGCTTGGAGTGTTCGAGTGAAACATTCTGCGTAAGATTTTTGGACCGTTGCACGTTGGCAACGGCGAATATCGCAGACGATGGAACGATAAACTGTATGGGCTTTACGACGGCATAGACATAGCGCAACGAATAAAGATCCAGCGGCTACGTTGGCTGCGTCATGTCGTCCGAATGGATACAAACGCTTCGGCTTTGAAAGTATTCGATTCGGTTCCAGCTGGTGGTAGCAGCAGAAGAAGAGGAAGACCTCCACTGCGTTGGAAGGATCAGGTGGAGAAGGGCTTGGCTTCACTTGGTGTGTGCAATTGGCGCAGGTTAGCAAGAGAAAGAAACGACTGGCGCGTTTTGTTAAACTCGGCCAAAATTCCTAGAGCTGTCATCGCGCCAATCAAAAGAAGAAGATTGTCATTGAAAAAATTCAATATATTCGAGTATTTTAACAGTTAGACTAGTTGGACCAACAAGTGAGCTGGTGAAAATTGTATTATTAAATATTTTTGTGACTTGAGGGAGCAAATGGCAGTGTAGGAACATTGTGCGGTCAGTTCAGAGCCGAGATCTTTTACTCGGGGGCTCAGATTGATTAATTTCTGTCTAATGGATTTGACTTACTTAAGCAAAGATAATTTGATACGGGTACCAACAAGCAGCTCATTCATACACTGTTCTTTAAGTATATACACATACTTTTCTTTATGTACTCAGAAAATCGGCTGCTACACTATGTCAAAAAATTGTATAAAGAAAGAAATCCTCTGGATTAGAGATTTAAAGAATTATTTTGTAAAAACGATGGCATCTGGTGAATAGATAAGATGCAGTCAGAAAGCTGATGAGAAGATGCGAAATTGCTTTTAACAAACCACAACCAGGCAAGGATGAATGCGTACATAGAAAAAACTTAAGTACTAATAGGAAACATAAGGAATTACACTGGTCAAAAGGTCTGGTTTATTAAAAAACAAAATATGACTTAGAATCAAACAAGTGGATAATGAGGGCTAGAGTTGGCATGGTAATTTTAAATAAGAACCGAATTGACACAGAATTTAAAACTTGTTCAATGTGTATGTAATAGCACATTTCCCGGCGCGCTGCCTAATATTGAAAAAATATAGAAAAGCCTTTTTCGGAAAACTTACATCAACTGATTCACAACTGCTTGAAATACTCTTTTGCGTTTTATTAAATAAATCTTCAGATACAAAGATTACTTAATAAAAAAATTTAACTGGTTTTACAAACCAAGAAAACCAAGGTGCCAAACTTTAATCTCCCAAAACTAAACGGCGTCAGCCTCACGCTAACCGAACAGGCAAAATACCTAGGGGTTATCCTGGACCCCAAACTCAGCTGGAAGTCCAACGTAGAGTACAGGGTAAAGAAAGCGAATATAGCACTTTACACGTGTAAGAGAATATTGGGGAAAAATGGGGTATCCAACCAAAACTATCCAATTGGTCCTACACAGCCATTGTAAGATCAATACTAACATATGCGGCACTATTTTGGTGGCCTGCAACAGAAAGGAAATACAACAAAACTAAGCTGAACAAGATACAAAGAACAGCGTGTATCTGAACTACAGGAGTGCTTAGCACCAGTCCTACTGAAGCGCTCAATATACTAACACATCTATTGCCATTAGATTTACACATTAAAACAATAGCTACTTGTAGCGCGGTGAGACTCAAAGACATAGGAAGATGGACAACAAGGTCGTTCGCTGCTCAAAAACGGATCAGACTACACAGTCCCCGACCTCAACTTCAAGAAAGGCTTCACGGTACGTTTTCCACCGAGAACCGATTGGAGCAAAGGAGAGGTGATTGGAAGACACGATATCGAAATTTATACCGATGGTTCTAAGATGAACTGTGGTGTGGGAGCTGGCTTCCATTCGGAGCCACTCAACCTATCTCAGTCAATTCGTCTTTCTGATTATGCCACCGTGTTCCAGGCAGAACTTTTAGCGATCAGAGAAGCATACAAATCCCTAGAGCTCTACAAGGAAGTTGGTGCAAGAGTAGCTATCTTCTCAGACAGTCAAGCAGCTATTAAGGCCTTAGACTCGAACTACATTTCATCCAAACTGGTCTTACAGTGTAGAGAGGAGCTGGAAGTGCTCAGCCATTGGCTTGAAATTACTCTGATATGGGTTCCCGGTCATAGGAACATGCGGGGTAATGAGATTGCGGATGAGCTAGCAAGAAAAGATTCGACACTAGACATAGCAGAGGCGGTGGCAATCTCTACCCCACTGAACACATTAAAAGCATCCATTGGTTCACACTATCATGCTTTAGCCGAAAGAAGATGGAAGCAAATACCTACATGTATTACAACAAAAAACACATGGCCGTCATATAAAATCCAAAGGACGAATGACCTGCTAGGATGTTCTCGGCCAAACATTTCATGCACCACTGCAACCCTTACAGGTCATTGGAAAGTAGGGGATCATGCAGCTAGACTCAATCTATCCTTCAATCCTATCTGTAGAAGCTGTCAAGCGGAAGGGGCGAAGGGAAGTGTTTTCCACTATTTATGTGAATGTCCGGGACTAGCCAGGGCACGACTCCGATCCTTCGGTAAGCCCTTCCTACAGCAAGTCAAGGAGATCTCAGACATCGAGATAAAGGATTTGCTGCTATACTTGTATACTTGGACCTCACTAAATGGATCTGACTTGAAAAAAAAAAAACACATCATCACACGAGATAGTGGTAGTAAAACGGTGCTGGTCACTAATTAGGAGTATTTCAGTGGAAATGTTCAACCACCTCAACAACAACAAACCGGATAATTGTTTTGTACGGCTCCTGCCATTGTCGTTAAATTATTGGAAATATAGGTAAATATATACTTCTTTCTTAATACTAGAATAAGTAATTTTCAAATTTTGTATATTCTACTTTTATTTGCAATAAATACTACTATTACTGCTACACTGAGTAGGACTCCGCACTTAAACCACTGCGGGCTGCTGAATGTAAAACTGTCTAAAATTTAGGGCTTACTAATGCTCTGCAAATATCAGTTCCGACAAACGTTTATATAAAATATAAAACTTGCATGGGCTTAAGTTAAACCTTCTATACTTAAGTTGCGCTGTATGAGCCCGCACAGCAGGCGGTTGTGTTGTCTTTACTGTTAAGTGAAACAAGATACGAGTGAAAGCGGTATGCAACTGCTTACCCCACTTAATTTCTAGCTGTGTGTGCGCTTGGGTGTATGTGTGCATTCAAAACATAATATATTATAAAATAGAAATGAACTCGAGCTGCACACATACATACATACATACAAACAGGTTTAGTTAAGTTATCAAGTCACGCAAATGTCGCTTTGCCAAACTAAACACATTGCGGGCATTGCCACTTTTTTATTACACCAACAATTGCGGGTGGCGTAAGAGATCAGCACTTTGTGTTTGCTGAGTTGTGGCTTGTATCCAAAGCTTCGTAGATTGAATAGTTACCAAAGGGTGGCTATCACAATTTCTAATACATGCATGTGCACATATGTATGTGTGTGTGTGTGTGTGTAGAACAATATATTACATACTCGCGTTCATTGTTAAAGCTGCATTCGGCACATGGACCATTTTGGGTAGATGCGTGTACTTAGAGATGTTTGAAGATATGGAGGAGATTTGCATGCATATCATAGAGCTTTTGAGATTTTTTCGCGTAAGTAGCACATTTCCATGCTGAACTCATAAGCGGCTTTATTGTTCATAGTGCAATACAAAATAAATATATTGTGTGATGTTGGACGAATTCGCAGAAGAAAATACCCCAAAATCCTTTGTACGTTTTTTGCATCAAAAAAAAGGAAAAATAAAAATAGATGTAATAAAAATACGCAGCTAGCAGCTTGAAGCGTTATGACCACAGCATGGCGCATATATTTACCAACTTATACGCAGTTTGCATATGTATTGCGCATTGTGAATGTCGTTGGCGAGTATATCTCGGTATATGTATGTATGTATAGATATCCGTGTACAGTGCCTTTAATAACAATAGCACAGCGACTTATTGACAAGTTTTGGCAAATTACGTATGTCTTAGTTTAATTTCAATAATTTTTTCATAGTTCATTCCACTACATATGTCGGTGCAATCAGACTGAGGTGGTCGGCTCGCAAGCTAGACTTAAACTACGGATACTAAAGTATTCTTAGAAACTTAGAGTTCATCGCCATGGCGCTTGATGAATATACACCCTCGCTGGGCCCGAGCGGTACATTTTCCATTCATATTCTTCTCTTCCGTAAAGCTCGAAGCCGTACGGAAGGATTGATGAGGGAGTATTCTTCTAGGAGCTCCCTTCATGCTCGAAAATAGGCCGCACCACTGTAGTATTTTTCAAGCGGTAGCCGCAATTAAAGAAGCATTGAATTTTTTGCTTACTTCTGCAATTACCGTAATGAAAATAAATATCTACTCCGACAGCCGTGTGCAAATAAGACCCTAAACTCGTTCTTTGTGCGTTTTTGAAGGATACCTGACATCTCTCTCGATCGCATCAGAATACTCCAATACTAGTCTCATTTAGGTCCCCGGTCACAGTGGCATAGCGAAAAACTGCTGGGCTGATGAGCTGCCCTGACGGGAACCCTCGAGATGTTTTCACCGCAAAATGAGAAGATTGGAGTTTCCTTCAGAGCCTGTGGTCTGCTCCTGGAAAGATGGGTCTCACGCCAACTCAGTGAGCATTGGGTTAGAGCGCAGACATACAAAGTCGAGAGATGCTTCTGCCCACTGGTAGATCAAGTATGCTCGAGGAAACTTCTGAGGCTAACAAAGCCGTAGCTCGCAAATATGGTTGGATGTCCGTACCGGACATTATCCGTTAGATGTCCATGCGGTGAGACTTGGGATTACCTCAAGTTCTTTCTGCATAAGCTATTTGGAGGACGAGATGGAATCATCTCAGCATCTTCTCCTCAACTGCCCCGCTGTCGTTGCTCCAAGTTTAAGATATCTGAGTTCTTACTTTTTTGCTAAATCTGTGAATGTAAGCCATTATGCACCTGGTAAATTTCATCAGCAGATTGAAGTGGTTGACGTAATTAGTCGCCGTTTGGTCATTATCCTCCTTCTTCCTTCTTCCCTCCTTTTCGATTTTTCTATTGTTTTCCCCCTCTTTTCTTTTCTCTGTATGGAATTGCAATGGGCGAATTTGATTATTTGCTAACTACAAATACTTATAAATCCAACTTTCAAACTTTTTGCAAATTAAAAGCAAGGAAAAAAAAATTCAATAAATTTTCAAACGAATTTCAGGCGTTCTAATTTGAATTTTAGAAAAAATTTGGGGTATGCAGTTTTATTTTTTTTTTTTTCCTTGTTCATTCCTCTCGAGAGCATAAGGCCTCGACAAGACTCAGTCTTGCGTTGGTTGCGATAAGCTGTTTTGATTTCTGACAGGTGATAGGTGATTAGCCTGCCGCTACCAGCCCTAAGTAGTAGGAATGCCCACCTGTCGTTGCTTAGGAACAACGCCTTCTTGCTGCTTGGAGCGCCATCTGGGTCTCACATTTTTCTTGCAGAAGGATCGCACAGATGGTTGAGTACTTTGCTAAATTTCGTGTGTCTATGCTATTACCGCGGTCGCCCGCTTCCTCTTGCTGGCGCCACTGATGCAATGTCTAACTGTGCGTTTTTCTTTGTTTTAGCAGCCACAAACAGTGCGCAGACTATTGTGTGGGAGTATGGCTGGAAAGGATAAGCTATTGGGTTTGAGGAATGAGATTTTTTTTTTAGAAACGGGGAAAGTAGGTAAATTTGGAAAAGTGCCTTACGGGGGACTCGAACCCACAACCTCTTGGATGGCAGGCTAGTGCACTTACGCTAGACTACCGAGGCCGCTTATAGTTTTATAGCTCATTAAATTTTAGTATAATAAGTTTGAAGTAGCCCCAAAATCGTCTTCATTTTTTTGTTTGTTTTCTTTTGTGGCGGTCCCGAGCATTCAACTGAAGAAAATTGGAAGAAGTCAACTCAAATATTAGGCTATCATCATCATTGTTTCCTTGATTCCCTGGTGGGGCATAGCGCACCTACAATGCCTACGTGCCATCTCGTTCGATTACTGGATAACGCCTTCGCCTGCGTCCAGGTTAGCCCGAGCTGAGCCATCTCGCGGCCCACAGTTCTCTTCCGGGTTTCTCTTGGCTTGTCTGACGCTCTTCCTTTCGCTGGGAGAGTGTTCCATTCCATTGCCTTTTTCGCTATTTACCGTCTTCCTTGCGTAAGGTGTGATCAATCCACTTCCATTTCTGCCTTCTAATCCAAATGTCTGGCGGCTCCATGTACGCTTTTTCGAACAATTCCTTGTTTGACATTATTTTTGACCAGAAAATTCGGAATATAATCCTTAGACACCGGCTTTCAAAAACTTGTAAGCGACTGGTTATAGCGATGGTGATTTTCCAGGTAGAAGTACTGTACATTCAACTTGCTGAGCTACATATACTAGCACAATATTGAATGGGCCACAAAACTACATACTCGAGATTTTTTCTAAAATTCTGATTAAAAATATTGAAACTTTGATTAAAATTTATTAAGCTTTTTTAAATTTTGTACAAAATCTATTTCGTCCCCTTAGTATAACAATAGCCTATGTGCTCATAGGCTATTATTATTTTTTTTTTTTTTTGAATTTTTGGATTCTCCATCGTCGATTTTATATGTGGTCAAAACTTTGTCAAATTCTAGTTCCACAAAGTGGGTCAAAACGTCAGTCAAAAAATAATAAATATTTCCAGACATAACGAAATTTGAGTGAGAGCTACTTTCGACAAAAAGTTTGAAATTCATTTTCTCAAAACATCAAAAAATGTATAGGCTATTTTAATACTAAGGGGACGATTTACTGTATTTATATATATATATATATATATAGAAAATATATATATATATATATAAAAATATTAATTTCAATATGTACAACTCTTTCCAATATCTCCCTGCTGCTATTATTGTGAACACAGGAGTATGTGCGTGTTAGTAAAACTATTGACGCATGCAAATGTCACACTGCTCTCACTCTCTCAATATTCATATGACAGCACATAATGCTCGATAAAATAATGCTATGCTACTAGTCTTGCTTGCCACCCGTCGTTCCGCGCTCAGTATTTCGCGACATCCTTTTTCGTAAAGGCTTTATGATTTATCCATTTATTCGCACATAAACGCGAGTTTTCACGATGAAAGCATAATAACTCTATTGAACATATGTATGTAGCAGACGGCAGCAAGTACTGTCAGTAGGGTCACGTGTGAATATGTATGCGTAGGAGTAGTCACTCGCAAAGATGATGAAATTTAATTTGATTGACATATTGACATTTCTGGCGTTATCACATTAAGCTTACGAGACTTATAGACACATGCGGAAACAGTGGCGGAAATTTAAATATAGACGACATAAAGATCAACGGCAAACTTTTGCTCAGTATAAATAAATATTAGAAGCCTGAGGACTCGAATTAAGTAAACAAATTTTAGACTATGCGACTAGTTTAACGATGCTGATTTGTATACGGACAAAATGCGAAGTTATGTTAGAGGAATATCAGCAGCAGATTTGGGTGTCGTATATATGTATACGTATTATTGGCGCGTACACCCTTTTTGGGTATTTGGCCGAGCTCCTCCTCCTATTTGTGACGTGCACCGTAATGTTGTTCCACAAATGGAGGGACCTACAGTTTCAAGCCGACTCCGAACGGCAGATATTTTTATAGGAGCTTTTTCATGGCAGATATACACTCGAAGGTTTGCCATTGCCTGCCAAGGGGCGACCGCTATTAGAAAAATCTTTTCCTTAATTTTGATCTTTCACCGAGATTCGAACCGAAGTTCTCTCTCTGAATTACGAATGGTAGTCACGCACCAACCTCACAAAATATTTGTGGAACAACATCAAAACGCAAATAGGAGGAGGCCAAGCACCTAACAGAAGTGTACGCGTCAATTATTTTTTTTAGCTTTAGAAGTTTGTAGATAAAGGTGGAACAAAATATTGTTTCAGGTGAAAACAACAACTTTTGAAAATTTCACAAACAAAAAAGTGAACAAAGTGCGTTCCCTATCGAAGCGTATTTAAAGGCCAATTATTCATTTGCAATGAACCTTTGCTCGTCATTGATTTTGTTAACGTTAAAATATTCAACATTTACGTGCTAACCCAAGGACTGATTTGTTTCGCACATGGAAGCGAAGGTTCCAGGCAACAATTTCGGTGGTAAACAGCGAACGGGAGGGACCCAACCTGACATCGCAAACGTATGAAAATATTAAACGGGTCGCTACAAGTTTGCATCATAATCAGCATCAGTTCGTAAGCAAAAGAGCTACTGCTCTGGGACTTCCAAAAATATTTCGCATGAAATATTGAAGAAGAATCTTAAACTGCACCCTTTCAAAATTCAAATTGGCCTAATGAGCAATGCGTAAAAATTTCTGCAAGACAATGTTGGAGCCATTTCTTATAGCACACAGTATCTTTTGGAGTGATGAGTCCCATTTTGATTTAAATGGAACTTTAAGTAAGCAACATTACTATTATAGGTAATCTAAACTATTAGAACTATTAGAAAGTCAACAGCCACTTCCCAGTCCCAAGTGACTGCATTATCAAGCAGTGAAAAAATTTAACCAAATATTTTTGGAAAATCGTCGAAGGCAAGCAATTTCTGTGGGCGCTGTCTATTATCGGCTCATGTTAAATGATTTTTTTCCGCCAATTTTTTTTTTCTTCAGTACGCACACATGGTTTTGACAAGATGGCGCCACACCTTACGCGGCCAAAGAGGCCATTGGAATTCTTCGTGATTCTTACCTAACAAACTGATAAGACGTTTTGGTGAGAAATCTTGGCCACCCAGATCACCCGATTTTACACTTAGGGGATTTTTTTGTTGGGGATACCTCAAAAGTAAATTGGATGAAACACACCCGGCGACCCTCCCAGCACTAAAAAAATATATCCCTAGATAATGGCAACGCGACATGACTTCTCCAGCGAGTGGCATGGAGTATGGAGGCCAGAATCCAAGGTTGAAATTTAGAGGAAAATAATGTATAGAAAATAAAATCCAAACTTGCCTTGTTTTTTCATTGGTTTAGCTTTTAATTCTTAACTCTGCTTGTTAAGGGCGATCAGCTTGGAAGTACTTTTTCCAGTATGATTTTTTGACAAATAACGCATGACTAATGTCAAACTAAATAAATAACTTATTTCAGGGTTCATTGACATTTTATCGTAGAAAGACTTACGCCTCAATAATGCTTTCAAATCACACTACGCCTGTATTACGAAAATCCACGCTCTGTGAAAAGTGTTTATCGCGCGCGTTAGGGCCAGAATTTTGATTAGCGATGAAGCCCAGTTTTGGCTTGATGGTGTATTTCTTCCAAGACGAGGCTGTCGCACATGTAACAGTGAATGGTGAACGCTACCGCGCCATAATAAACGACTTTTTGATGCCAAAAATTAAAGCCCATGACACACCTTTGGAATTTTATTTGTGGAGGTATGTTAAATCTAAATGCTTTGTGGATAAATCAGCTTCGATACAGGATTGGAACCCAACATTACTAAAGTTATTCACAAGATACCGACCGAAGTCCTCTAGCGACTCCTCCAAAATTGGTGTCTATGGATGGCCGAATTACGGCGCAGTTGCGGCCAACATTTGAAAGGGATTGTCTTTAAAAAATCAATGCCATAAATGGTTCAACACAAAAATAAAAATCGCCTAGTCGCTAATGCTTTTTTAATTCATTGAGATTGTAATTCATTACTTTTTCCAATTTTCAAATAAAAAATAAAAATATTACCCATTCAATTTGAATTTTCGTTATTTCATTTCAATTTAAAACCTATCCCTCTAAATTGATCACCCTTCATATATATGTATATTTTAGGTGGAATTTCGTTAATATCTTCAGAATATTTTGTCCCCGTTTGAATTTCCACCATAAACTGGCAGCAGTACTGTTATGAACCTGGGCAATAAAAATCAGAAAAGCATAAGAGAAGCTTATGTTTCTGACATTTTAACCTTTTTATATCCATAACTGTACATATTTCTATGACCGTAGGGCTGTACGGACGCTCATCTTGCTCCATTCACACATGCTCCGCCTCATCTCACACCACTTCGCCTTTACTTAAAATAAGTTTTAACTTTTTCACTTGTCAACGATGGCATATCAGTTGAACTTATAAATATCGAATACCTTTTCAATTTATCTTCACGCAGACAGCAAATCATCATTTCATCAATTGAATGCAGCAGCTTTTCACGCTTTGTTAGTTCAGAGCTTTTGTGCTCCCCTCATCAGTATGATTTATGATATGAGTTCGACTTATGACCGGATTGTCATTTAGTAAATGCAACTCATGGATTACAAATATGAATTTAGGGTTATTTACGTGAGTAATCAACATTCACTAACAAGATTGGGATTATCACTAATTTATCAAGCGAGCATTTTTCGCTGTATTATTGCAGTTTACTATCGTCTTTAAGAAAACTTTTCAAACAATGAACTGTGTGGCAGAATATTTAAAAATATTGATATTAAAAATAAATTCAAAAAAATAAGATTTATTAAAACGGTTAAAAGTTTTTTTTAAGTTTTTTAGAACAATATTTAGATATTTTGAAAGCCAAACGAGTGCAGAAATTTTTCAAATTAGTAGTCAAAGTGTTTAATGTGTTCAGCGCCGGCTGAGGCAGTGATCGATGTAACAGCTACGGGCAGACCTCTGAGGTGCATTTGTTCCGAAAAATTCTGTGGTTTAGTCCTATCAATAATTTATTTCCAAGCATTTCCTTAACAGATCGCCAGTTGAATTGAAATGTTAGCTATCAACTCATAAATATCACTTTTTGATCCCTTCTATGACTCCATCTGACAAAAAAGCTGATTTTGTCCAATTTCCAATCAACTGCTGTAAAGTGTAATAATGTCAACCACTAAATCTAATGGAGAATCTCCCTTGCCATAAGTGTTACTATGGACTAAGCAATTGAGTAGTAAAGTTATCTCTTGACTAACAAAAAATTAATTTTTGCTCAAGAGAATGGTTTCGCGAAAAATTTCTCCACCTTTGTATCTAGATCTCGGCGAATAGCGAAGCCGATTAATCAATGAGATTTCCATAGTACACCAAAGAACCCACAGATTCCGTTGGCTAGATCATGCCGTCCGATACAAATGCTTCAGCCGGAAAGTATTCGTGTGGTATCTACTGGTGGTAGCAGAGGAAGGTCTCTTCTGCGTTGGAAAGATCAGGTAGAGAAGGACTTTGCTTCCCTTAATGTGCCCAATCGGCGCCGGCTAGCAGGCGAAAGAGACGACTCTTAAAACCGCTTAAGCGCTTATCGCGCCAATTAAGAAGAAGAAGCATTTCGACGAGCAGTGCATATTTACATATAATATTTCACTTTCGTCCTTACTTTGACAATTCGACGGGGTATCCATCCAATTAGAATATAACAGAATAATGTTAAAAGACAAATGCAAGCTTGAATTTTTTGTATGATCTGGCAAGAACAGAACAGCACTCAGGTTATCATTTTCTTTATGGTAAGTTCACGAACGAACATAGTTGGGAAATGATTAAAAATGGCTAGCGAAATTTGAATTCTAAGGCGGTGGTCGTAACTTTAAGAACGCGAACTCCAACTTTTTTGCCGTAATGATCTTTCCACCAGACCAACTTTATTTTGCTATATTGAGTAAATTTCAGCATATTCACTAATAAATGTGATTGTGCAAAGTCAGTCAAAGCAAAAGTTGAAGAAAATATTACGGCCTTTAGTGGCCGAGAATCTGTAAAGGTATTTGGAATATCTCAGTCCAAGTTGTGGAGAGCTTCGAGTACAAATCTTTGCGAACGCACTTACATGAAAGGGAAATCTAATTCGCACATTGTGATATACTTTCAAGGGTGAGAAAGGAGAGAAAATAGTAGAGTGACAGCTACTGCAAAAGTGACTCGAAGTAATGCTAAGATGAATACTGCAAAATTTGAGAGCTCCGGAGCTGTTAGCTTTAGAACTTCTCTCAAGTGCCTTCGATCTACCTGAAGGCTGATAAATCTCTTGATCATGAAAGTTGGTGTAGAGCTCTCGCTAAGTTGACGCAAGACTCACTTTTCCAGCAGCGCTATTCCAGGTGGTCAAGGGAACCTAAATCCCATCATTTCTCGAGGAAACCACCTCAAGAGTCGCCTGTCTATCTAGCTACTCCGCTCAGGAGCTCAGCAGCAATTTTCATGTGACCAGACTAGTTTTTAACGGCCCATTAATCAGCCCAGTATTCTAATTGTCGCTTGGCTATCGAAGTAATGTATACTTCTAATGTCTCCTCAGTCGCCATCAACTGTCAAATTATCTCAAGAAGCCTCTTAATAATTTCAAATATCGAACCTTTCCAATTGATCTATGGAAAGTTGTGCTACGTTCCAACTGGAAATTCATGGTTATAAAAATTTTAGTAAAATTATGCACAATCAGTCTAGAAATTTTAAATAATAAAATACATTTTTTATTATTTAATTTTCATTTTATATTTTGTATATGTGTTATAAGGGCTTCACGCATTTGCTTTTATATAATTCACGGTTTTTTGTACTGGGTAATATTCCTAAGTATCTGGCACGACTTTCCCGGTAACCCCAAAATACGCGACTTGCGGAAAAAATTACCAAAAACCAATACGAAATTTGAGCCGATTCCCTCTTGCATACAGAAATTGAATAAACCATTAAACTGCATTTTCTAAAATTTTCGATTAAAAAATTTAAAACTTCTTTTAACAAACTATATACATATGTAATTCGTAAAATTTTTTTCAAAGATTAACTATAACATAATGTTATTAAATTAATTATATTGTAATAAAAAATAGTTTACATAAAAGTCATTGTCAAATGACTATCAAATGACGAAGAAAAGAAAATCAACAACCAAAACAACTTCCACTATGATTTTACTAAAATAAAAAGGACGAATACACACGAAATAATAGCTTGCATCAAAAAAGGAATAAAACATAAAAAAGCTCCCGGATATGACATGATAACAGGAAAAGCATTAGCGGAGCTACCAACCAAGGCATATATATACTTGCGAAACGTTTTTAATGCAATGTTTCGCTTACAATACTTTCCGAAGCTCTGGAAAGTGGCAGAGATTATTGCATTGCCAAAACCGGGTAAAGATCCAACTACCGTGTCATCATATAGACCAATAAGCTTATTACCGACAATATCTAAAATTGCTGAAAAATTACTGCATCATCGAATAAGCCAACTTCTAGACCAACAGATCCATAGAATTACAAATAAAACCCAATCAGTTCTTGAAATCAATCGATACTGTGCCGCAGTATTTTTGAACGTAGCTAAAGCGTTTGACAAAGTGTTGCACAAAGGCTTACTCCACAAAATAAAAATAATGATTCCTTTGACTACTATCTCATCATAAAAAGCTATCTAACCGACTGAAGCTTCTATATTAAATATGACAATCAATGTTCAGGTATTCATCAAATAACTGCTGGAGTTCCGCAAGGAAGCGTTCTTGGCCCTCTACTATGTATATGTTTTATTCACCGCAGATATACCACCTCCTGACGAAACTAATTCCTTATTTGCTACGTTCGCAGACGATACAATACTATTAGCATCAGACAAAAGCTTAATTATCGCTACTGAAAAACTGCAGCGATACACAAACGCTCTTAAGGAATGGTTTGATAACTGCTGCCTAAAAATAAATGAAGACAAAACCGTACAGGTTATATTTACTAACAAAACAAAATTTACCGCAGTTCCAATTAAAATAAATGATAAAACAATTACAATAGAATCAACTACTAAATATCTGGGAATTCACTTGGACTCCAAACTAAATTGGAATCACCACATAAAGCAAAAGGTCAAACAAATAAAAGAAAAACTTCGGCAACTTCATTGGTTAGTCTGCTCCAAATCCAGACCCACTATACAGAGCAAGCTGTTAGTGTACAAAACTATGATTAAACCAATCTGGCTATATGGATTACAGGTGTGGGGGACGGCTAAAAAAACTCATATAAAAAAAATCCAACGACAGCAATCTAAGATTTTGACCATGTCTGACAGGTACACGAAAAATGATGACATCCACAGGACTTTTAATATAGCAAGAGTAGACGAAGAAATCAAAAAGATAACAACAAGGCACTTTGAAAAAATACACACACACAGTAATGCAGAAATCAACAAACTTCTTGAAAGGGAAAGCAACGGGAAACGGCGTTTAAAGAGAACCCGACCAAGCGACCTAGTATGATAAATGCCAAAAAACCATAAATATGTAAAAACAATAATTAAAAATAGTTGTAAAATGTAATCATGTAAAGTGAAACTTGTATCGTATTATTGTATATTATTTAATTGTATATTATTCCGTTTATTTTAATTTTATCGCTTTTGACACTGGCCATTAAGCGATGTATATAAATCCTGCCCAAATTGTTAAACAACATACTTAATGTGGACAGATGTATAAATGTATGATAAATGGGGAAAAACAAAAAAAAAAAGTCATTGTGAATATAGGAAATATTCAGACTTGAGCTGCTGGTTTTAAACGAGTCAAAATATTAGTCATAACAAATTCTAGAGCATAAAGCCAATAGCAGTGTATTTCCTTAAATCAGTTTGCTTCAATATTTATCCCATAATACCCTCCTCATAGTACATCAACTTGCATTAAACCTGAAGGCATGTCACTAAAGCAAACAAGCCGTTTTATTTTCTCTTTATTCTCCATTAATTCCATTACGGGTTACCTCCATTCGCATAAAATATGAATATCTGCCCCATGCTCTGACACGTAACTGGCACTTTGGCAAGTGAACTTCAAAATCTTTGACACTTTTCAAATTTAACATTAATAAGTAAGTCAGGCAGACATTTGTTTTTTAGTGATGACAGGCAATAAAATTTATTTTGAATATACGAGTATTGGGTGTGTGCATTAAAGTTTAAATGGCTGACAGCATATTTGTTGTAGGAAAATACAATAAAATATTCATTAGAAAAACTGCTAATCACACAAATTATTTATAATTTGGCTGTGGCATCGTGATTTAGAGACTTTATATTTAAGTATTAAAGCTCTTTTACTAACTACTAAATTCTCATTCTCATAGATATTTGCTCTTAATTTCTGAATTTAAGTCATATTGATTTCCCTCATTTTCATCGAACCTTTTACTATACGACTCCATGGCACACTACCTAGCAGATATCTTTCTTCAAAATATAGGTAAATTCATCTACAGCACCTGCCTATTTGCCATTCAGAGTATCTGGTTTAATAAAAACAAAAGTCCATAGAAAGAACTATCGTGTCCTTCGTCCACCTTCGCTGCAATTTCTGGGTCATTCTTTGCCATTTTTGTACTCCTGCACTGGTTAACTCGTCTGCCTGTATATGCTCGTATTTACTTTAGGTAAATCGCAATTTGTTCCTTTTTCTCTCCACGTACACACACGAAAGCGCTTGTTGGATTTATTTTCCCACATATTTCTGTCATCATCTTTACAAAACAAAAACCATATTCTGTTTTTGTGTTTTTGTATTTTTTTTTTTTTTTGTTTGCTTTGCAGACCACCGGCATTTTCAGCAGCTTAAGCGTATTTTTGCATTTTGCATTTCATCGCACTTCAGCAAATGCAAATATGGTTGACCTCAATGAGAAAATTGTGGGAATCAGTGCCTGTTTGTCATTTATGTATGTACACACACACATTTACACATTTTTTTGCTCTGTTCATATTTATTACCTACAATTTCTTTTCTTCTTCCTAGTATGCAAGAGAAGTAAGTTAACTGCTTCGATGCACTTGTGCTAAGAAATTTATAGCTTTTTGATTATGGCAATGCCAGTGGTAGACGGGTAGAACGGATTTTTTGTTTTATGTAAATTCCTGTGCCAAGAATTTTAAAAGAGCAAATGAATGGTACGTACCTTAAGTGAAAAAACTCATGAAGGGGGAGTGAGGAATGGTGCCTAGGTGCATAGCATGGTTTTGTTTGAAATGAGGTAAATTATCTGGGTAACTTGATTTCCTAATGACTTGTGGTCTTTAAGTTTTTTGGGCATCTACCACCTGGCTATATTTACTATGGAAAAGGCTGTAAGGGTTAACTGGAACTAGTCTCATGCAAGCACGTGTGCATACCAAACTTTAGTATATACTTTCCATGCTCTGAAATTTTTTTATACACAATAAAAGAACCACGCCTATGAGACGATAGTTTTAGGTAAACATTATCAGACAGGGTCCTAGAGTACTACACAAACAATGGGTCACAAAAGTCCGTAGTGACAACTGGGGTACCTCAAGACTATGTCCTAGCAAGGGTCCAGCGCTGGCTATCAGCGCAGAAAACGGAAACAGTTCTACTGAGCAGACGGAGAAGGTGGTAGAGATTGACCATCAACGTCGGCAGCCTAGACATTCAGTCAAAACCGGAGATAAAGTATATCGGGATTATCGTCGACTCGAGCATGACGTTTGCAGAGCACGCGGTCGCAGTGGGAACCAAAGCCGCTATTATAACAAATGCACTAACATGACTACCGCCGAATATAGGGGGGCAGAAAGCACTAGACAAAGATTTCTTTTCCCTTGGGAAAACGCTCTTTTTCACATATTTGGTACAAATCGTTTACGGATAGATATTATATAATCTCCTCTTTTACTTTCCGTTTAAAAATGTTAAAAAATATTATAAAACCAAAATTTTAACTATTCTCTATAGGTAACACGACAAACTCTAAAATTAAAAAACAAAATTTTTTAAGGAAAAAAATATTTATTTTGGGTTCTTAATTTTTTGATGATTTTTGAAGAGAACTCAGAGATAAAATAATATCTATACCTTCTGCTCAAATATGAACGAGACGTTGTCAATAAAACGGTCCGCGGATGACATATGGCAAAAATAAATTTTTGGTTTTTTGGTAGGACTGTTATAAGCTTACATGGCAAATTTCAGCGTGATATGTCACATAGTTTGTTTTCTGTGCTACTGTAAACAAGTCAAGCTCGAGTGTGTTCTTCGAATTTAACGATGGAAATTCAAGTTGAACAAAGAATTTGTTTGGAATTTTGTTATTCCAACAAAATTTCGGCTTCAGACGCCTTAAAAATGTTGCAGACAACCTATGGGGACTCTGCTCTATCGCGTGCACGTGTTTTCCATTGATAACGTTTTATTGATAACGTCACGTTCATATTGGAGCAGAAGGTATTTACACATTTTATAATAAATTCACAGAAATTTCATTTTTCGCATGGAAATTCAAAGCGTTGGCGGGTACGGGTAAATATTCAATAAAAAATTAAAACAATTGGTGTCTCATTTTTTGGCAATAGAACAAATGAAATTAATATAAATAATGAAATAGCATGCAGAAAACAAATTTTGTTCGGGCCATCCTAATATACATATATTGCATGTGTAAACTATTCTTCCTATTTCTGCAATTCTTCGCTTCGAGTGCTAGTTCTCGAATTCATCAAATAGTAGCACAAGAATGTCTTCACATCTGATAATTTCATTCACCAATTTAAATTTCAATTTTTTTGATGCACTATTGTGTGCTTCAGCAATACGAGCATTTTTGTTTTTACTTTGTTTTTCCACAAATTTCTCTTTGCACGAAAATTATCAATTTGGTCGAATTCAATAAATATGGTACACAAGTGCCAGCATAGCAACCGTAGAGAGCCGCCCTTACCATGAAATATATTTCTGCAGTAAACCTCTTTCACTCAGTCAGTATCATATTATTGCATGAGTTGCATAAGTGTCCTTTGGACTGGTGATTTTTCTTTTTTAATATTATATAAATGCATTGCTACCCGAGTGAGTGCACAACTACATATGTACATAGGGTCGCGCAATAGGTGAGATGGTATTTTAAAATTATATAGCGGTCATCTTGCTAGAATAAAAGTTGACAAATTTTGCAGGAACACTCAGTATTGATGGTTAAATATTGGAGTGTTAAACTATTCAACAACGCGTTGAAGTTGTTAAAATTTATTATCGAAATTGGAGTCTTGTTCCGCAAATACATACTGAATTTATTGGACGACAAGCTCCAGCAGTTCGTCGTCTCGCGTGTCGTCAACATTCACTGGGTAAATGAAAATGAATTAAATGAAATGAAATGTCTGATCTCTGCAGGCAAACAAATAACTATTTAAAGTAAACCCATTTAAAGTGGTCCACTAGGATATGCCACCTACTTGTTGCCTGGAAGAATGATAGGTTACCAGGTTTGGACAATATGCTGTGGTGGAAAACAAAATTATGCGAACAAATTCTTCCAAAAATTACATCACTGATTATTTGATAGCCGAATTCTGCCCGCTCATTTCACAAAAGTTCACATACTCGTTCAATTAGTCGTTATTCAGACGGCAACGAAGCAACATAAGCAAAAACTGGGTTTACTTTTTTCCTAGATCAGCAACGCAATCTCAGTTTTTTCATAAGCAAACCGCTGTCATGACCCATGTGACGTCAGACAATCAGCTGATTCTTTCAAATTCGCTAAGAACCGGTTAATGCTCTCATCTTGGTCTTACCTTCTGAATTATTTTCATCTTGGGTTGCCTGAAAGTATGTTATAAAGCACACATCGTGCTATTAAATGTGGATATACAAAAATAAAAAATAATTACAGCAACACCACTTATCATGGTTTGAGCGCTCTTAATGAAAACCCCTATACGCATACTTTTGTTGACTATGAGCTTTCAGTTGAATCATAAATGGTATGTTTTATTGTAGGTTCCAGTGATTTTTCGGTTTTTGTGATACGTTTGAAATTGGTAAGGGGCCAAAGCAAAGGTAAGAGTAAAAATATTTAAAAATTTGGAAAAAATTTAATTAAACACAAAATGTACAAGCCAAAACAGCAACTGTAGAAGGTTAGTAAAATAAAATTAAAAAAAAAAAACACAACAAAAAAGAATTTCCTGAACAAATTTTTAAAATACTACTGCAAAAGCATCAAATTTGGTTGATTTTTCTTACAGCAATGAAAAAAGTTTTAAGGTTCAGCCGCAGCAAAATTATATTTCTCAGAAAAAAAAACAACCAACGGTCATAAAATTCTTAAACTTTTGTGCTCGTTTTACGTTGTGCGACTATTTATCAAATACTTGGGAAGCCATTAAAAATCATCAAGTCGTCATCAACTACCAGTCGAGTGGACACAGCGAATGCTCAACAGGATAGCACATAACAAGTGAAAGGAACAAAAAAATAGAAAGTTGTACGCGTGGAATTCACAAAAGGAAAGACAGTCATGCTAGTGAATTAAGGGCATAGTCAATACGTGGCATGGAACATAATGTACTGAAGCATAAAATAAAAAAATGAGAGTTTCATAATGGAATAAATAAATGTACAAGCAAATTCTAAAAACAGAAATCTAAATGCACATTGAAACTTAAAAAATGCACGAAAATATGAGAGTGAGTTTTCACAAACCAAAATGCAAAATATACAAGTTTTAAATGAAAAATATTTCATCAATACATTGAAGAAGTGGGTAAAGGCAAACGATATAATAATAAATGGAAACAGCAGAAAGAGGAATAAGCGAAATAAACACCCATTCCAGGAGCATACGTAATATACTTATATAACAATCTACTGCGAGATGGAAAGTGAAAAAGAGAGATTAAAAAATGGAGACAGTGCATCTGAGGAGTAAAAAAAAATAATACTAACAGCTCTACACAATTCATATAAAAACCAATAATTTCTCGTAAATTGCACCCCATCGGCATTTGACCGCAATGGATACGGTAGTGCTTCGCTTGCTGCGTCGCCAGTCATCGGTCGCTGGTCGGCGATAACAGAGTGACGTAGACGTTGACGTTGACGTTGTGCGTTGTCCACTGTCGTTGATATAAGCTGTTGAAGCCCATCGGCTGTGCAGCCATCTGTGTGACTTAAAAAAATGAAAAAAAGAATAGCAGGATTTTTATTATTTTTTTTTTGGTTCGATTTTTTTTTGTGTCCATTTAGCTTTCGTCTGTTCATTTAGTTTTTCATTTGCTTCAGTAAGGCTTTTGTTTTTGTACCCTTGTTCATAAATATTCCAGGATATCAGGTCACTCATACAGACGGAAATATTTAGTACAATGAGAAAAATGCATTGACATATATTAATAGAAGTTTCGAGGTTTTGTTTATTTCACCAAAAATACTTAAGTATTTTTAAATAATTTTGTATCGAATCCCTGCAAAAGTTTTTGGATTAGTAGATTTCGAGAGAAATTACGAGTATTAGTATGTAAGAGCATCCATGTCAAGTGATAAAAGTATTTTGGCCATTGTGGTAATTTCATATTTGCATATATTGTGGCATATTTGCACTTTTGCAGCCAGATATAAAAACTTAAGCAGCAACCCTCGTATATGTGAAAAACCGTTTTATTTCACTTCATTATCACTCCATTAGTTATTAAGTATAATTATTGTATTGTTGTGCCTAATCCTAATATACAAAATGTTAGTAACAACCCTCGTATATGTAAAAAAAATATTTTACATCACATTTTACATTCATTAGTACCCTTTTTGTTATTAAGTATGATAAGTGTATTGTAATCACAAAATACAAGATATTTGTAGCAACCCTCGTATATGTACAAAATGTTTTTAGAAGTGCGCCTATACCACGTTTTACTTCACTTCATTATGACACCATTAGTTGTTAAGTATTATTATTGTATTAGTGTACTCAAATAATTGTAGTAACTAAATAAATAAACAAATATAAAAAAAATATTTTGAATATGTCACATAATTCAAATTTAAGGATGACGGTGTCAGATTTGGCATCTTTACACTGCTGCAGTCCGATCTTAAAACTTAAGAGGCAACCCTCGTGTTTGAAAAAATTAAGAAGCACACTTGTAACACCCAATATTTCTTCACTTCAACACTACACCTTTAGTTATGAAGCATAATTGCTGTATTAGTGTACCTAATTGTACTTAATTGTGGTAAATGAATAAAAAATAAATAAATAATATCAAATTTTATGACTATAGTGTCCTATGTGGCATGGTTATGCATTGTTTGCCAAATCGTAAAACTTTAGTAACAACCCTCGTATATGTAAACATTTTTTTCGAGAGATTTAGTGCTATGCCAGTACCAACCTGTATTAGTTTACTTCAATATCACTCCATTAGTTACTAAGTTTAATCAACGTATTAGTGTATCTAATTGTAGTAAATAAATAAATAAATACCAAATATCGCATTTTATGAAGATAATGTCAGATTTGACATATTTATACTGGTGCGGCCAGATCTTAAAACTTAAATAGCAACCCTCGTATATGTAAGTAATGTTTCTTAGAAATTTGGGGATATTTCTGTACCGCTGTTAGGATATTTATGGCAAATTGTGAATAAACTTTGTTTTTTTGTGCATCAGGTTTAAAATTATTTTATGGTCTATATTTAGCTCCTGGGCGATGCTACGCCTACTAACATGCCGGGCAGCTTCCATTATATCTGTGATCTTATCGGCATTTTCGACATTTTCTTTAACATCCAAAATGCCTAAATGGAATTGACGAAACCAAAATTGTTCGTAATTAAGTGTTACAGTATCGACACCATTCAGAATTCAAGCGGCCTGGCTTGCATTTTCGCTTTTATCAAAGAGAAACTGTTCCGAATTTTATCTTTGTTTACTTCCATTATTACCACCCTGTAACTCACAACTGAATGGAACAAAAAAAAAAGAATATTTTTAGTGTGAAATATCACCTTGACAACGAGCATAAACTTTAACTTGTTTTATCGATACTTTACGAGATATCCTAGTGATCGATAACTACCTATGTACCGAGAGCATAAAAAACTTCTTTTTCCACAAACTAATATAATACATATGTCTTATATAGTATAGGGTTATTCAATAGGTGCGCTTCAACTTTTTTCTGATAGGGAGGGCGAACGACGCAATATTTTTTATTTTTCGCTTGTCATTTGTAAACTTCATTAGTATACATTTCATCATGGAACGCTACACACTTGACCAACGATTGCAAATCGTGCAAATTTTTTATGAAAATAATCGCTCTGTTGCTGCTACTTTAAGAGCTTTACGGCCATTTTACGGTCCATTTAACAAGCCGTCCCGTTTTGGGGTTATGTGAAGTCATTGGTCTACAGTAATAAGCCGGCGACGATTTGTGAGCTCAGAGCCAATATTGAACGCGAAATTGCTGGAACTTCGGCCGATTTATGCAAAAAAGTGGTCGAAAATTGGGTTCAACGATTGGACTTCGTAAAACGTGCACGCGGTGGTCATGCAAAAGAAATCGAATTTCATACTTAAATGTATATGTTCAAACTCGATAATAAAAAAAAAATTAGTTAAAAAAGTCAAACCGTTTGTGTTTTATTCAAAAAAGTTCAAAAGTTCAAGCGCTCTTACTGAAAACCCCTATATATACAACATATAAATACACAGGAAATACACACCAAATATTTGACTACTTTATGGTCTTTAGATAATTTCCAGAGTTCAAAGGATTATTATCTCTCTTGCAAATTATTAAAAACCAATGAAATATTTCACATATTAAGTAGCAACCCTCGTGTATATGAGGCATGTTTTTTTGGAGGCATAATACTTTTAAATTAATTAAAGCATATAAATAGAAGGTCTACAGTAATAGCACTTATTTTATAAAAAAGTTTATTTCATACTTTTAGTGCTTAGAAATTAGTTCAGACATACGAGCGCTGCAGGTATCTCGAACCAAGTGGAATTCATTTCGTGAGCACTTTTTTGCGAAATAGAAACAGAAATCACCTATAATGCATCAAATATTGACTCATAGACTCAATCTCATCAATTTATCACTACAGCAAATAATCCATAGGTGTTTGATGTGGCGATCGCCGAGACTAATTGACAGATATGTCCACTACATGAAAATATTCAAATTGATTGTACTACAACACAGTTTGCATTTTGCGATAACAACCTTTTCGCACCAAATTGCTTCCACATTAAAATCTTTCAACTGGGGAATAAAAAAAATAGTGATAATAGATCCATAAGTAAAGCGTTCTGATTGGCTTCATCCTTATTATCTTTGAAAAAATTATGGGCAATTGCAAAGTTGTAGGGAGTTTATATGGATGCCAATAATAGCTTCCCAGTTCACTCCACTCTAAATCAGAAAAAGTTGTTTGTTCGAGTAAGAATTTGCCTGAAATGAGCCTAGCGCGTAACACATTTTTTCGCTGAAACTGAGGATCAAGAACATTCTTGTTTTCGGTCGTTTCGCTAATTATACGATAAGAATGTTTGCCACGCATCAAATCTTCCATGAGGTGGTGGGATGCAGCTTGTTTTGCAGTGCATGCAGGCCAGGCAACTCATTCTGGCATTTCTGCATACCGCCTCCTCTAGCTTACTTATTCGGTGTGCTCTGTACCACCCCTCTGTAGTGAAATAAAAAAAATCATTTCGCATTTTACATTTAATATTTTATATGTTACTCAATTGGGAATTTCCTTCGAGTTGATGTAATGAACCGAGAATAATTTAAATTGTTTCAATGACCTCCAAATAATTAGTTTTCGTATTTTTATTTTGTGAGCTTAAGGTTAAATTAAAAATAGAGCCAAGCGTACGTGTAGACAACTTCTAATTTGGATCGAAATATCGGCAAATAAATGAAGCAATAATTTTCATTTGTTGTTTTATTGTTAGATATTGTTAGTCAAGCACAATCTCATAAAATAAAAACACGACAGCTGACTGCAAATAGTGCAGAATAATTTTTTATAGTATTCTTATATTTTTGCGTTATGTGTTTTTGAAAGACTAGCCAAATTGCGCCAATTTAATCAGAATTTTCTTTGTCAAAAAATGTTATATAATTTCATAATTATGCACTCGAATAGACCGGGTTATATACGGTAAAGCCTTTAAGTTTGAATTGAGAATGCAGTCGAGATTAGACCGAAAATATCTAAAAAAGTTATGATAAAAATTTTCGAATTTTTATAAATCTCCTTAAAGATTTTTTTAATAAAAATAATTTAAAACGAAATCAATTAAGCAAATAAGTAAATAGTTCAGCCTTGCCCATAGGTGGTGCCTTTATAATAATTTTGGCGGGTGTTTATAAATAGTCCTTCCTGAGTGCTTATACAGGATTTTCCTTAAAATTTTTAGTGTACCTATTCAAGATGTCGTACAACTTGGGAGACGTAGAGTTGAGTATGCAGTTATATAAAGTAAAAGGTATACCTGTAACCAGTCATTTCAAGCAGAATCATACGCGAAAGTTTGTCATTGCCAAACAAAATGCTATCGCGGAAAAGTGAAAAATGAAGTATCTCATATCTCTTGTTGGCCTCAAATCTACTCTATTAAAATAGTTTTCACTGAATATGGAATTTCTATTCATTTCTTTACTTTTTAATTAATTCATCAAGTGAATGCGTAAATGTAAATTGCTAACTTAGAACAATAGAAACGTACAAGTATAACAAGTATTTCTCTTTGTGTAAAAGAAAGAATAATGGAACATTTAGTTGGACGAGGAATAGGAAGTAATTTGTTTCCTGGCATATTTACGAGAGTCAACTGATGGAACATAAAATTGCACTTGCTAAAAGCAATGACTATTTGCAGCATATTTGTATGTAGGTGTGCAAGTGTGTATGCTTGTATAAATATAAGCGAGAAAAGTGAGACACATTATTTGATGGAAGACTGCAATTTGAAAAAAAACATGTTTAATACTTACACATTTATTGTAAATCAACGCAAAAGCTCTTAAATGCGCTTGAAAACTGTGGTGAATATCGCAACTGTCGAATTTAGTAATAGTTCCCAATTATAAAAAAATGGCACCAGCCTCTCGTTAAGGTATGCGGAGCGTCTTAATTCCACTATTGGATATGGTCATAGCTCACAACTAACTAAAAATGTAATTGTAAATCAGTTTGCAAAACTTAATGCATTTGAATTTAAAACTGCCCTGTGAAACTGGTATTAATGTTTCAAATATCCAGGGCGTATGAGTGATATTATTACGAGTACATTTTCGCGATGCGATCTTATCGATTTTTTCATGTTGGCATCCAATTTCCATCCGAATTCTTCCATTCGAGTATCATTTTTAAATATCTTTAGTGTTTCATCTATGGTAAATTATCTACAACAAAAGATATGAAAACAGTTTTATGTCAGACACAATTTTCACTCATGGAGAATCTAAAGTTTTTCCATTATTTGTCACCCCATTTACTCGCAGAATAAAAGGGTGATTGCAAAGTAAGCACAAATTGGGGCAATTAATATAAAACAGTGCACACTATTTCCTGAGATAGCCCACTAAACACCTTTGGCATTTAGATAGAATAGCCACGACATTATTTCAAATACTCACCCATGTTACTCACGCATACGGGCTAACATACAATAATATATATATATATGTACTATATGCATGTATTAACATCGAAGTAACATACAAACATTCACACATATAAATCACACTCACTCACAAATTCTTTTGAAAAATGCCACCGGTCGTTTGCCATTCGAATGCTACCCGACTGCTTGCTTTTCTGGGCTCTTTAAACCCAAAACGTCAGCACCTTATCTACGCTTTCCGTATCACGCAGTTTGTAATGTCGTCCATTTTCACGTAGATTTTTATGTGCATATGTGTGTATGTATGTTTCTTTTTTTGTATGCCAAACAATGGAATCGTTTGAGTTGCACATTTTTTGCAATCCATTCAATTTGTATTAAACATTCGTTTGCACAAAGCCCGCATGTGCGGTACAAATATAACGGGAATTGTAAATATATTATCATTCATTCATGGAGAGAAAGCAAAGAAGAGTTTGCAAATGAATAAAAGAAAGTATATAAAGGATTTGGTGTAAAGCATATAAGAGAATATCCGAAAATCCACTGACTTGGGACATTTGTTTAAGTCAAAGGGCGAAATAGTACTTCTGTCCAACCCCAATATGATATTATATGATATAACAAAAACAACTTATTTGTTTCTCAAATGAACTAAAGATTATTAATCAAATTACTCCTCTTAATATATCATATCTGTAAATTTTTGAGATTGAAGATGTTATAATCTTTGTACGTCATTCTCTCAGTGGTGTTGGCACCGCGGAGTTCCGATGTCGACCGCCTAATCGTGTCTCACAAGCTGTGCAAAGTTTTCGACCCTTGGCTGCTCTTTTCAAACAGACTGCAGTCATACGAGACCTTGCGAGGCATAGCCACCACCGGACTGATCGATGGGTAGAAAATATAATGACTATGGCTGCCAATATCTCTGAGCACGAAGAAATATCAACCAGGCGAGAGGCCACGCAATTTGGCATCACCAAGCGGACCCTTCACCGAGTTTTAGGGAAAGGCTTACTTGTGTTCCCATACAAAGTGCAAACAGTTCACAAATTAATGAATGCTGACCGCTCGTTCTGTCTAAATTACTGTCAAGTCATCCTTTTTCTCAACAATAAAACAAACAATTTTATGTGAAAAATGATCCTGAGCGGCGAAGCTCATTTCCACTTTAAAATCCGCGTGTATTACACAAAGAGCCAATACATCCACTCAAAGCCAATGAGGGTCGTAATAAACGACTTCTTACTATCTGACTTAGATGAACGGGGCTTGTTGAAAATGTGGTTTCTGGAAGACATGGTAGCCATACCCACATCACGAACCGCAATGGATATTCTGAAGAAAGTGTTTCCTGGTCGCATAATCTCCAGTTTTGGCGATTTGGCGAGGCCACCAAGATCACCCATCACAGACTTCTTTCTTTGGAGATACTTGAAGTCGCGGGTTTAAGAAAACAAGCCTAAGACAGGGATGAAATTGTAAAAGCCCTCAAGCAGAGGAATGTGAACAGTTATCAGCGGAAATGTTACAGAAAGTCAATGAAAATACTATAAAATTGGCACAAAAGTGCATCAACCCAGGCAACAACTGCGGATGTGATCTCTTCCACCTAACAGAAAAAATTGCAAAGGCCAAATAAAGATTTCCATTATTCAAACTCATCTGAAACATATGGCATGCTTGGTTGGAAATATTTTTGAAAATATCCGTATTTATACCTAAGATGCAAATGTGTCGAGATTCTACAGGATGGCCCGCTAACGTTTGGAGTTATCGATCTTTTGACCTCAACCAATATTGGTTGCATCTCTACTCCACTTCAAGAGAGATTTATACCTCTTCGGAAAGACAAGTCAATTTTATCAGAAAGCCTTTCATATGAGATTTTTTTCTTACTTGAAACTCCATGCATCGCATCGACACTGGCGATGAAATATGGATCTATTACGATAACTCTAAGCGTTGAATATGTTAGAGCCTGCCGGATGAAACAGGTCCATCAACAGAGAAAAAAAATATTGATGCTTCAAAGGTTATATTGTGTATCTGCTGGAATCAGAAGGGTGTCCTCTATTATGAACTACTTAAAATATCTGGAACCAACACTGGCGATCATTACCGACTGCAGCCAATTCGTTTGAATTGAGCTCTTAAAGAAAAGCTGCTGATGACAACGCCACATCTTGCTAAATCGGTAAATCGGTCCAGAAATGTTTAGAGGGACTGAGTTGGGAAATCTTGCCTCACCCGCCGTATTCCCTAGACATTGCATCTTCGGATTACCATGTGTTCCGATCAATGCAGTCATTTCGTATTGGAGAGAGGTTCACTTCTTACGAAAGCATCGCAAACTGGCTCAATGAATGGATTACGTCAAAAGAACTGGAATTTTTGGTCAGAGGTATCCGTATGCTGCCTGAAAGATGGAGTAAAGTTGCAGCCTCTATTGGCACAAGCTTCATATAATATCATGTGTTATTTAATTCCCCCCAAAAATCTTTTTTATCAAAGAATTGTCTAATGACTGGAGCCCGAGGACGTCCAAGGTTAACCTGGTTTGACCAAGCCATAGCCGACCTGAAAAAGCTACGAGTTAGGAGCTGGAGATCTTTTGCTATGACCCGTGCGGATTGGAAGAGGTTTGTGGATGAAGCTAAAGCTCACCTGAGCTGTAATCGCTACCTGATGATGATGATTTAATTGTTTAAATAATTCGTCACTTTGACTAAGAAAGGACGGAAACTTATTCCCATACCCAATAAATAAAGTCTTCCATATAAATTTTTAAAAGATGGCATTACACATGCCAAAATAATGGACTCTTACGTGAAGTCTATATCTCAAATCTTTGTGGTTGTTCAGTAGCCAAAGCGTTTTAAGACGTGGGATATTGGCTTGGTGGGATAGGTTTGATAGGTTCTCTCTGTATAATGTCATGGATTAATTTGGGGTTCACCCCATATTTGCCACCGTATGTCCATTTTGGCTTGAATATTACTTCATATAAATGTGAGCAGGTTATTATCCAGCGAAAGCTCTGATTCTTGGGCAAGTAACTAATAGAGGGAATGAATTTTTATTCTAAGCTGACTTCGTTTTAAAGATATATGATATCGCCACATAAGACGTTGATCGAAATGAATGTCTACGTGGTCCGTTTAGAGCATGTCGCAGTTGCTAAGATGCTCTGCGGGGCAATTATCCTTGCAGAGCGTGAAAATAATTTGCGTTTGTTTTGCGTCATTGGCTGTCATACGCCATTTATTTAGCCATGTGCGAAGGCTGTCAAGATTTTGCTGAAGTTGATTCGAAGCAGTAGAAGCGAGAGTATTTCTAGCCATTGGTACAGCGCCATCTAAATATGTAGCTGTTTGAGGGCTTACTGTTGAAGGTAGGTCGGCAGTGAAAAGCGTATAAAGTACTGGATCCAAGACACTTCTCTGCGGCACATCTGCATTGTTTTCATAGAGATGGGTAACTTCTTCTTGTAAGTGTGATTTAAGTTGCATAAAGAAATTGTGTGGAAGATTATTTTTTAGTTTGTATGATATATCTAGAGAATTTACTCGATAGTGAGCGGATTTACTCGATAGTGGAATGATGTTTCCTAAATCTAAACGGATGCATAGGAATAAGATTATTTTGTGTCGTTATAAAGTTTAGCCAATTTAGTAAAAGTTTTTCGAAGGCTTTCGATGCAATTGCATATGGCATTGGTCGTACCATAAGCGAACGCCATATTCAAAGAGGACGCGCGTATTCGTGTCAAAAATATCAACGGAAATTTGCTCCCATTGATATTTCAATAAAGTTCACACTGGAAGAGTGAACCATCAACTCATGATCTTCGAAACAACAGCCAAACAATGCTATTGAACACCCACATTCCGTAATACCAGCCAGCTTTTCGCTGAAAGTCTCAAGCATTTCCAAACTTCTTAAATGACAATTAGCTTACTTGGTAATTAAATATTACGGCCTAAAAAAATCAGTTTTATCTGAACTATATATCTCTCTATGCCATTTTGTATCAACAGTTTTTTCACTCACTATAAATTCGGTACTTTTTTCGGTCAGCGCAGCTATCAGATTTCAGTTAGAAAAAATGCACAAATTATAGTATAGCAGTTGTTACTTATACACATACACACACATATACTTATGTGCACACAAGTAATAAAATGTGCAACCGCACATTTGTTTGTGCACAATCAGATGGATCGAATATTGCGATCCATTTACTATTTCTCTTAGTGTTTTCTTTTTTTTTGTTGGTTTTGCTATTCTCTTATTGATGCTCGCTTTGGCGGACTCGCCTGCTGCTACCGATTCGGTTGCCTGTTATATCTGTTTCTACAATTTTATTGCTTGCTATTAATTTCACTTATTTATTTATATAATGTACAAAGGGCATGCATCTGTATGTATGTATTTGCGTGCAGTCGAGTGTTTTTTTCCGCCAATACTATTGTTTCAACTTGTGGCAGCAATAATTGATACTTGGCGTGAAAATTAAGTGATTTCGGAAGTGATGGCGGTCGTGGCATTCCGGCGCCAATATTGATATACCCGTTATCCCCACCGGATGCTTGCAGAAAGCGATAAAGAGTGAAGTTGCGTGGCGTGTACGAGTACTGTATGCATAAAACACGAGTTGTGGCATAATCGCACATTTTTTCCAGTCAATATAATGGAAGTGTATATGGTTTGTATGGTTGGCAGGCAACGTAAGTTATTTTATACATACATAGGTATGTATGTATTTGTACATGCACCAATTTTGCAATTGCCAGTTTTTCTGCACAGAACAGGACGCATTGCTAAAGCAAAGTTTTTTTTTTTTACTATACATCAGCAACATTATTGCAACAAATTTGATCGACAATTTTTTTTTAAATTTTATATGTACATATACACATACATACTCATATGAATGTCTGTGTTTACCTTATGTTTTTTATGTACATACATAGCATATGGCAATTTCGTGCAGTTTAATAATTTAAATAAAAACTCTGCGGAGGTGTTGGAAATTATGTGATACAGCTGAACGAAATCAATACGCAAGTGAGAAAATTCAGACACGAATTTACATTGTTTTTTGTAATGCCAGCGAAATTTATACAAAAAGAAAAGAAATATAAAGAAACAGTAAATGAAAGAAAAGGAAAAGCAAAAAAGAAAAAAAGAAATATAAGCAAAAAAGCAAAGAACTGAAAACGAAAATAAAAAGCAAAAGGAAGAGGAAGAGGAAAAAGAAATGAAAAAGAAAAAAAGTAAGCCTTAGAGAAAAACAAAACGAAAGCGAAAACGAAAACGATTAACAAAAATAAAAATGGTAAGACAGAGATTAAGAAAAAGAATACGGAACCTACAAAGAGGACGAGAGAGACAAAGATAGAGAATAAATACAACAACAAAACAAAAAGAAAGAGCGAAAGAATATGAGAAATAAAAACAAAACGAGCACGAAAAAGAGTACGTGAAAGAAAAAATAAAAACAAAAGAAAAAGGAAAAGAAAAGAAAAGAAAAGAAAAGAAAAGAAAAGAAAAGAAAAGAAAAGAAAAGAAAAGAAAAGAAAAGAAAAGAAAAGAAAAGAAAAGAAAAGAAAAGAAAAGAAAAGAAAAGAAAAGAAAAGAAAAGAAAAGAAAAGAAAAGAAAAGAAAAGAAAAAAGAAAAAAAGAATTAAAGAAAAAAAAAATAATAAAAAAAAAGAAGAAGAAGAAAGAAAAAAGGGAAAAGACAGAGATAAGAAACTGAAAGGAAAAAGAAAGAGAAAAAGGAAAAAGGCAAGAAAAAGAAGAAGAGAAAGAAAAATAAAAGGAAATTGGAAGTGGAAAAATGAAAATCGCCACTCTTGCGACTCTATTGCAGGGTTTCATAATAAGGAATTGCTTAAACTTTTCGCGCCCTCATACCTTAAAATTATTTATTACTGCTTTCATTCGTTCCAGATTGGAATATGCCGGGCTTAGCACCAATTAACCAATGATAGAACTCAACGAGGGCAAACGCTCTTTATAAAGTTTGCTCCATATTCGCTAAAGTTCTCTGCTCTAATCTCAGCCAACAAGTCTCGAGCGCTACGAGATGGAATGGAATATGCGCTCTACTAAGTCGACGTGCCGATTCAAAAGCTTTCCGAAAATGTTCACACATGTACCACTAACGGTGATCATTATTACTAGTTGCAATACGCAAATTATCGAAAAATTTCAAATAGCAAGAACGTTCTTGGTATTTGCACTAATTTAATGCCTGCTCGCTTTAATAAAATGATAAATGAACAAATAAAATATTAATGCTTCAATAAAAAACACAATACGGTATAAAATGAAATCAAGCACCATTTGCAGTCGTAAGAAATTCATGTCCACAGCCAAAGCAGAACCAACATCTGATTATTACATACACGCCACTCCACCAACACTACCCTAAGGTGGTGGCACATAAAAATGAGTAAATTTGGATTTTTATTGATAGTAAAAAAGTTTTATTGGAAATCAACCATTAATGGTATACGTAAATTTGCATGCCAAGCATTCACTTCGCCCCATCCGGTTCTACCACACCCACTAAATTATATTTATAGATGCATTGAGCATCCACGGCATGGGGTGGGAACCCTTAGTGGGAACCCAACTGCACATTACCAACCATCATTCAGGCATAGTGTGGTGAGTTCAATTCGTTGGACATTCATTACTCATAAAAATAAAATTTGTTTATTGATTTTGAAGCGCTGCTATTGGCCATGTGGCGTAGAGGTTCATCCCGTACTACTGTGGTTGTTAGTGTTGTTGGCGGTGGTGAGTACTTGATAGCGGAGTATGATTTTGCGTGGCACATCAGTAGGCAGTAGGTGCAAAGTTCGATTGATATTTGTGGATATACAGGTCATACCACGGGAGTGTGGTTAGGGCAGTCATAAAAAGTCTCTGTTTAAAATGATCCGTGTGTGGAGGCAGCATTAAACTATAGGTCGTCTATTTGTGGGATGCACGCTACAAATCGGAGGATGAATTGTACCTAAATTATTTTCAAACATATTTGTGTTATATTTTCCACACACAGTGTTGTTGTTGATGTGCATTAGTTTGCAGCATGAATGCTTAATTTAAATGTTACCAAATGAAGTTTTTGGTTTTCCCCGTCGTTAATTTTTATGTGGCACGCATAAATGTATACATCACCTAACATGTACCTTTTACTCGATTTGAATTTTATTTAATTGCCTGCAGTGTGTTCAAATTGTCGACAACTAGAGCGAAAGTATACTATTTAACGCAGTTGGACTTATTTCAAATCAAAAATATTGTAGTACAAAAAATTTAAGTACAAAAAGTTCTTGAAAGGGCGAAAGTTACCTCTACGTATCTCAGGGTATTATAATATTCTTCGCGTAACGGTTATATGTAGCAGCATAAAGAAATCGAGATAGATATACACATATCATATAAGAGGATCATTTGAAAAGTCCGTGCAAAACTTAAAACTTCTTCATTGTTTGGTGTAAGCCTTTTTTATTATTCTACACAGTCTTCTTTTAGGCCTATACGTCTCGTCGAATGCTGTTCTGGTTTTTTGATCACTTCCGAATAATAGGATTTGCTCAAGTTCAAAAAAATAGCTATTTGTTTCTGCAATCACCTCCTCGTTTGAATAAAATCTTTTTCCCGACAGCCATTTCTTCAAATTGGGGAACAAATAGTAATCCGGGGGATCCGAGGGAGCCCGGTCTGAAGAATAGTGGAGATGTGAAATGAGTTGGGACCCTTTTTCCATTAATTTCGCAAGGCGTGAGCTGGTGCGTTGCAGTGATAGAAAAGAAAAATCAATCGACTTCCAATCAAATGAATGCTAAGCACAAAGAAATGTACCGATCTGGCTGAAACTGGATGTGTGTACTTCCAAAAGATGCTGCTAAATAAATATTACCACGATACGTGCCAGTAGTGCCATCTCTCTGACTATGTAATGATAAAAGGAGTCGATTTAACCATTTCTGTCCATTGGTACGCCCTTGCGTAGGGTCTCTCCAGCAATATATTAATATATCTCAATGAAATTGATGCATATTTAACGCTTTCTCCAAGCTAGTTTTATTTTGACCGAATGAACGAAAATGATCAATAAGCGTGCCCACTTCCATATAACGGTGATTTTTGAAAAAGAAAAAAACCGTGATATCTCTGCTATAAATGATACAAAATTACTCATATTTTTTACAAAGAATGAACCAACGAAAAACAAATGCGAGGCCAGAAAATTTTTGATAAATAGGATGTGCCACGCCCACTTTTGATTAAATACGTGTATCTCGATAGCTACTAAATAAAACTTTCCCAAACTGGTTTCCAAACTCAATTAATCCGATGTAATTTTTATTGATATCCGATAAAAGCCACGCCTACGTTTTATACATATGTTAATACTAAATTACCGTCCCTTCATCTGATTTCACAAGCTATGATTCTAGCAATACTCACGAGTTTGTTTGGTTTCAAAAACAGACAGTTCAAAATCACTCATTCAAAATTAATCACTCATTCGGAAGATTTATAATTTTTACAAATGGCGTCGTACCTCAATCACATTTCACACTTCTGAACTCGGCAGCTGCCGTATACTCGTACAAATAGACACGCAATGCAGCGCGTAAAGCTCAAAATAAAGATTTCCATCACTCATAATCAAATTGTTTACTGACTAAACAACTTATTCCAAAACAAAATTTATGAAGATGACTAATTTTCCGTCACTTTGGCAGAGAAGACAAAAATCGTCTTGTGATTTGATATTATTATACGAGTATACATATATGATGCTTTCCATTTCAATTCAACCGGGCTATTCGGGACATGTTCTTCGATTTCGATGTAACTCAAATATGTTGCTCTCTGGACACGTATTTTTTTGTTCGTCCGAAAAATACAATATATTTTTCAAAATTTTGTTTTTTCGCTCAAAATCGATTTTTTTTAATTATATAAGAACATTTTTTTTGTAAATGCTCATAACTTAGTCAAGAATGAACCGATTTTAATGATTCTGAGTTCAAAATGATCGTCATTACTTGCACGAGCGACTTCATGTAGAAACAATTGCAAAAAAGTAGTTAAAAAATTTTTATTTTGCAAAAAACAAAAAGTGCGAACCCGGTTTTTTACTCAAAGACAGATACATCATCGCTAAATGAGGCAGACGATTATTTTGTTTGTTACATGGTGTAAAAACATAATCGATTTTGAAATAAATTTTAATTTGTGTAATTGATGCTATGACAGTTTACATACTTAAAAGTTTGTATAAACATGAGCAAGTCACTGGTAATAAATGAAATATATTAAACTAACAGAATTTGCAACATTTTTCAATCTGAATTTATTCATTAGTACTTGTGATGATAGATATTATTTAAGATCTATTTCACTGCATATTGGAATTTGGGAAATTAATTGGTTTAAATTTATGTTTTTTTATCCTCTTCGGATAAGAAAAATGTAATAAGTCTGTATATATGCGATAAAAATAAATACAAATTATAATTGCGTGCACTGGTGTGGCCTGCAATCTACCGGTGTACCATCTCAAGACGAGGGCCAGCACTCTCAATAATCGACCATTCTTGGTAACGTCTGACAAGGTGAAATGCTAGGGACTAATCTATCGCAGGAAGCTAACGTGGAGGCGCAATATAGTATGATTGCAGGTGCGTCATTGGCAAAAGATCGCGTAATTTTTTGGCTTTATAATACAATTACAAAGGTTTCAAGGCCGGGGCGTTTTTCTGTAATAACAATGGTGGCGACCTTATTACTGACATCCAGAGCGTACTTAAATTATGGAGCGAATTCTTCTCGTTAAATAGCAACTGCTCCGCATGTTACTTAGAATGTGAAGATACCGATACCCTAATCGTAGGCGACGGAACTGTCGTTCCGCTACGTATTCAAGCCTGAGGGACTAGAATTCTAAATATTGCCTAAAAGGTTCTAGTGAGGGTATTATGTGAAATTGTGAAGCCCACCATCAACTGATTGGACCTTACCGGTGTGTCTTTAGACCTGGAAAATCTACAATCGACCAGATATTCACAATACGCCAAACCTTGAAAAAGACCCATGAAAGGAGGATGGCACACACCATCTTTTTGTCGATATTAAAACTACGTTCGCTGCAGTTGACTATATGCCACGTCGTTTAGCACGAGAAAGAAATGACAGGTGCACGTGCACATCGCAGACAAACTTTAACTTCGTGTGCTGTAATCCAACTGAGAGGTCGCCGCCACCAGCTTAACTTAAGCTATGGGCACTCCAGGATGCTTAGAAACCTCGAGTTCATCCCCGTGAATGTGATGATGATAAATGCACACTCCCGCTGGGACCAAGGGGGGCATGCTCCATTTACATCCATCCAAAGAAAGAGAGAACTGGGCGCAGAATTTGGTGGCAAGGCTTGGAGAGCCTGTTCATATGTAGCTCGAAGTTAAACCGCAAGATTGGTGGAGTATTTCCTGAAAATTCAAAAGTCTCAGAGGCTCGTAAAGTATTATAGTTCTCTGTATATCAATTTTAACATGAGTATTCAGAAATAGGAAACAACTACGTAAAAGATGAGGACACCGAACCTCCTGCCGTGAACGGTGGCCTCCGCATCCCCTCACCAGACCAGTAGCGTTCAAGTACCGATAACACAGGCCGACAAAATTAAACCAACATTCAGACCCAGAAACCAGACTATATATTTCCGAAGGTTTATGATGCGCTGAATCCAAATCTGGCCTCAGAATTGCTCTATCAGCTCTGGTTTTCGAGATATCCTAACCTAAAAGTGCAAAAAACCCCATTTTTGCCCATATTTGAGGTTATGTAGCCTTGCAGATGTTTTCTTTCACCAAAATTAAAGGATGGCATCTTTAAATACAATCCTTCTTTTTTCAAATGGCGTTTTGTTTGCTCAAATATCATTTTTTTTCGCAGAGATATCGCATAACCTCAAATATGGGCAAAAATGGGGTTTTTTGCACTTTTAGGTTAGGATATCTCGAAAACCAGAGCTGATAGAGCAATTCTGAGGCCAGATTTGGATTCAGCGCATCATAAACCTTCGGAAATATATAGTCTGGTTTCTGGGTCTGAATGTTGGTTAAATTTTGTCGGCCTAGTTCCATTAAACACGAAAGATACGATTATCGTAAAAACTCAAACTAATAAATTAATTTTAGTTGTCAATCCGAATTTTGCATGGACAGAGAAGCAGATATTAGTTTAAATTATTTCGGATACTTTTCCTTGTAGACTAGTAAATAGACTAAAAAATAGCAAATTGCCTTGAGTCGACGAGCTACTAGTTGAGCTATTCAAGCACGGTAGCTAAAAGCTGGTAAGGTAAGGTGGATACACCATCTCATTCTATTGGTCATATTGTGGGAAATACAAAAGTCCACTGTCACAGATATTTATGCATAAGCTACATCCTGCTGTATGACACAGAAGCTTGGACGATAACAACGCCTGATGCGATGGACCCTAGAGTGATGCATAGAAAGATTCTGCGGTCTATTTATGGACCTTTACGCGTTGGGAATGTTTACAGACATGGACACAGTGCAGCAAATTACAATTCACCAGATCCGCCGGCTCGGTCGGGTCGTACAAATGCAGTATGGAAATAATAATGAATAAGGCGCCATGCCTATCGTGGTGCCGTTACTTTGCGCTCAGCGAATTTGACAACGAGTTACGTGATTTTAGCACCAGTATGGCCAGATTACCATTTTCGTAACTTGATTTAGCATTTTTTGTTTGTTATTTAGTCTCGGAGTTTTAGTTCTTTCTTCATGTCATTTTTCTAGCCTGTTCTAATTAAAAGTAATGTTTATAATTTTGTAAAATATACATTTTTTAAAAATTAGTTCAATAATTCACTCAGTTTTATTTAGCTTTACTTTTTTTAACATCTGGTAGTATTGCCCGCGATTGCAGTTGTTGTTGGTGTTCTTCTGCTTTCAGCAGTCAAATCTCTCTGCAATGTTGCCTAGCTTTGGATATAAAAACGCATTCAAATGCCCATTTAAATAAAATAAAATACCAAATTTTTATTGAATTACTTAAAGAATTTTGTATGCTGACAAAATGTCTTTAAAATTTGCGTTTTTTTTTTAAATAAATGTGTTATGGTTATGTACAATTTAATTTATGATTTTTTTGTTTGTTAAAATAAACTCTTTTGTTAAGGTACTCTTTTTGTAAAAATGTCGTTATGGTGTTGTCAGTATTTTCTGGTATTTTTTTTGCTTATTTTTACTATGAATACACCTCTTGATGGTCTATGTCCCACTAAGAATTGATGACCGGAAGAAACGATTACACCTCTATGGTTTTAATTTGCATTCAGTAAGTTCAAACGCTTTTTAAAATGTGTAAAAAGGTTTTCAATCTAAGGAAGAATTGAAAGAAGAAGATTTAATATTCTTGCATAACCTTAAATGGTTTCATTAGTACCAAAATCTTCTCATAGTGACCTTTTATAACCTTCTTTTGTTTAATAATATAGTTTTTTTTAACTTACAGTTTCGGTAACTTTGAATTAAAAAAAAGAAACAAACACGAAACTTAAAAATTTTCGCATTTTGCAACACTGCACAGCTCGGCAAACGTGACATCACGCACTCTTGATGGACGCAATCTTGTTTCTATCATTCTTGGTACAAATGGACAGAAACGCTTCGGTTCTGAAAGTATTCCATGCAAAGCTCTAGAGTGGTGGCAGAGAAAGAGGAAGGCCTCCGCTGCGTTAGAAGGACCAAGTGGAGAAGGACTTGGCTTCACTTGTCCGATTAGCACGTCAAACGACTGGCGCACTTTGTTGAACTCGGCCAGTATCGCTTAGGCTGTTGCTACGCCAATAAAGCAACAGAAGATTCTGGAATTGGAGTCAGTGGCAAATATTGCTATTATTATTACTTGGTTTACTTTTATGTAATTTTAAAAATTATGTTTAGAGCTAAAGGTAAAAATACTAATTTTTACACATCCGGCAAAATAAAAACCCAAAAAAAATTTTGATTAAGTCTAAGTGTAATAGTTTAGGTTTGATTATTCAATGGTGGCACCGAAAGAAAAGGGGTGTCACACTTAGACATTGAAGTATAGAAAGGAAGAATGATGGAAGAGGAAAAAAGATTAAGGGCATAGAACATTTACTAGTTAGTAGCCCCGGAAATGAAAACTCTGTTGAGTGCTGCTGAGAAAATTCCACAGGCGTCAGATGCCCCAACCTGTGCATTCTTTAGGTTTAACTAAGAAGTGAGAGTGTAAATGTCTTATCCAAGCCTTGTGGAAGCAAAATAATTACTGGAGCTCATCATTGGTTTGAGTATGCCAGAATGGATCTTCTGCAAACAGTGTCTGATTAAGTCTCCCATCATTTATTTTATTAATCTCACAAGTTCCCTCTACTGATCACTAGCGCTCAAAAGGCATTTGGAATACTTAATGTAATTTTTTTTTTTTTCACTCACAGCTACCTAAGTTGACTCCAGCACCATCTGTCCAAGAGCAGACTAAAATTAGCCAATGGAACTTCCACTTTCGTTTTCAATGGAGAAACCTCAAGCGTGACTTGATAGCTCATCAGCTATGTTGTTTCTTGCAACTTACCGTAGGCAGGCATTCAGATAAGCTTAAAATATCAATAAAAAAATAGATATTACATCTAATCAAATATTATTTACAAGTCCAGTGGAATTCATAAAACCCCTCCTAGTTTTATTAATAGTTCTACAATTGTTGTTGAGTGCACAGTTCCGAACCAAACAAGTACTCAAATATGATTTGCCATGAACTTTAAACAGTGAGGGCAAATAAATTTTCGCCAAAAACAAACTAGCGCATATATGTGGTCTAATTTCGGTCATCCTTCTTACTTACATACACATTTCCATACCAATATTCGGCATTAACCTCAACAATAAGAGACCGTCCGTGACAAGTTTAAAAACAAATCTGCATTTGAGTGCCCGCGAACTACTATGACGGTCTTTATAAACATAAATATGTACTAATGTATGTATGTATATACGAATAGATAAGTAGTCGGATCACCACCAAAACTACACCTACGTCATATTTACAAAAGCTCATAAGCGCTCTATAAGGACTTCACACGCAAGCATATTTTCACTTTAAAACAAATACTGGCATACTCGCACTCGTACATAAAAATTTATCTGGCGGTTATAAAAAACACGAATTTTATGCATCACAAGTGCTCATGTAGCTTTTAATTAAATTCTATTTTATACCAGCATTCAAAATGAAAGTGTCAAACTAATAGCAAGTGCGGGTGTCCGACACACTTGCAGATCCAAAACTGTAAACATACAAAGCGAAAAATGTACAGCGGCGGCTGATAAGTTCGCGACCTAAGGTGTAGTACTTAGCGACGGCACATCATTTCATTGCCAATAACATTAATTTTGTGACTTATTGTTAGCCTTTTATTAGTTAATTTACCCACAACAAGCAGCAACATCAAAATGAATAAAAATTGGAAATTTTCGGCATTTGGAATGTTAAGCTTTGATTACATTTCTTGTGGAAAAATATAATGCGAATAAAAATTCTTGAAAAAATGCTATAGGCTTTTGAGCGCTTAGAAGCTTCATGCCTCTACATCTTATTAAATAAAGTCCCATAATGAATGGATAAGTGCCCAGGATTTTTTTTATATTTTGAAGCTACTCTGTCCCGGAAGGTTAAAATGATAAGAAGGGATGAGAAAGAGGGAAGTTTGTTAAGACCCCAACCGAACGCGAAGTAAATGTAGTCAACAATAATCCCAAAAGTTCAAAAATTAGTCGATCGAAGAATTAAATTGTGGCATAAAGCAGAATAACAACAGAGGCTGTTACGTCTGTCTTCGCGGACAGCTCCAAGACGGAATAGGGAGTGAGAGCAGAGGTTTTCTCTCAATTTAAATATTTCCTTAAAACTGCCGAACACTGCTGGTGTTTTTCAGGTAGAAGTCTTTGCGATCCTGCAGGTATGCAGAACGCATTCCCTCAGCGGGGTTTGGGAGATATCAAATTTTTTCCGATAGTTCAGTTGCAATTCAGGCTCTGACGAGGCCATGGTAGAGATCCAATTTGGTCAACTCCTGTTAGAAGGAGATCAAATCTCTTGGGTGTGCAGGTAAATTTTTTTTTTACATGGATTCCTGCAAATATGAAGACAGCGGGAATGAAAATGCTGATGAGCTTGCCAGAAATGCGTCGACTGAAGAGGTCTCAGAGATCTTCCACCCGGTCAACGGCATCCCCCTCACTGTTGGTAAAGAGGAATTGCATAACTTATTTCTCAAGAAGTCTCATATCAAATGGAGTTCCATTTATTCGTGTCCTATTTTCGAAAATCCGGTGGCTCCAATAGAATAGACGCAAGACGCAGATAGTCCTTGGGACTCTACGCCATTAAATTTACGCACTTGCTGTGTTACCATTTAATCCACATGGTAGAAGCTGTAGGAACCTTTCAGAGAAGGAGACTATTGAGCGCTTTCTATGTGAATGTCCGGGTTTGGTAACCAGACGATTAGAAGGTCACTGGGTGCTCCTTTTTACGATAGCCTGGAGTACTCCAACCTTAATACCATCAACCTTTTCCGTTGCATCAACAGATCTAGTTGGATGTAGGTAATGGTATCAAAACTGCGCTTTAGTACTACTTGGGGAGTACCAGTAATCAGCGACAATTGAATTACGTTATGCCGACAAGACTTGGACAAAATTGGCAAACGCATTTAATCGTGAAACGTGGAATTATCAGTATGATCCGGAGCCCAAGCAAGGGTCGATGAAGTGGATCAAAAGGGAGAAAGGTCGTAAAAGAAATTCAAAATAGAAATGACAGCGAAAATTTTCTGGATAGCGAGAGAGTTTTATAAAGTAATTACTTATCTAAAGTCGCTACAATGAGCTTGCGAGTGGCCATTACTAGGCTCATTTACTAGGTAAAGCATGAGAGCCAATCATACGAAAGAGACTTGGCAATTTGGCACGCGGAGTGCTGTTTCCGCAAGAGATCGAATGCGTTGACACTTGTCGAGTTAGCGTAGGCTGCCTTAAAAGCTACAGGACTCACAGAAGTTGATCACCCCCACGGTGCGGACCTGACTCTCTGAAACTTTTTTTGGTTTTCAAATTTAAAAGAGATGTTACAACTCACAATGCGAACAGTATACTTCAGTAAGGAAGGATAACATTGGCATTATACTCGTAAAGTATAAAACGATAACTTCCTTTCACTAAGTACCTTAACTCGCGAACTCATCAGCCGCCCCTCGTATATGCTTGGGAAATTTAAATTACGTTTCACTGTTCTCATTCACATATCTGCATGCGTAATTTCATACGAGTTATATTGGTATGTAAACTTAAAAATATATATGCAGATGGCATCCTGATGTTATTAAAAAGCGAAAATCCCGGGATTGGCTAATATGAAATCGCGGGATAATTTAGTATTTTATATTTTCAGTAAAAGTATAGTAAATGCATGAATTAAATTTTATTCAAAAAAGTTCATATTACACCAATTTAAAATAGTTCACTTTTTGACGTGCAAGCCCCCAATATAAGTATTGTGATTGTCCAAAATAAATAAATAATAAAGTAAAAGGGTTTAAAGGCCGAATGCCAGCTCTACCTACCTACCCACACCGCCAACGCTTTTTTGCTTGTTTTGCTTCCATAAACCAAACTAATTTTTTGTGTATAAATATCAATTAATGTAAATATTCGGAATTTCGATAAAACGCTTGGGGACGATATTTTTGAATATTTAATCTATATAAAAAATCGAAAATTTAAATAAAACCATATGTTCCCTATATTTTAGACTCATATTAGTGTTTTTATCCCAAATAGAAATTAATATAAATGAAGAAATGGAGGATCGTTCCATATGTAGAAGTCCACGCAAGTGGAGAAAGTTACTGGTCGCCATTCACTTGGGAGTGGACAGGACGATTCTTCTGCATATGGTTCAAGCAGCTCACAACGTCCGGGATTAGCCCACGTATCCTCTAGGTAGCTTTGGAACACCCGTTCGGGAGTGAGCCAACGTGAGAAGGCGAAACATTCCAGGATAGCTGATTGTGGGACTCTCCACTTAAAAATCCCCCAATGAAAAGATTAAAAAAGCCTCGGATGAGACCGCCCTATATTGATGACGACCACTGCAAACGAAACAAGGATTACGATTTGAGGGCAGGCACCAGGAATGTCCGGTCCCTTAATGGGGAAGGTGCCTCTGCCCGGCTGGTTGATGTCCTCGTGAGAATAAAGGCAGACATCACTGCCATCCAAGAATGCGATGGCTTTGTTGTGGGAAATAGACTTCGTCGCCAAGTACTGTCGTTCACTCTGTTTTTTAACTCATTTGCGCCCACGCCCCGACGGAAGAGAAGGACGATGCGGCCAAAGATTCCTTCTATGAGCGCTTGGAACGCTCCAATAAGCGCTGCCCCTGCCGCGACATAAAAATCGTGCTTGGTGACTTCAAAGCCAGGGAGGGAATTTTTGGTGCCACAGTCGGAAAATTCAGCCAGCGCAACGAAACCCGGTAACGGACAGAGGCTGATCGACTTCGCCGGGGCTCGAAACATGCTAGTATGCAGCCCCAGATTCCAGTATAAAAAGATTCGCCAAGCCACCTGGCTTGGTCCCCTGATCGAAAAACACGAAACCAGATCGATCATGTTGTGATAGATGGACGACACGCTTCTAGTGCATTAGATGTATAGGTCCCAACATCGACTCGGATCACTACCTTGATGCAGCCAAACTGCGCACACGCCTCTGTGTAGCAAAAAACGTACATCTACCTACGCAAAGAATGTTCAACATCGAAAAGCTGCAATCACAACAAAGAGCCGAAAGATTCGCCACTCGACTCTCACTCCTGCTCTCAGAAAGTACTGTCCAACAAACCTTCATGCACGATTAGTGAAGCAACATTTTCCATTCTCTACGTACCGCAGCCAAAGAAGAAATCGGATTCCGGCGAGCCCGAAAAAAAAGTTGGTACTGCCGCAAAAAGGAAAGATGTTGCCTATAGAGCCACGCTGCGATCGGGCGCAACGCGAGTCATGTGGGATCGCTACAGAGAGCTAAAAAAGGAAGAGAAACGTATTATCCGAAATAAGAAACTAGAGGCCAAAGACGTGAGTGCGAGGAGCTTGATATACTGGCCAACAGGAACAACGCTCGAAAATTCTACCAGAAAGTTCGGCGGCTTACAGAAGGTTTTAAGACCGGGGCGTTTTCTTGTACGAATAAAGACGGCGATCTGGTGACTGACGTACAGGGCAATCTTAAATTATGGAGGGAACACTTCTCGAACCTGTTAAACAGTGACAGCTGTTTAGACATAGCGCAACGAATAAAGATCCAGCGGCTACGTGGGCTGGGTCATGTCCTCCGAATGGATACAAACGCTCCGGCTTTGAAAGTATTCGATGCGGTACCAGCTGGTGGTAGCAAAGGAAGAGGAAGGCCTCCTCTGCGTTGGAAAGATCAGGTGGAGAAGGACTTGGCTTCACTTGGTGTGTCGAACTGGCGCACGCGAAAGAAACGTCTGGCGCGCTTTGTTAAACTCGGCCAAAATCTCGTAAGCGGTTATAGCGCCAATTAAGAAGGAGAAGTAAATGAATAGGTTTTTAACTAACCGATGTTTAAAAGTCTAAGGTTAAATAAATCCAATTTAAGAAATTTATTTAAATACGAATTAGTTCCTAGAAACTATTTGTTTAGTGTAGTTTTGAGCTGAAAAATTTAATTTCGATTCATTTCCATCACACTTTTTAAAATCACAACTGCGTTTGGTGAAATATTTCCAGTTTTTATAAACAACAGGTTTTTACTGAATTTAAGGCATTTAAAATAGGAATAAATCCTGAAACTCCGGGATTAAAGTTAAAAACCAGAAATTTCGGCATCACTAATTACCACTAACATTGGCATACCTAATGCAGATTTACCTGCAGGGAAAATGTGGAACATGCAAACTGGTTCTGATTCCGAACTGGGGGCATTTCGACAATTGCGAACTACCTCACCTCATATGAGGTGAGTAGCAATATCTCTCTCTAATTGCAACTATGGCGCCATATAATGAATTCAGCTTCTAGCACCGTAAATTTTTATTTCGATACGGAGTAGAAAATAATGTGAATTTTTAAACCGACCACGAACAGCGGACGGTTTTTATGAAGAGCTTTTCCATGACAGAAATGAACTCGGAGGTTGCCATTTCCTATCATTTGGTGTTTCGTACACGGAGATTCGAACCTGCGCGCTTCCGAATGGCAGGCAAGCACCAACCCAATCGGCGACGGCGGCCGCCGTAGATTAGCAACTTAAAAATGATTTTCTTATTATATTTCAGAAGAAAACGGAACTTGTACCTGAGCAACCAAATTAAGTTCTTAGCGTGACTTTTGATGCGGGCTCGCAATTCATCGTCAGTTTTTAGAGATATTTGATATGCGAAATTTGTTTTTGTGGCCATTGTAATTATTAATATTGTAAATTAAAAGTTAGAAATGAAGCGCGATGCATCTTTTTTGTGTGTGTTCTTTTGTGTATATTTTACGTAATAGGCCCCAAATAGGTTGAAGTCAACATGCCCTCGTCTCAGAATCCTTGGAAATATCTCTATATTCCCTGATTAATTCAGATGGTAAATTAGAAAATGAATTTTAAGCCACAATGATGACCATTTTTTTGTTTTACAATGTGGGGCGAAATTAATCATCCAATTTTGTTTTGGAATATTTTTTTGTTTACTAAGTAAGAAAAAAATTTTGAATGATGGATATTTATTTTGACCTTGAAGCTTTCCATTGCTTTTCCACTCGTATGCTGCGGCTGTCGTGTTCACTGATGTCAAATATGAAACCATTTGCTAAAATTATAAATTTTCCGAGTGATTAATTTTTTCGCCACTTTGTAAAACAGTTCTGTGACAAATATTTTTTCTCTCGATGCCCAGGGTGCCTTTTCTGTGAGTGTTAAGGATCACGCAAAGTCCTTAGAAGGTTCAATGAAAACTCCTGCTTTTATTTCAGCGTAAGTACTATAAAGACGCCTCGTCTAGGTCGAGCACCTTGAAGAAATTTTTTATGAGGACCAATATGTATGTAGTGGAAGAGGTAACATGCTGATTGGATCACTCAGTGGATTGCTGGAGCTGTATTCTCTTCCTGGTGAAGAGTGATCTAGGGCAGCAATTTTGTTTAGGTTATTACGAGTTGCTACTCGTCTATCACGGAGAAAGCATCGGCAAAGAAAACGACAGTAGAATGATGCCAACATGCAAAACATTTTAGTTCTGATGGCATATGAAAATCTGCCTATTCATAAATACGTTAAGAAGTGCTTTATTCTTCTCGGTTACAAAAATGTATCTATATATTTGTAGTTCTTTGCAATTAAAAGAAAATATAATTCTTAAAAATTGATTTGCCTCTCCTAAGTATCGAATTCAAGCTATCATGAAAGCCAATCCAAAGGTCAACCCTATCAACCAGCCTCTCGTGTAGACTTCTGTACGATGCAGTACACAGTTATGTATCTCATATTTACATGAATACAATATACCATAAATTTATCGAATTTAATACTGGTTCGAACCCTCGAAAAAGTGATATGAGATCTTAACTTTCGAATTAAGCAGTAGTTCTGAGCTATAAAAAGTGGTTAAGTTTCAAAGGCCGGTTTGGATTTTGAATAAAATACAATTTTTTAAGAAATTATTGTACTTTCTCTTTATTATGATAATATTGGTATAGCTCAATTACTTATGGAACAAAATATCGCCCAAATAGCCGCCCGGCGGCACACCTCCATCCGATGGTCCAAATTTTCGATGACGCTGAGGCATAATTGAGGTTCTATGCCGTTAATGTCCCGAATTATCTCATCCTTTAGCTCTTGAATTATTGCTGGCTTATCGACGTATACCTTTTCTTTCAAATAACCCCAAAGAAAGAAGTCCAACGGTGTCAAATCACATGATGGGCCGCCAAGCCCATTGACATCGCCGCGACGTGAGATTATTTGGCCATCAAATTTTCGCGCAAAAGAGCCATTGCTTCATTAGCTGTGTGACAAGTGGCACCATCCTGTTAAAACCACATATCGTCCACATCCATATCTTCCAATTCGGGCTATAAAAAGTTCGTTATCATCTCCCGATAGCGAACACTATTCACAGTACCTGCCCGCCCGGCCTCATTTTGGAAAAAATACGGCCCAATGATGCCGCTGGCGCATAAACCGCACCAAACAGTCACTCTTTGTGGATGCATTGGTTTTTCCGCAATCACTCTTGGATTATCATTCGCCCAAATGCGGCAATTCTGCTTATTGACGAATCCACTGAGGTGAAAATGTGCCTCATCACTGAAGATGATTTTCTTCACGAAGTGCGCGATATGCATTTTGATTTGAACGCCCGTTTTCATAATAATCCTGAATAACTTTAACGCGTTTGCTCGATTATGTATCTTTCCATGGTGCAAATTGAGTTAATCTGAGATTGAAAATTGTCAAATTAAATGCAGAAAAAAGCTTGACGTTTAGGTGTGGTTCACATTCAACATCGGCCCTTAAAATTTAACCACCCTTTAGAAAAAGGATCGCAGCGGGAAACCATTGACAAATCCCAGCGCATCTCTTACTTATATGAAATAGAAAAGGAAGACAACAATCTACTCATGCTTCTAACTTCACTGAAAGCACACCACTTTGGACTAATGGATTTCCCTACAGGGTATTACCGCTGAAAGCCCCTATACATTGCACATTTATGTACATTAGCATTTACACAAAAGTGTTTGCAAATGCATTTTGCTGGCTCTCGGATTTGACACGATTTATACGGATGGTATGTTCCGCTATCACATACATACATATGTGCGTATGTAGTCATGTAGTGTACGATTGTGGCATATGTTCAATGCCTGCACGTTTCGCGTTAGTCGGGTAAATCATTATCACTAACAACGCATGATATCCAGACTTTAACAAATGGATATTTGTGCCACATTTTGGTGGTTTGATTTGTTTTGCAAGCGAGTTAAATTAAAATTTAAATAGGATTAATTTCCATACTAGTGTTTGCAGTTTATTGTGCACATTTGCTTTATTAAATTGCATTCACTTGCCATTCATCTACCGAATTTCGTTGATAGATGCATGCAATTTGTGTCATTTCATGCCACTTAGACTTATCAAAAATAGCGAAATATTCAACACATCAGATAATAAAATAAAATGAATAGTAGAATATTGAAGAGTTTTTAGAAATGCGATTAGAGTGCGATTCACCTTGGTATTGTGAATAAAGAGGGTACAAATCAATCATTGGGAGCAATATGAGACTGTTGGAAAATATTTTTATACACTCCTGCAACCGTTGACATTCGGCACAGCTCGAGTTCGAAAGCCGCTGTGGGCACGAAGCTTTAAAATGGTAGAACAAATTGTTTCTAATAATCGTCGCCCGTTGGCAGGCAGTGGCAAACCTCCCAGTGTATTTCTGACATGAAAAAGCTCCTCATAAAAAACCATCTACCGTACGAAGATGCTACGTGAGAATATAAGACCATATCGAAGGGTCGTATACTCTCTAGAAAAATTATAAAGAGGCGTGTGAAGATGAGAACTGGTTTGATGAGTTAAAAAGACTAGCTCGAGAGATCATCGCTTTCTGAAATGCTTAAGTTGACAAAAGATACCAAAAGTGTTAAAGACATTAAGAGAGAGTTCATCAAAGACGACAGCAATAACATTTTTATGAGAATATGCTGATCATGAAAGACCTCAAGAAAATGTCAAAACGCGGAAAACATCAAAATGCACACTGAAAATAGAGGACCGGAGGAGCCAATTTAAATACCCAAAAAATACGCAGTAAGCGCGTAATAATACTCTAAAGAAAACAGCCGTTTACGAGTAGCATGAACGCTTCAGAGGTAATCGTGAGGCAATAGGGAATGGCGAACGTAGTGGCAGGCCGTCAACATAGAAAACTGAAGGAAAAATCAATAAAGTGAATCAGAAGTGAAAAAAATCAGCCGAATTAATCATAAGACCATCAGAGAGTTGGCAGAGGAAATGAATATTGCTCATCGATCCGTTCAGGATATTATAGCAAATGGTTTGTGCTTGCGCCGTGTTGCTGCAAAAATTTGGTCGTTTGTCCTAGAAGACCTGAATTTCATGTAAAAAAGGCACCGTGTTGATATCGTTAAAGAAATGATTTCCAAGGCTCAATGCGTCCCAGCACTGATCAAACGCATCACAACTGGATCCGAGACGTGAGTTTAGGAGTACGACATGCAACCCAGACAGAAAAAACGAAAAAAAAAAAAAAAAAAAAAAAACATATCACAATAAATAATGAGCTGTAATGCGATCGTTTAATAGAAAACTTTGGTATTTCTTAATATAAAATTACATATAACGTTTTAACTTACGAGATTTTCAGTGAGTTGAAGATTCATCTCTCCTAAAGGAAGGAATTCTATCGTGCAAATAGTCGTGTATTATTACAATTTTCGACGTGGATTATCTCGACAAGAGTACATTGAACAACTTACTATACTTCAACGTTTTCTGTTGAAGTACCACCCCTAGCCCCAGTCAAACGCTGGTACAACGACTTCTAATGAGGCCGTCAATCCTTGCAGGATAAATTTCGTGAAGGCCTTCCAAAAACGGTTGTTGTGCCAGAAACAATCGACGCTATTTATCAATTGATAGTACATCATGTGATATATCGCTAGACAGAGTCATCCTTGAGCATTAGTGGGATCAACATATATTAAATATTGTATAAATAACGGGTGATTTTTTAGCTATTATCTTTTTAAACAGTTGGTTTAAACAGCTGACGCACGTTTCGAGTTTTGTTTCAATGTCAAACATCTTCACTTTGGTGTATAATTTAACCATGAATCGTCTTACAAACGAACAACGCTTGCAAATCATTGAATTTTATTATAAAAATGCGTGTTCTGTTAAGAAAGTTTATCGCGCGCTTCTTCCATTTTATGGTCTGTTTTATCGACCCACTGAAGCGGCTCTTCGAGCTATTTTTACTAAATTTAGAACCAAATTTACATTATTGGACATCAAACCACCAACACTCTTACGTAGAGTGCGAACTGAAGAAAATATCGCAGCTGTATCGGCCAGTGTTAATAATGACCATCAATTATCGATTCGTCGCCGTTCGCAGCAATTGGGCCTCTGTTACTTAACAACGTGGAAAATTTTGCGAAAGGATTTAGGTGTGAAGCGTTTCAAAATACATCGGGTACAAGAATTGAAGCCGAACGACCTACCGCAACGCAGAATTTTTTGTGAATGGGCTCATGGAAAGTTGGACGAAGATCCACTTTTTTATCGAAAAATTCTGTTCAGCGACGAAGCTCATTCTTGGATCAATGGGTACGGAAATAAGCAGAATTGTCGATTTTGGAGTGAAGATCAGTCAGAAGAATTGCAAGAGTTACCAATGTATCCTGAAAAGGTCACAGTTTGGTGCGGTTTATGGGCTGGAGTAATCATTGGACCGTACGTCTTCAAAGATGCTGCGAATGATTACGTAACTGTGAATGGTGAGCGCTACCGTGAAATGATATCCAACTTTTTTTTGCCCAAAATGCAAGAGCTTGACTTGCATGACATGCGGTTTCAGCAAGACGGTGCCACATGCCACACAGCACGCGTAACAATGGACTTGTTGAGAGGCGAGTTCGGTGAATATTTTATTTCACGTTCGGGACCTGTCAATTGGCCTCCCAGATCGTGCGACATAACGCCTTTAGATTCAATTAACGCATTGTAAGACAACTTTAAAGCATTTATATGTGAGATACCGGCCGAAACATTGGAAAGACTATGCCAAAATTGGACTAAGCGGATGGACCATTTGAAGCGCAGTCGCGGTCAACATTTGCATGAAATAATCTTCAAACATTAACTTATATGGACTGTACTATCGATTTAAATAAAAATTTCATGGATTTTTCTGAATTTTACGTATGTTTTTTTGAAAAAATTTCCTATAGCTCTTAAAAAATCATCCTATACTTGGTCTTCAAAAAGATTTATTCTCGTTGGATATCATATACTTAAGCAATTAACCAAAACACGACGCGTGTCTTACAACCATTTGCTTGAGAGAAGTTTCAGGAGAATTATGAAAAACGGACAACCGAAGACGAATCATCCTTCACTTAAACAATGTGAGCTCTCACGCATCGGCCCACATAAGAGTGTTTTGAGCACTCAAAAGATCGAACTAATGGGTCATTCGCCTTACAGCTCTGATTTGGCACCTAATGGTTTCTTTTTGTTCCCGAACATCAAAACTAAAATGCGAAGTCTGCATTTTCCAATGCTTGCAGAAGCTGTTGAATCAATTAAACAATTTAAATTTAAAATTTTTTTTTTTAAATTTCAAGTAAAAGTAGTCTTTATTGCATATAATTCAACATCTCATTTTCTGTTATGCCAAAATATTTTTTTTACATTATTTCTCCTAGTTTCAAGCAGAGTGTTCCAGAATAATGTTTTTTTTTTTCTTTAATTATTTTTCCTAGTATGAAACAAAAGTGGTCTTTATTGCACTTTATTCAACATCACAATTTATATTACCTCAAACTAATGTTTTTTTTTAATTTTTTTTAAATTATTTTTAGCAGTTTCAAGCAAGAGTGGTCATAATCAAGAAGCATGAATGATATTACAATAAATGCAGATATACCTTTGCGTGTAATTTTCTGGAAATAGACATTACAAAAGTTATAAAAGGTAGTCATGCAGATGTCCAACAATAAAAGTGGTTACTGCTTTCCTTTCAATTAAAATGCTACGCTGAGTGCTTTCTCCTTTAATTAAATATCTACTGTCCTTTAATTATTATGAAGCACTCGTATCTGCTCTCATTTACGCTATCATATAAATATTAATTTGTTATTGCACTGTATACAACTTTTTATGTTCAAATTTTATTTGAGAAACTGTAATTAAAATATGCTGTACACAAAGTAGTTTACTTGACCAGTTATATAATAAAAAATGCAAGATGTAAACGTTGATGTCTGCTCACTGGAAGGCTTCAAAAATCGAGCTGGCACAATTTAAAAAATGGTGAAATAGATGAGATACGGCAAACAAAAGCAGCAGCATTAGCCTTCTCTTAAGTGAATAATGAAGAAGAAGCTGCGAAAAAATTGGCAAAATAAACGAAAAAAGGATGTAGAGAAGCGCATCAAAAGGAAAGTGGCAACCAAATATTGGAGAAATAATCGCTTTTTTTGAAGACAAACAAATACATGCATACATACTTGTATACAGCGCGCGAAAAAAAACATAGCACCTCAAAATTTAGAGAAGTTTTTACTGTTTATTTATCTATTTAATTGAAATTCCTTCTTTATAAAAATATAGTTCATTCTAATAATAGAAACCATATTACTACAAATTTGCAACTTTATACAAGAATTACAAAAATTCGAAAAAATTTCAAAATTTTTAATTAGGGTTTAGAAGAAAAACTTGAGTATGCAGTTTTATAGTCTATTAAATTTTAATATGGCCGAATGGGTTATTGACACATTACATGATAGAAAAACTTTTTTCTAATAGTGTCCGCTCCTCGGCAGAGAATGGCCTCCGAATATGTATTTGTACCATAAAAAAAGCTCATCATAAAAACCCATCTTCCGTAGGCAGGCGGCGCAATACTGCAGGCCCGTCTATTTGTGTGGAAATATTAAGACGCACTCCAAGCATAGGAGGAAGAGCTCCAGCAAGCTTCCAAGAAAGATGTGAACGCCAATTATATATACATGAATATACAGTCTTCGCCGAATTCGGCGTCCCATTAATTACTGAATATTTTCAGCTGCAAGGACAGAGGAGGATTTTTATAATGCTTGAAATACTCGCGTATAAGCTTTCGGTTTTTCCGTCCATTAGTGAGAAGTTCACTCCACTTTTAGATTTATTATGGTGAGATTTTGTCTCTGCAAATCGCTTAATAGAACATTTGACTGCGCACCGCGAGCCTGCCACCAAATTTGCAATCTCAACCTGAAGCTTCCGTTTGTCAGTTAAAACTTGGACTCCAAGCTTTTGTCGTAAAAGGGTTCCCTTTTTTAAGCATTTCAATGAAAGTAAATTATTTATATCCGTTAGATAGTTTTGCTCGAAAGATTATTCACACTTTAACTACCAAATTTAAAAAGCCAATATATTTTACGTATGGCTTTAAAAACACAAGGAAAGCATTTTATTTAATATCAATACATATGTAAACTCACTCTTAACACTTCCACGATCGGTGACACCAACGTGGGTCCAATGGGAAGCCGCTCGTTATTTGCGGTTGACGTGGTGAATTTGGAAAGCCATTTGTAAAGCTTTTCAGAGCGTTAGTTGCTATTCGGTGTTAATTTTAGTAACGTTGCAAAAATATTCCTAGGAAATGTTTACGAACGAGATAACACTTTAGAAGCTAATTATTCTCATGTGCTCTGTGATGCTCTTGACGATTTCAATGATTGAGGATCGAGTGGAAAACAAACCCGAAATGGATTAATGATGATTCACAAAAATGGTACACTGATGGATCAAAAACACCTTATGGTGTAGGAGCAGGAGTAGTGGGGCCCAGAATCCACAAATCATACACTCTCACCAGGGACACCACTATCTTCCAAGCGGAACTATACGCAATAATGGAAGCAGTAAACATCATGCAACGCAGAAACCACAAGAGAGTAAAGATTAAAATACTCTCGAACAGCCAATCAGTTCTAAAAGATTTAGATAGCTATACATACAACTCAAAACCCCTCTTAGAATGCCACAAGGCACTCAATAATCTGGCATCCGAAAACAATGTTTCATTAATTTGGGTACCGGGACATGAGGAATATGACGGCAACGAAAAGGCAGACTTTCAAGCCAAAAAAGGGGCAGATGAAAACTTCATCGGACCTAGTCCTATGTTCGGATTCAACAAAAACAACCTAAAACAAAAAGTAAAATACTGGGCCAAAACTCTATTAAATCAGCATTGGAACAATGTAGAGGGTCTTAGACACTCCAAAAAGTTCCTAAGTTTCAACGCTAAAAGAGCTAACATGGCCCTCACGATAAACAAAAAGAGCATTCGCACTCTCACAGGCGCCCTCACGGATCACTTCACCTGCAACAAACACTTACATAAATTAGGCATAACTAAAATCAGCACCTGCAGATTCTGCTGCAAAGATGAGGAGTCTATAGAACATCTCATTATCGAATGTCCGGGGTTGACGCATAGAAGGAAAAGGTTTTTAAACAAGTTCATGCTTACAGATGAAGACCTTCAATCACTGCCTCAGAAGGAGCTGGTACAATTCATGAGCATACTTAACAGTCAATAGACAGCATAGGGTGCACAATAGATCAATATGGTCGCAGTGCTAAAGGGCCACACCTTAACCCTTTACAACCATTCACCATTACATAACCTCATATATAGCAAATAAGTCGTTCCCTTAACAAAAGAATCTCGCTTAACAAAAAAAACTCATAAATTAAAGTGTACATAACCATAACACATTTATTAAAAAAACCGCACATTCTAAAGAGAATTTGTCACGCATACAAAGTTCTTTAAGTGATTCAATAAAAATTTGTTGTTTTATTTTCTTTAAATGGGCATTTTAGTGCGTTTTTATATCCGCAGCTAGGCAACACTGCAGAGAGATTTGACTGCTGAAAGCAGAAGAACACTAACAACAACTGCAATCGCGGGCAATGCTACCAGATTTAAAAAAAGTAAAGCTAAATAAAACTGAGTGAATTATGGAACTAATTTTTAGAAAATGTATATTTTACAAAATTATAAACATTACATTATAATTAGAACAGGCTAGAAAAATGTCATGAAGAAAGAACTAAAACTCCGAGACTAAATAACAAACAAAAAATGCTAAATCAAGTTACGAAAATGGTAATCTGGTCATACTGGTGCTAAAACCACGTATCTCATTGTCAAATTCGCTGAGAGCAAAGTAACGGGACGACGATAGGCGCCATCTCATTATTATTTCCATCATAAGTATGGGTGGAATTAATAATAAGTAAATGAGAGTGATAATAACCTATAGGTGGGACTATAATGTAAGTATAGGCCTTTTTTATTCGCTACTTCTCTGCTCGCTATCATGCTACTCGGCTCAATTGTGGAAAAATTTGTCTGTGAAAGCAACAACAAAGTTATCGAGCAAAGTTAGCTCATAAAACGGGTGTAACTCACTATTTTACACACAAATGTAATTTAAGCAGCTCTTTTCCAGCGCTACCAAGATGGGTTTATCTATACCAGTTGCTTCATCTATTCTTCACTTGCTAACGCTTAAGGAAAAGAAAAGGATTCATATAAAACAAAATTGATTTCTTATTTGGCTTACATAATTTTTTTTTTATTCTGATTGAAAAGTTAGAATTTGTGAGAAAAATGTGTCCAATTTTTCTAATTTTTGGTCAAAATGTTGAAGTCCTATATTTCCTTCGCGAGCTGTGCATGCACATCTAAGACGATTTATTAGCACATACAAGCACACATCTGCAAACAAAATGCAATATTGGAAGAGGCAGCACGCGTTTCACTGTGTTTTCTCTCAAGGAAGCTGGCAAATGCATTAATCTTGTGTGCAAATCGACAGTTATGGCTAAGTAAATTGGGTTTTGGGGAATTTGGGCGCTCGCGCGCCACACCGCACTACTAACACCCGCTAGCAGCAAGTAGCAAGCAAGAGGAGCAACATCATAAGCAACTTCTGTTGGCACTCACGATGCAATTCACGTTGCACCCCGCTTTTTAGTGGTGTAGGTAAATGCAAACATATCTATACTACATATGGGTATACTCGTAGACTTACTCGTATGTATGCTAGTGCATGTGTGAATTTATTTGTAATGTTATTTTATGCACTTGCTAAATTATGTGCGCAATGGCGTGTGTAAGTGATGCTGCTGCGCTTACACTTCCGCATATCCGTGCACTTGGATGTAAGCACAAATGTCGAAGTTTATGTGAAATACCAAAAAAACAAAAACCGATCGAAAGAATAATGCTATAAAACAATGCGAAAGCAAAGTTGAGCGAGACGATAAAGGAGCGAAATCGAATTTCGCATGCAAATTTAAACAGGAAACTATGCAAAGTGGGTTTTGTGTGTTGAAGCTACAAAAAACCGGAAGCTTCTATGAATACACGATAGTTGAAAGAATGGTGTATATATGTAAATGTATGTGTATGTATATATATATATATGTATATACATATGTATGTGGCTATTGTGAGTAGGGCAGGATTGCAAAAAATTAGGCTAACCATTCGATATTCGATAGTTTTTATAGCAATTGCATAAAATTTGCTTGCATTTGAGTGTTTGTGAATTTTTAGATCGACACTTCTGGCTTAGAAAAGCTTTTTATTAACCTTTATGTAAATTTGAACAGAAAAATAAGCTCCATGGTGGCGTAAAGTACTTAGTGTCTTTAAGGAAATTTCGTACAAATAGTGGATTGCCAGGATATGTAGAGGGACAACATGGACACATTCGTTAGCAGTTGCTACTTGCAAGCTCCACTCATGCCCCGAGAGTCGATTCTACGACACCGGCACGACCGCAATTACGTCTGGAAAAGGACTGTCACTTGAGCAGCGTTTCTCACCGATCATTAAAACTGGTTAATGGTTAAACTGGTTACACAACTAAGGGGGAGCCTCATGTAGAGGCCACAAAATCGGTCATTTTTTAAACATATAAATAATTATATTATTTTGAAGCCTTAACACAACTTTATTTAACCTTTCGAGACTACAAAAAAAATTTCCTTCATTTTTTTCCAAAATGGCGACTCAGGTTCATTTCTTGTCGGCTGCCTACTGCTCTATTTATTACTCTTAATCTATCGAACTGGAAAAAAAATTAAATTGCTTTTTTTTATAACATATTAACGGAAAGGATGTACCTATAAAATTAAAAAACAAGTATTAAATTAATTATAAAATAAGTCTTTGAAAAAAAAAGTCAGAATTGAGGGCTATTTTATTAACATTTTTAGAAGAATTTGAGATCCCCTCTATGGGGAATATGGAAGTAAATGCACTCAAGGAGGGACAAGAAGTCAATAACAGCACTAAAAATAACAAGAGTGCAAAGGAGTGCAAGAACATGTCTTTCACAATGGAGAGATTGGAAATTGATCAATAAGCCTTTTGTTTCACATGACAGGTTCGGTTCAGTAAAATTCAACGATCTAAGAGCAAAACGTGCAAATGACTTTTGAAAGCTTCCTTCATATGACAGTAATCTTACGGACTCCATATACTCGTATAGCATATGCCAGCTAAGGTCGACTAATGAAGTAAATAATAATTTTAACAACTACGGACCATTAAAACCTGCATCAAACCTCATAATGAAGGTAAGTGTGAACTACGACTTAGCAACAGTGTAACTTGTGTGGCTATTAATAAAAAAATTGCATCAAAAACTACATCAAGATCAAAGATTTCGGGTAGTCAATTGCAGCCCACTAATAAAATTAGGAGGTGGGGATTAGGACGCGGGAATTAGAGTAGGACAGGTGGAAACATTTACTAACATTCTGTTATGGCGCTTTTACCGAATACTTTTATTTACACAAAAACCAATAATTATATCGTTACAACCTCTTCTCACCTTTCGGCCAATTTGTTGATGCCGTTTCGCCAAAACTCGCCTGGTCAAGTGTCAAAGAAGTTGTTGAGCCAGTTTTTAAGGACCTTTTTGTTATCTAAGGTAACGCCCTTCATATGGTTTAACAGGGAGCGGGAAAGATGGCAATGGTCGGTGTAAGGTCCGGAGAATAGGGCGGAAAGACCTCCCATTCAAGCTTTTGGAGTGCGGCTCTGACTACTTGTGCAAAATAGGGCCTGCGTTGTCATGAAGGAGTATGGTTTGAGCATGTCGATCAGGTATTTTCAGTCGAATCGCCTCATTCACGCGGTGTAGTGGTGTAGCTGGGAAATGTAGAACTCCTTGTTTACCGTGGCATTCTTTTCGAGCATTTCCCAGTGCACCATGCCCTCCCAGTCCCACCAAGCACATATCATGATCTTCTTTGGCTGAAGATCCGAGTTGACTTTTGGCTTTGGTGTATTTCCTGGAGCCACCCACCTCATTCTTTGCTTCATATAGGCACCAGGGTTTCATCACTCACTCATTTTTTGGTCATTTAATAAAATTTATTTTTTTTAACTTTGCACCACTTAGTATTTACTAAACAAAAAACTGAAAAATACTCGTATATTGAAAGCAGATTTTTTGTAATTAAAATAATAAATATATACCGAGTTTTCTCAATCCTGGTAACTCTGCAGCTATGCTTGCCGCAACCAAGCATTAGCGATTTAGGTGTTGTACACCCGGACATAACAATCGGTTGAGGTCCAACTAATCCTGTTAACTATTGTGTAGATGAACCATATTTTAATAAGTTATTTCGTACTAGAATTCCACCTAGACATGAGTGGGTTGACAATATATTAACCTGGTCGGAAAAGCTGCTTACGGATTTTTATTGAAATTCTAACCATTAATGAGGTAGCTGTCTTGTTAGACAAAAATGTGACCTTTAGAAAAATTCTCGTAATAATTCCGATAGCCAAGCGGCGATTAAATCTCTGTTGTCACTAATTCCATCCTTGCTCGCAAATGCCAGGCATCTGTTAATAAGATGGTGGAATATATCCGCACCGATTTGATATGGGTGCCCACGAAAAGTGACATTCCAGGGAATTGTAAGGCACACAAATTAGCGAGAGAGGGCTCTCCTCCTGTAGCCAATTTCTTTTTATCAACTTTTATCTTCCATGAGAGAAAGTCGCTACACTGGAATTAAAGTTTTGGAAAGCGGAAAATCGTAGGCCGGAGCCATATCAAATGAATACGGTTGTCTTTCAACGATTCTTGTTTAGTTCTTGGCTAGAAATCAGTCTCACTGATAGCCTTGGAAGTTAGTGAGTAGGTTATTGTGACGCAATCTCCGACGATTCTCTCTGTAATGCCGCATACAACCTTGATAATATTCTTTTTTCTTTTACTTCAAATAATAAATTTCCCTTACTTTTTTCACAGACTATACTAATGTGGATTAACGAAACCAAAGCAATACAAGTCTTGTCGCGGCCCTATGTTCCCGAGCGGAGTGAACAAGGGAAAAAAGAATATACTTATGTTAAAAAATTCAGCACGGAAAATAGAGGAATAAAAACACTTGTCAGAATTTAATCGGAAACATATTTATTAATTTCGCTAATTTACTTCCCAAATTTCATATCTCATGAGCCATTTTTTACTCTTCTAGCTCTGTGTCCATACACCTTACTTCCACTCACAATTTTGCTTTCCACAACACTGTATATGGACGTGCTATGTTTTTGGAACCCAAAATGAAATTACACACATGACTTGTAAATAAGTAAGACTAAATAAGTGTCGATGTGCAAGTATGGATGGATGGAGCAAATTGTCTATGCACGTCAATATGCGTTTACTCGAAAGCACTTTATGGTACTGCAACAAACAACGGAAGTTAGATAAAGTGGCTACTTGTGTGTTTTTTTTTTTTTTTTTTTTTTACGAGGAGGAAGCATCGAAAGCCTAACCCCGTCAGTGTGGGACTTTAACCCGAACTAAACCTCCTACCGTCAAAGTACCGATCCCCCCGGTACAACCGTTAAGTATTCGTCGGGAGGCGGTTTGAGCACTAAGCTCAATGTCCGTTATTGTCCTGATGCAATACGTCGAAAGTAGCATCTGCTTGTTACCACCCACTGTTTAGGTCATCTGATGAGAGAGCCACCCCTGTCATAGCAGTACTCCCCCACCCACCATGTCTCTGTCCATACCACAGAAACGTAAGTTTCTATGTCTGGTATCGTCAGTTTACCTGCATCCAAATAATTTATCTAGAAAGTGGTCCTACAGCACAACCATAAGTTACTAAATCTACTACTACAGGAAAAGTTACTACATCTACTACTACAGGAAAAGGTACTACGTCTACTACTATGGAATTCCAGCTATTGCTATGCTTTCGTTTTTTCGCCTTCTCTCTATTTGTCTCAAATCATTGAGTACGAACGCTGACAAATTTTTGATACCATCCCATACTTCTTTAGATTGTAGCATATGTGGAACAACATTGTCCGGTGTTATTCTTTGTGCTACTTGGTTTTCCAGCAACTCTCGTTCTTTACTATATCTCTGGCAGTGAAAGAAAATATGCTCCGCATTTTCATTAGCCTCGGCACAAAATGAGCATATAACTCCATCATCATGACCATATTTATGGAGGTACTCTCTAAAACAACCATGTCCTGTCAGGAATTGCGTCATATAAAAGTCGACATTACCGTGTTTTCTATCAACCCATGCCTGCACATCACTAATGAGTCGGTGTGTCCATCTCCCTTTGGTTGTTATATCCCAGCGCCTTTGCCATTTAGATAGACTCTCGTATCTGATTTCCTTGCGCTCCTCAGCTATTAACGGCCTGCCAAGGCTTCGGCTCTTGTCATATATTCTCTTACTTTCCAGAGCCATTATATCTGGGGGCATTATGCCAGAGATTACCCCAATAGCTTCATGGGATACAGTGCGAAAAGCGCTTGCGACTCTAATAGCGCTCAGTCGAAACAGAGATTTTGTACTTTTGCCGTATGTCTCGTATTTTAGCGCTTGTCCCCATACCGGTGCAGCATACATCACAATGGATTGGGTAACTTTTGCCAGTAGTAGCCTTCTGTTCTGGCTTGGCCCGCCTATGTTAGCCATTATTCGAGATAGCGCCGTGTTTACCCGTGCTGCTTTCTCACAAGCTTTTTCAATGTGCACTTTGAAGTTTAGGCGTGCATCAATCATGACTCCCAAGTATTTCAGGTACGGTTGGGTGCTGATGTTATGCCCGTCTATGCTTAGTGTGATGTTCTCAATTTTTTTCCTGCTTGTAATCAAAACTGCTTCAGTTTTTTGGCCCGCAAGCTGTAGGTTTGACGATGAAAGCCAGTTTTTTAGTTTGTGAACTGTCGCACTGCATATAGCCTTGATTTGATGAAGTTCCTTTGCAACTATTGCCAACGCAATATCATCCGCGTATCCGATTAATTGGGCTGCTTTTGGTATGGGGATGCGGAGGATTCCATCGTAGAGCACATTCCACAGCAGAGGGCCCAGCACAGAGCCTTGCGGTACTCCCCCAGTTACTCTATGTTGCTTAACTCCTTCGTCTGTGTCATAGAGTAGTATTCTATCTGACAGGTAGCTTCTTATCAAACGCAATAGATATGGTGGCGTGTCCAGGTTCCCTAGAGCTTGCATAATGTGGGACCAGCATGCAGAGTTAAAAGCGTTTTTTACGTCCAATGTTATGACGGCGCAATACTCCTTGGTACCATGCATCCATCTTGTTCCTTTAATGGCATTTTCCGCTATTGATGTAAGTTTTTTAATTGCATCAATTGTCGAGCGCCCCCTGCGGAAACCATATTGGTTGTCGGACAAGCCTTCTTTTTCAGTAACGTGCTGCTCCAAACGATCTGCAATAAGCCGTTCTAAGATTTTGCCCATCGTATCAATCATACAGAGAGGTCGATACGAGCTTGGTTGACCCGGCGTCTTATTTGGTTTCGGCAAGAGGACAAGTCGTTGCTGTTTCCAGATTTTTGGGAAGACACCATCTCGAAAGCACTTTTGATATGTCTCCGTGAAGGGTTTTGCATCTTCTTTCAGTGCGAGTTTAAGAGCTCCGTTTGGTATTCCGTCTAGTCCTGGAGCTTTAGTGTTTCCAAAACGACTCAAGGCTTCTTTTACCTCTGTGTCCGTAACAGTAGGTATATCTGTAGTAAAAGATGCGTCTGCTGTTAGTCGGTATTCTTGCTCATCTTCTTGTCTTGGAAAAAGGGTTTCCACAACCTTTTTTAAAATAATAGGACAAGTCGGCGCTTTTCCTTTGCAACCACTGATCGTAGACATCACCAACTTATATGCTCCTCCCCACGGATTTTCATCAGCTTTGGCACAAAGTTCTTTGAAGCAGGAAGCCTTGCTTTTTTTAATCGCATTTTTGAGGCCCTTGCGTTTCATTTTGTAGATTTCCCGTAGGCTTTCTTTTTCACTTGTTCCTCTGCTTCTTTGGTATTGACGTCTAGCTTTGTGGCAAGCGCCTCTGAGTTCAGCTATATCGCTGTTCCACCAGTATGCCGGTTTCCGTATATAGGTGTGTTTTTTCCTGATCATTGCAGCATCACAGGCTTTGGTCAGGCGTGTTACCAGTAGTTGAGCTTGCTCATTCGCGTCATTTATGTTAGTTGGATGAGCGTTTAGTATAAGCTTAAAGATCTCTTCATCCATGGTTTCGATCTTCCACCCTTTTGTCTGGGCTTTTTTAGCAGGCTTGTTCTTTCCTTTACTTTGTTTCGGATGCATTATTTCGATCATTATGGCCAAGTGGTCGCTGTGGGTATAGATGTCGCAAATCTGCCATTTCGTCCTTAAAGCTAAAGATCTGCTTATAAAAGCTATGTCAATGACGGAGCCACGACCATTCTTCTCGAAAGTGTTTTTTCTTCCAGTGTTTAATAACACAACGTCAAGTAAGGAGAAGGCTCTGAGAAGTGCTTTCCCTCGTTGGTTTGTATACTTACTTCCCCATTCTAAGGCCCATGCATTGAAGTCTCCAGCTATTAAGTTTGGCGTTGTTGTCAGGGCTTCTCTGACCAGTTCGTCAAGTATCTTTTCAAATGCTACTTGAGGTAGGCTCGGCGGTATATAACAGCTATATATATGTACACCAGAAATTTTTGCTCTAGTGTAGCTGGTTTTGTCTGCAATTTGCACCTCTTGGATAGTCTTATCTCCTAGGACCCATATGGCTGCCTTCCTTGTTGCATCCGAAACCCACATTCCAGAGTCTGGCTTGTTGTATTGTTCACATATTACCGCCACGTCTGCGTGCTGTTCGTACATTGTTTGCGTTAGAAGATCTTGCGCTTCCCTGCAGTGATTTAGGTTTATTTGGATCACTCTCATTTTCTTTTTGTTTTACATGCTGTCTGGTAAATGGGGCAGTTTTTGCTACCCATTTGGTGCTTGAAGTTTGACCTTCCGGCTTTATTGCACACAATACAGAAAGGTTCCCTTTCACACGTTTTTGCGAAATGACCTTTCCCACCACATTTCATACAGCACTCACTTCTGTCTTCAGGATTTGTACATTTAGTTGCAGTATGTCCATATTCTAGGCATCTATAACACTTCGTAAGGTTCAGTTTTTCACGGATTCTGCAAACAACCCATCCAACCTTGATTTTTCCTGCGTTCAGTAAGTACCCTGCTTCCAGCGCTGGAAGGCGTATAGCGGCTGTTTGGGTACCTGCATATGCCGTTCTTAAATTTTTAATTGCGCTTCCGCTGAAGTTACTGAGTTCCTTAACTTGTGAGCGGATGGCTTCGACTAGGTCATCCTTCGTAGTTATTTCATCTAGATCCCGTATTTCTAGTGACTGCTCGTGTGTCAGCGCTTTTATTTCCGCCTGATCTCCCAGTAACTTTGCAATCCCTTCTTTGTATTCTCGGGCATGCCCTGTCTGTGCTCTTATAAGTTGCAGCAGTATCTCTCCTTTGGCTGTCTTTCTGATTCGAGACACGTTTTCACCAAGCTGCTGGAGACCATCATCTTTTTTGACCGCCCTCAATATGTCGCTATATGACATGTTGCCAGTTTTTGTGATAACTATGGCATCAGGTCTCGGAGTGGGATTCCTCTTCTTCTTGCTCTTATCTTCGCTCTTTCGCTTGTCTTTCTTATACTTGACTTTCACCCAGTTCTCCTCTCTTGGGGTTTCCACTCTCGCAGTTTTAGCTGGACTCTTATCCGTTTCACAGGGCGCACTAACGTCAGCTTTTCTGGTCAGTTCTTGCGATATTCTGCTCCTTTTTGGGGGCGTCTTTCGCCGTGTAGTGTTATCCTCACGTGGCCTCTTTGGTGTTGCTTCCACCATTTTTTTGGACACCATGTTCTGGCTAGCTTTCTTCCTTAGCTCTGCGTTTTCCACTTTAGCACATGCATGCAGCTTCGTAATAGTGCTAAGAAGGTCCCGCATGCTATTATTTATCGAGCGCTGAGGATGTCGCATCAATTCGGAGAGTTTGTTAATGCTCTCTCCTAGTTTGGCAAGGTAGTCCCGTTCGGCTTGGGCTGGTGTCTCTACAGGTCTATTTTCGCTTAAGGCGGGTGGAGATGACCTTGATCTTTTATCACGCACCATAGGTGATGTCTTCTCTGGGGTTCGTGCCAGCTTTGATGCCCGTTGGAAGGGATTTATAGCTGGGCTATCCATTTTCCTTGTAGTATTATCTGATACGTTAGCCAAGTTTACCACCATCGTATCATTGCAGTCGTGGGATATCGACGGCCGGGAGCCTGCTTGCTCACTCCTCAAAACCGCCGGCACTGGGCTTTTTACACCCTGCACCGTAACTTTAACATCTTTCTTATGAACATCTATGTTTTATTATTCAGGGATCCTACCCATATCATTTTAGACCTACTGACAGGTGCTCGTTCAGCCGCTCCTAACATGGAGGCAGACGCTGCCTAAGAAGCCGCTCAATTTGAGTCAGACGCTTTAGGATTTTATTTCTGGGCGACACTTATTTCTGGGCGGTATCGACTCGCCCCGTCACAGAGATTTCACCGAGCAGTATAGCCTTTTCAACTATGCCCTCCATTTCTGCCGCTTTTGGTCGGGGACTGCTTATTAAGTATTCGCAGCTAACCTACATATCTATAGGCCGTTCAGCTATCCGCCACCTTGCTGACCCCCATAGTAGCCTAAGCTCAGCCCTACTTGTGTGTGTGCGTGTGTATGTGTTCCAAGTGTGGGTGAAGTTATGTGTGGTTGGCAAGCATTTACAATGTGGCCAATAGATTTTACATGCTCTGGTTTATTGTGCCCTCTTGCAGCGAACTATCACACTGACCCTGCGTCGGCTTCTTTTTGTTGGAAGCGCACAAATTTACACACAAATATAATCGTTAAGGAGAAGGCATGAGGAGATGTGCAGGAGCTTCCTCAACATGTTTTTCTAGTCTAATAGACGCCGAAGTGATAGGTTAACTGATAGGCTGGCATACTGTTTGTTGCATAGTTCGGTCGGTATAATTAAGTTGATGTTAGCAGTCTGACCATATTATGAAATAATGGATTCTAGAAGGTGCTGGATGAGAAAGGTTGTGGGAAAATGAGGGGAAATTATGGAATTAAAGCAGTAGAGAGAATGTAAAACAAATGATGTAAAGGATATTTATTAAAGAGGTAAATAGGAATAAGTAGAAGAGGAAGATATTGAGAAGAAAACAAAAAAAGAAAAAGGAACAAGAAGGAAAAGAACGAGGAAAAAGAGAAAAATAAAAACAAAAAAGATAAAGAAAGGAAAAATAAAACGAAACGAAAAAAAGAAAAGGTAACGGAAAAGGAAAAGGAAAGGGAAAAGGAAAAGGAAAAAGAAAAGGAAAAGGAAAAGGAAAAGGAAAAGGAAAAGGAAAAGGAAAAGGAAAAGGAAAAGGAAAAAAAAAATTAATAAAAATAAAAATTTAAATTAAAATAAAACAAAACCCAAAACAAAAATTAAAATAAAATAAAAATAAAAATTAAAATTAAAATTAAAATTAAAATAAAACAAAACCAAAAACAAAAATTAAAATTAAAATAAAACAAAACCAAAAACAAAAATTAAAATAAAATTAAAATTAAAATTAAAATTAAAACTAAAACTAAAATTAAAATTAAAATTAAAATTAAAATTAAAATTAAAATTAAAATTAAAATTAAAATTAAAATTAAAATTAAAATTAGAATTAAAATAAAAATTAAAGTTAAAATAAAACAAAAACAAAAACAAAAACGAAAATTAAAATAAAATAACAATTTTAATTAAAATTAAAATAAAAGAAAAATGAAAAGGAATGCATACGGTGAAATTAAATTCACTGAAAAGAATTCTGTTATTTTTGCATTTGTTCATATCCATTGACTACTCATAAATTATACTCAGTTTCGTGGCAAATTTTGCCTGTTAACAATGGAGTGGGGAGCTAAGGAAAATCGCATTGCAGTGATTGCATTATAAAAGAGTGCTGAAAAAACTTAATATGTCGAGAGTGTTTGTTAACCACACGATCAATAGTTTTCTCCAAACGTTAGAAGTGACAGACAGAAAAAGCAGTGGTCGCCCTCGCGTGGTACGAACCAGTTCAGCCATAAAAGCCGTTCAAGAAAGACCGCGCAGAAATCCCCTTAGAAAGCAGAAAATCATGTCCAGGGAAATGAATGTATCGACGAGATCCATGTCAAGAGTAATTGGAGATCATCTACACATGAATACCTTCCATTTCTCAACTGGTTATCTTTTGACAAAGTGCTTGAAAAATATTAGACTCGACAGATACAAGCGATCAACGGTCATAAAAATATTATTTTCACAGATGAGAAAATTTTCAATGCTGCAGAAGTTTTTAATAAGCAAAGAGACAAAGCATAAAACTTCTACGTGGCCATCATCCAGTCTCCGTAATGGTTTGGTGGGGAGTGCCTTGCAAAGGCGTTGCATCTCTTTATTTCTGCGAAAAACCGATTAAGACCGGGACAAAAGTGTAGCAGAAGGATGTCTTAGAAGGTGTGCTGAAGCAATTGAGCAGTACTCTCTTCAATGGAGAGCGTTGGATCTTCCATCAAGATTCCGTTCCAGCCCATGAGGCACAAACCACCTAGAAGTGGCTAAAAACAATATTCCTGCCTTCATAGCCGTTTGGAAGTCCAGGTCTGAATCCATTGCACTACAATTTGTGGTCATACTTGGAGAAGATCGCCTGTCGAAGAAATTTGGAGAGTCTCAAACAATCTTTGATTTGAGCAGTGACGCTAATAACCATGGAAACCGTGCGTGCTGCAATAGCTGCAAATTGTGATCATTTGGAATGAAAATGTAAAACTTTGTTTGGCAGGACTAAGTAGGTAATTGAGTAGTAAAGTCATTTCTCGATGAACATAACTAACACTTTATAAGGCTCGCATGACGCCCGTCCTAACGTATTGCGCAGAAGCTTGGACGATGATAATATCCAATGAGGCGCAACTTGGAGTGGTTGAGAGAAAGATTCTGTGAAAGATGTTTGGACCTTTGCACGTGGGCGACGGCGAGTATCGTAGGCAATGGAATAAGACATAGAATAAAAGACAGCGAATAAAAATCCAGCGGCTACATTGGCTGGGCCATGTCGTCCGAATGAATACAAACGCCCAGAGTCTAAAGGTATTTGATGCGGCACCAACTAGTGGTAGCAAAGGAAAAGGCAGACCTCCTACGCGTTGGAAAGATTAGGTGGACAAGAACTTGGCTTCACTTGGTGTGTCCAACTGGCTCCGGTTAGCAAGAGAAAACGCCTGCCGCGCTTTATAAAACTCGGCCAAAATCGCGTAAGCAGATGGTGATGATGAAGAATAGAAGCGCAGTGATGAAATCAAATTTAGTCGAATAAAATTATGCAAATATTACCAAACATTGTTTACAGGGCCATGTTACCAGATAATCATTTATCTACTTGTTGGGAAAAAAGTTCGTAGCGTTTTTACCGAAAACTTTTATTTAAATAAAAATCAATAAATATATCAATAAGTTAATCAATTATATATTCGCATTTTCCGTCTTCTTTGGGTGAAGATCCCGCTTGACTCTTGGCTTTGGCGTATCTCCTGGATTCAACCACTCCTTTCTTTGCTCTATATTGATGTATAGGCACCATTCCTCATCTCCCCTGACGATTTGGTACAAAAAGCTCTCCTGACTCGATAGCGGGCGAGATGCTGAAGAGCAATTTGAAGGCGACTTTCTTTGTTCTTTTCGTTGAGCTCGTGAGGCACTCAGGCTCCCAATGCTTCGGTAAATCCCGTTGAATGAAGGTGATTGAGAATACTTTTATAATTGCAGTTCATTATTTCCGCCAATTCACGACTGGGCTGGTGACCGTTATCCCTCAAAAGTGATTTGAGACGTTCTTCATCAAATTCAGAAGATCTTCCGCTGCGGGGCGTGTCGTCGACGCCATTTTTTAACTTTGGAAACCATTTCCAGACTGTAGACTCGCATATGACACCTTATTCATATACGTCGTAAATGGTTCAAGCTACTTCGGCAGCTTTTTGACCTCAATGAAAGTCAAAGAAGAGCAGGTGTCGAAACTGTTGATTTTTGTCTACTGGGTATTCCATTTCTAAGCCTCAAAACTAATAAAAAATTAAAAAACTCAAAAATACAATTAACATAGTTTTGTAGAGCAGAAAGAGTTCTATCGAATGAATACTTACCCTTTGCCAAATAGCAAACAAATCATTGTAAAATAAAAGAAAATATAAAAACGCTATGACTTTATTCCCCAACCCAATACCTCCACCTAGTCGCTGAGAGCTTTTAAATAAAGACTGCAACTTTATTTCAAATTTAAAACAAAATACGGTCTTAATTAGATGCAATAGGTATGATATACAATATATAACACTAGTTACGAATTTTCACTTTCAAAAAGGGTCCTCGACCAAAAAGCGTTTTTTAGACTAATTTCAGGTCGACTTTATGGGTCATAACTTCTACAATTTTTCGTCGATTCAGATAAACTTAGGCTTAAAATGTAGGTGACAAAATTGTTTTTCAGAAAACCTATCTTATGTCGATATAAAAAAAATTTTTTGTTCCAGAAAAAAGTTAATAAACTTTGATAATTTAGAAAAAACGTCAGAATTCCTTTTTTTTTAACTTTCAACAGTTGTTTTGCGAAAACTACGACTTCCATTGACACGAATTATATATTGCCCCATGTAGGTTATATGTGTGCCTTTCGAAATGTATGCACTTCAGAGAAATGGCGCGCACTCTTTTCGAGATTGCAGATAATAACTGCAATATAACGGAAACCGTTCTTTGAAAAAAAAAAAATAAAACTCATTTTTGGTTTCAGCGACCTCAAATTAGTCTAAAAAACGCCTTTTGGTCGAGGACCATTTTTGGTGTAAACTTGTGTAATTTACCAATAATTTACCAGATTCGCATTTGAATAGTTTTGAATGATAAGTACGCGAAATACGAATTAAAACGTGTGATGTGAAGGTTAAAAATAATTGATGGCAAATTATATACGCCTCACATCAAACTTGAAATGAACTAATTTTGCGTCATGCAGTCAATTGCGTAATTTCCAATGCAAATATAAATTACCACCCATAAATAACTTATGTAATAGAATTAACGAAATGAAATTCATCACCTGGCTATCGGGAATATTTCAAATTATCACTACCACAGCTATACAAAAATATGATTACAATGAAGCCAAACTATGGGAGCTGCCACACAAGCAGAACCACGCACCGCTGTGCACCTACGAATCTGAATGCAATGGTACATACGAGCGTTATTAAAATATGCACAAACGTAACTATATATGCAGATATAATATGTACCTATGCACATGTATTTGTATCAGCATATTGACGCGCATAGAATAAAGTTGTATCACTTTAAGCACCAGCGTGCACATGTGACTGACTATGCACGAAAATGCGTATATGTTTACTCAGACACAACATAAGGTAAACCAGCAGTGCATGTCCGCTTCCACTACCGTCTCAACATCCGCTCGGTCAGAACAATAACTTATCGCTTCGACTGCAACATATTATGCAATTCATTAGCATGCAAATTCGTAAAATTCATCAGCTGCTGTGGCGTGAAAGTAACACTGGGAGCTGCCTGTGGCCATTAACTCAGGCACACCCACATAGATCTGCATGTATACAATTGGAAGTGTAGGTGCATATAAAGCAAGTCCCTACAGTACAAAGATAAACGAAGCTCAGCAAATATTTTAGTTCATGAACTGGTATTTTATGAAAGAACCAGAGTTACTGGTATTAAAGGGACTATAAGTGCACTAGTTGTAAAATGGCCAATTATTATATAGATATACATTCTTGACGGATATTGTCTTTAAGAGCTACAAGAGTCTGAGGCTTGTTGACATAAACCCGCGACTTCAAAAAGCCCCACAAAAAGAAGTCTGGAGCGGTCAAATCAGGCGATCTTGCTGGCCAGTGCAAATCGCCAAAACGGGAGATTAGGTGCCCGGGAAATGCATCCTTCAGCATATCGGTTGTGGCACGTGCAGTGTGTGCCGTTGCACCGTCCTGTTGGAACCACATGTTTTCCAATCCCAATTCATCAAGTTGCGGCAAAAAGAACTCGTTGATCATTGCTCTGTAGCGCTCACCATTCACAGTAACCGTTTGGCCCGCGACGTCTTCGAAGAAAAAAGATCCGATGACTCCTCCAGCGAAAACAGCACACCATACAGTGACTTTGAGCGGGTGTAATGGCTCTTCGTGGGTTACACGCGGATTTTCAGTGTCCCAGAAGCGTAAATTTTGCTTATTTATGTACCCGCTAAGATGGAAATGGGTCTCATCACTCATGATTATTTTTGATGAAAAACCATCTTCCTCTTTGTGGTGATTAAGGATGACTTGAGCGTATGTTAGACGCTATCGGCGGTCAGCAGCTAACAGCTGATGCATCGTCTTGACTTTGTACGGAAACATCTTCAAACCTTGTACCAAAATTCGCTGTAAAGACCGTCGACTGATACCCATTTGCGTAGCACGTCGTCTGGTCGATGTCGACGGCGCTTCCATGACATCCTCGGCTACAGCAGCAATATTCTCTGCAGAACGGCTACTCCGGGGTCTGCCACGCCAGTTTTTCACCATTAGGCGTTGGACGGCGCAGAAATCTGCGATGAAATTCACGTTGTGCCAAAGTCATCGACCGATTATTGGTCAAATAAATAGTCAGCAATATTCCGCGTTCTGGAGCACTGTAGCATATCATTGTTTATTAACGTGTATTTCGCATGCGTTTACTACATAAATGTCAAAACAGAACTGACATTAGGGGCCAATCGCAAAATTTATAGCATTTTCTGATAGGAGGATTACTTTAGCGCCACCTGTTATATATATTTGGTGCGTACTCCCTTTTTGGGCGTCTGGCCGAGCTCCTCCTCCTATTTGGGGCATACGTCTTGATGTTGTTCCACAAATGGAGGGACCTACAGTTTTAAGCCGACTCCGAACGGCAGATATTTTTTATGAGGAGCTTTTTCATGGCAGAAATACACTCCGAGGTATGCCATTGCCTGCCGAGAGGCGACCGCTATTAGAAAAAACTGTTTCCTTTATTTTGGTCTTTCACCGAGATTCAAACGTACGTTCTCTCTCCGAAACCCGAATGGTAGTCACGCACCAACCCATTCGGCTACGGCGGCCGAATTGCTTTAAATAAAAATGCTATAAGAGCTAAGGATGCTGATGAAAATATATTATAATAAGTCAATCATATGCTTTTGTATCCATTTTGAACTAGCCCATAAACTGGTATTTAATGGTAGAAAGTGAAATAGGCCGAGCGTGAGTAGAGATATACCAGTTGTGAAATGCCCAATTAGAGAGAAATATACTTTTTGATGGAGCTAATCATCTGCTCTTTTTTACTATTATCAACTACCTCATTAACTGGTATGTAAGATGTAAGATGTAACAGCAATCGAAAACCTTAGTCAGCGTGAGACTTTAACGTTACTTAACGCACTGCAAGTTCAATCGTTCATCGTACAGGAATACCGATTTTGTAATTGCGTATGGAGGTCGTCGTAAGCAATAAGCTCAATCGTCAGTCACCTTCGTGTGCAGTTCGTCTAGCGTCATTCCTTCGGCTCCAATCAGTGTTCAGCGAAGTTCCACGATAATTCGAGTTGCAAAAACCCACTCCACTTTTCATTCAACTCAAGCATTTGTGAGACTACATTATTACCTAAACGTTAGACACACATCAGTTTTGTTTGCTAGGTCGTTGCATTCCTTAGCGAATCTGCTGCAATGAAAGGCCACATGTTCGGCAGTCTCCTCTTCGCCCAACCATCCGGGGGAATAAGGTCTACCAGCCTAATCTAGGTGATTTAGATATTTTTGAAAGCATCCGCTTTGCCAATTAAAGACAATCAACAACATGGCGCAAAATTTATCATCCAATTTCGTTTTTGAAAATATTTTTACTGAATACAAAAACCCAATTTTCAGTGATTGAAATCTTTATTTTGATCTTTACGCACTCCATTGCTTATCTGTTTGTATACTGCAGCTGTCAAGTTCACAATTGTTAAATAAATATAATTGACGTACGAGGCCATCTTCCGATGGGGTGATTAATTTTGTGCCACCTTGTATAAGTCAAAATTTCATACTTTGTACAATATTTACAAAAAATTGTAATAAAATTTCAAACTTTTTAATCAGAACTAAAAAAAATTGGGTATGCAGTACCATAGCTCATTAAATTTTAGCATAATAAAGTGTAAATTTGAAGTCGCTCAAAATTTCTGGTGATTTTTGATCATTTTCCCTTCTTGACGTTTCTCTATGTAAAAAAGCTTCATGTTATGAAAATTTGCTATGATTTCTTTGAAGCAAATGTCAGATACGATTGACGGGCGACGCCATTTACCAAATTTAGAAAACTTTCAATGGGGTGATTAATTTTGTGCCACCTTGTACTTCGGCTGCAAAGACCACTAGTGATAAGGTAAGTACTTCAGAAATAATAGCTTCGACTGCAGACCTCCCCAAGTGTGTGCGTGGATATACCAATCACACAAACGTATATGTTCACATAGAGTAGAGTTATGGGCGCACACTTGAGCGCTTGAACTCGAGGCATCCACACAATTGCAACATATGCAGCAGCATTGATATGCACAAAGTTTATGCCAAACTTTTTAAACAAATAGTACAGACAATGTGTCTGCGGTCGGCGGCATCGCTGTTACTGCTGCCTCTGCTGCCCCTGCTGCCCCTTAGGACAGCAGGCACCTACTCATTTGCAATACTTTTTTCTGTGCTTCTACTCCTACTCATACTCGTCTCCCTTACTTTCTCTACAACTCTATTTGTTTTTTGTTTTCGTTTTTGTTTTTCGTAGAGAGCATTATCGGCCGAGTGTGGCACGTTGCACCCGAATGCGTTGCATATCGAACTCTGCAAACACGCAATTGTTCTTATTTGGCAGCTTTTATGGTAGACTATTGTGTTGGTGTAAACAAACTTTTTATATATCCTTCGAATATACGGATATTTGCCCTTTTGCCCATTATCGGTTGGTGGGTTGTTGGGTATCACAATCGTGGTGTTGGTATGAAGGTGCATAAACCTGGGTCAACATGTCAAAGATGCAAAAACAGCTAGATTTATTTTCACTTGTTAGTCCGTGTGCGTGCGTGCACTTTCAGTTAGATTTTCGTAGCCCGAAAATAGAAGTGTTAAGCTTATTTGCTTAACCGGCTTGCTACTGCCATGTGTGCACACCGAGCAGATATGTACATATACGTGCATATGTACATATTCTTGCAACAAAAGTACTGCCAAAGTTTACTATCTCGGTTGAAAGTTTGAAGTTAAATGAAATATAATAAAGTAATAAATTTAGAATTTCCATCAGAAGAAGTTTACATAAAAAAGAGTATAAGAGAATCTTCGGTTTACTGTGAATAAAATTATTATTTACTTATGAAAAAAGTTCCACGCACATTTTTTTTAATTGGTTTAGGATATGATGCAAAGCAATTTTTACAAAATGCATTTTGTCATTCTTCACATTTGTTTTACTGAATCTTTTAACTTCATTAAGTCACCAAAAAACGCATCGGCGTTTGCCTCTGAGAAAATGCAAAATTCCACCAGTAAAAGAAAAAAAGTTTCAAAAATCAGTGCGCTTCTTGATCTACTTCAGACTTGCACTTTATTACCCCAAAATTAAATGGACTATAAAACTGCATACTCTAAATTTATCTAAATACCCTAATTAAAAGATCCTTTTCCTTTTAGACAATGAATTCACTAAGTTAAGATTTATTTAAGGACCAATTCCAGCTCAAACATCATTAATTTTCGAGTGATTAAGGGGCTTTTGATTGTAGATCCTCCAAATCATGATGTCCAATAGGTTTCCCAAAGGATTAAAATCGGGTCTTCATGCTGACCGCATGCTGAGAGATCTGTTGTTTCCTAAACCACTCCAATGATAGTCATAATACACGGATTGTTGCATTGTCCTGCTGAACGACACAGGCGTGGTCCATTTTTTCTTCCATTGAAGTAATAAAAATTCCCTCTAACATTTCGTCGTAAATGACCGAGTCCATTTTTAGGGAAACAAAACAAATCTGAGCCTTTTGAGTTGCCGTTCACACCATAAAGTTTCTTCGTTCTGTGTGATAAAAATCTTTATTTTTACCTTTTTTTTGCAAGTGCAGGTGCAACTTTGCACCTAGCAAGTGCAGCACCCAGGTTTAAGTCTCAACATTAAGTCCATTGTACTGCACTTCGGTTCCCTTTTCAATTTTCTTTACACATGTCCGCCTTTCGAATAGTTCTGAGTAGATCTTGTGGTGCCAAGGAGCCAAGGTGGTCGCTTCTTAACACATCACTGCCAAAGACTCAAGCGTGATTCGAGCGAAAGCCGGGCAGGCGCACAGAAAGTGGTCCCCCGTCTCATCCTGGGCAGATTGCACTGTCTGACATGCGTTCAGTCAGCTGGACATGAGAGGTAACATCAGTTTTGTCCATCTGCAGTCTCCCTTAGCCTGCCAAGCTCGCTTGTGTAACCAGTTTCCTAACCGTTACTTTTATGGCTGCAGAAGGGAGTGGCAGAACGGAGCCATTGGGGCCAAATAAGTTGGCCTCAGAGCCTATGCATCAGAATATTATGTCTACCGATATATTTCTGCCTGGATTTACAGGACTCAATTACCTTTAAATTGGTTGGAGGGCGTTTAAGGTCATCAGCGTAGATTTGCTGTCGCTACATACACATAGATATCTGGCTCTCTACCTGTTTTCCACAACAACCTTGACCTTTACGCACTCATAAATGTCAAGTATCAAATTTAAGTAGGACGCAACTTGGAAAAACTGTAAATCTTTGGATAGGGTGACTAATTTCGCTTCCACTAGCAAAAGTGAGCAATTTAGATTTAAGTACAGTTTAACTTCACAAGTACGTTTGTACCCGGTTGTGTTTGGTAAGAAAGAGGGAATATAGATCTAAACTTTTCGAAAGAATTGTATAAGAAAAGATGTACTTTGCAACTAAGAGCTTAATCTCGCTTTATATTAGCCAACTCTCTTCTGTATGCTGATGATTTGCAAATATTTTCTGCTATTATAATAAATGAGGATATGCCTATGTTGCAAACGGAAACTAATGCGCTCGTTCGCTGGTGCAGTAACTCTGGCATCTCTCTAAATATTAAGAAATGTTTTCATGTCACTTTCGCCAAAACTCAAAATGTTTTCTAGTTATCTTATAGCATTGATAATACTTTACTTCAATTTGTTCATGAATTCAAAGACTTAGGTGTGATCTTTGACTCCAATATGTCATTCAACAATCACATTAACTTGATCAAATCCACTTCTTAGTGAATCTTAGGTTTTATACAGCGTAATAGCTCGATGTTCTCGGACCCCTATACTCACAAATTACTTTTTACTTCCTTTGTTCGCTCTAGATTAGAATATGCAACATTTATCAGGAGGCCTTGCCACCAATTTGCTATTGCGAGCATTTCACGTGTTCCTCAGATATGCCCTCAGGTCGTTAAAATTCTCACATCCTATCCCCGTTTGATTTTTATTAACTTAAAGTCTCTAGAGAATAGAAGGTCTATGATCTCACTGTCCTTCGTTTTCAGTGTAATTAAAGGAGAAATTAACTGCTCATCCCTATAACGTAGCATTCACTTTCATATTAATACTAAAGGGTGATTTTTTAGCTATTATCTTCAGTTTGGTCTATAATTTAACCATGAATCGTCTTACAAACGAACAACGCTTGCAAATCATTGAATTTCATGATAGAAATGCGTGTTCTGTTATGAAAGTTTGAAGTCGAAAAATTCAGCAACGAAGCTCATTTTTGGATCAATGGGTACGTAAATAAGCAGAATTGTCGATTTTGGAGTGAAGATCAGTCAGAAGAATTGCAAGAGCTTCCAATGTATTCAGTTTCGTGCGGCTTATGGGCTGGAGCTATCATTGGACCGTACTTCTTCAAAGATGCTGCGGATCGTAACGCAACTGTGAATGATGAGCGCTACCGTGAAATGATATCTAACCTTTGTTTGCCCTAAATACAAGAGCTTGACTTGCATGACATGTGGTTTCAGCAAGACAGTGCCACATACCACACAGTACGCGTAACAATGGACCTGTTGAGAGGCGAGTTCGGTGAACATTTTATTTCACGTTCGGGACCTGTCAATTGGCCACCCAGATCGTGCGATATAACGCCTTTAGATTATTTTTTGTGGGTCTATGTTAAAGCTCATGTCTATTCAGACAAGCCTGCTTCAATTAACACATTGGAAGACAACATTAAAGCATTTATATGTGAGATACCGGCCGAAATATTGGAAAGAATATGTCAAAATTGGACTAAACGGATGGACCATTTGAAGCGCAGTCGCGGTCAACATTTACATGAAATAATTTTCAAACATTAAATTATATGGACTGTACTATCGATTTAAATAAAAATTTCATGCATTTTTCTGAATCTTACGTGTGTTTTTTTGAAAAACTTTCCTATAGCTCTTAAAAAATCACCCTTTATATCTCTAAACAAGGTGGCGTACTCTCTCCTCTTCTGTGGACTCTAGTTATAGATGAACTTCTACACAAACTGAATAACCTAGGATTTCACACTCAGGGTTACGCTGATAACCTGGTAGTTTATGTATTAGGGTGGCATGAGGAAACCATTTCGGATCGCATGCAGCAAGCCCTTACAATAATAAACAAATGGTGCACGGAAAAAGGGCTCTCCATCAACCCATCCAAAACAACACTTGTACCGTTTACTAGGAGAAGGAACATAAATCTCAAATGTCCGACCCTTAATAGAACAACACTTGAACTCTCGACAGAAGCGAACTATCTTGGCGTTAGTCTTGACAAAACGCTTACGTGGAACTCCCATATTGAGAGAGTTACTTCAAAAGCCACAAGGGCATTCTTTACCTGTACAAGGCTTTTTGGTAAGACATGGGGACTAAGCCCTAGAATGACCTTCTAGACATTCACCACAGTTGTAAAACCCATAGTCACTTATGCATCCTTAGCATGGTGGCCCAAGGTCAAGCAAAGAAAGGCGGCAAACGTACTAAGCAAACTGCATCGCCTGGTATGTGTTGGTATTACAGGGGCTATGAAAACGTGTCCCACGGATGCATTAGGTGTGCTCCTGAACATACCACCGCTTCCAATTCTAATCGAAAGGGAAGCTCGCTCGAGTGCCTTAAGACTAAAAGGTATATCTGAACTTAAAAGTGGGGATATGAAAGGACATTTAAAGATCTTAGAAGACTTCCTACATAGTCCCATTCTTCATAGGGATGATATACTATCACCCAAACCAATACTCTTCAGGAACTTCCAAGTTATAATCAATGAACGAACAGACTGGAGAACTAACTCTATCACTTTCAAACCTGGCCCCCAGCTATGGTTTACTGATGGGTCCAAATTGGAAAATGGTAGAACAGGGGCAGGAATCAATGGGCCCAAATTCAAAAAATCGATTCCGATGGGATCCTACCCAACAATATTCCAGGCAGAAATACATGCCATTGAAATATGTGTGAGAGAATGCCTTAGAAGGAAAATGAGAGGTACTCACATCTACATACTTTCAGATAGCCAAGCGGCTTTAAAAGCCCTTCTATCAACAACCATCACCTCTAAATTGGTAAACGATTGCCTAAACCTCCTAAACACGTTAGGAAACCTCAACACAGTAACACTATGTTGGATTCCGGGACATGAAGGACATGAGGGAAATGAAATGGCTGACGACCTTGCAAAACAAGGAGCAAATATGCAACTTACTGGTCCTGAGCCTTTCTGTGGACTCACAAAAGGCCACATTAATGAATTCCTTAGGAAATGGGTGGAAAGAAAACTTGCCGCACACTGGCTAAACTGTGCCGGTCAGCGTCAAGCCAAACTATTCCTAAGTCCCAACAAAGGAATATCTGACAAATTTCTCTCACTAAACAGAGTAGATCTGCGTCTTTTAACAGGATACCTTACAGGTCACTGCAGCCTGAGGTACCATCTAAACAATATTGGTCTATCCGAGACCAATGTCTGCCGCTTTTGCGAAATGGACATAGAAAGCTCAGAACATGTGCTTTGTGAATGTCCTGCGTTGGGCAGACAAAGACTTCACCACCTTGGTGGTATCGTAGTATCTCCATGCAATCTTTGGAACAACAAACCCAAAACTGTGCTTAAATTTCTAAAAAGCCTAAAACTCTAGGGTTACAAAATAGGCCTTTCACAATAGATCAGCTCTGGTCGCAGTGCGTAATGGCCTTCTAATACTAATAATAAACAATACTTACTCATTTCATCTTACATTTTTTAACACGAATTATCCGCGTAATGCTCCTATTTCCCGCGCTCTAAGAGAGGCTTTTCGATTTCAAAAAATTAATTTTATAAAATTCTAAACTCTTTCTTTACTTTATTTAATAATTATCTGTAGTAATTGAAGCTCATATTATATCCAAGTGGTCTGTAAAAACAGTAATTATGTTTCATACTTGAAATAAACGAAAGAACTCAGCAGGTGTTCATAATTTCCTGATTATAGGAATATGTAAGTATGTATTGATAATTGTTGGTGGCCATTATGTTAGGCCATTATAACCAAAAGGTGATAATCGAATAATCAGCTTGTAAAACAATTCCCCGAAAATATATAAGTATATGTATAAGTATATTTATATGTATGCGATATAATAAATTCAATTCATTGATGTGTAAATTAGTTCGTGTAAATCTGATAACATGATTACAAGTAAATTCCAGAATTCCAGCAAACAGGCGACTAGCAAATTATTTGATTAATGCCATTGATCACTCCTTTGTGTGAGTATATACATACATGTATGTACATATATGCAAGTATATAAGCATGTGAAGACCAATAGAGATGGCTTTGAAATTGAAAATGTGTGAGATCGTATATGTAAGTGTATGTATTCAACAAATGTATTTACTTTGCAACATAAAGACATTCAACGGATTTATTTTTCAATAACCACAGCCCACTGTTATCCTAGCACAGCTTACCATACATAGCATAAATATTCTGTGTGTACTTTTAAGCTGTTAAGTGCCTAGTAGCACTACTCTTTATATGCTTAACATTAATTAATATTTTAATTTATGCTGAAGTAGCCGCTTTGTTCAAACATCTCATACAATCAGCCGTACGAACTTGGGCCTTATATTAAAGACATTTACAAACACGTAAATATATGCACATACACAAGTGTACACCACCGTATGTGTGCTTGTGTATTTAGGCAGAAGGCAGAATACACGTACATGTTAACAAAAGCTTTAATTGTGGCAATGCAAGCAAATTTTATGGCTTATTAGCATGTCGATGATGATAAGTTAATTGCTTTATGGCATAACACACAGTTAAAATCCAATATTGCGTGTGTTGCTGTTTGCCCACTCGCAAATAAATACACACATTGTATACACACACACATATATGTGCTGGCATGTGCATGTGCATCTGCATCATTGATTAAGCCAAAGTATTTGCCGCGAATAAGGGCTGGCGGCGGAAAGGACAATTGTATTGGAAAGCAAAAAATATTAACTCACTTCTGATGACTGGTTGCAAAAGTACCGCCCGTAAGTATAAACAAATGTTGCTTATTCGGAAGCTTGAAGCCTTGTGGCTAAAGCTTCTCTAAAAGTTGGCTTCTTCTTACAAGTTAATTAATGAAATAAATATTAAGAACTGTCTAAAGACTAGAATTTAGTGGGTATACATATAGTGGGTGTACAATGTGGCGCAAAATTAATCACCCTATCGGAAGATTTATAATTTTTGCCAACTAGACAAGCGATGGAGCATAAAAAGAGCAAAATAAATATTTACGTCTCTCAAAATTCGCTAAGAAAATTGGATGTTTAAGTTTGCGCCAACTCACATATATATAGTCGAAAAAGTCTTTTCGTACTTTGTCAATAGATGTTTTTGGAGACATCTATCTCCAGTGCTACCAATCACATTGTGTCATGTCATATGGTGTTAGAAAGGTGACATTTTAAGCTTCATTCAACCAAAAAAAAATTAAATTCGGAGAAGTTGAAAACAAGTTATAGCTGTTCAAAAACGAGTGCAAACAATGAAGAAATTCGCTATATTTTGAAATTTTTGTATAAAAAAGGGAAGAATGCCACGCAAGCCATCAATGGAATTTTGTGAAGTTTACAGAGACGATGCTGTATCAGTTCGTGTAGCACAACAATGGTTCGCTCGCTTCCGTTCTGGAAATTTCGATGTGAAAGATGCACCTCGCTCCGGTCGACCTATCGTTGAAAAAGTCGATGAAATTATGGAAAATATTGACCAGGACCGTCACATAAGCTGCCATGACATCGCCAAGGCACTAAACATTCATCATCAAACGGTTTTGAACCATTTAAAAAAGGCTGGTTACAAAAAGAAGCTCGATGCTTGGGTACTTGCTTATTCGGAAGCTTGAAGCCTTGTGGCTAAAGCTTCTCTAAAAGTTGGCTTCTTCTTACAAGTTAATTAATGAAATAAATATTAAGAACTGTCTAAAGACTAGAATTTAGTGGGTATACATATAGTGGGTGTACAATGTGGCGCAAAATTAATCACCCTATCGGAAGATTTATAATTTTTGCCAACTAGACAAGCGATGGAGCATAAAAAGAGCAAAATAAATATTTACGTCTCTCAAAATTCGCTAAGAAAATTGGATGTTTAAGTTTGCGCCACCTCACATATATATAGTCGAAAAAGTCTTTTCGTACTTTGTCAATAGATGTTTTTGGAGACATCTATCTCCAGTGCTACCAATCACATTGTGTCATGTCATATGGTGTTAGAAAGGTGACATTTTAAGCTTCATTCAACCAAAAAAAAATTAAATTCGGAGAAGTTGAAAACAAGTTATAGCTGTTCAAAAACGAGTGCAAACAATGAAGAAATTCGCTATATTTTGAAATTTTTGTATAAAAAAGGGAAGAATGCCACGCAAGCCATCAATGGAATTTTGTGAAGTTTACAGAGACGATGCTGTATCAGTTCGTGTAGCACAACAATGGTTCGCTCGCTTCCGTTCTGGAAATTTCGATGTGAAAGATGCACCTCGCTCCGGTCGACCTATCGTTGAAAAAGTCGATGAAATTATGGAAAATATTGACCAGGACCGTCACATAAGCTGCCATGACATCGCCAAGGCACTAAACATTCATCATCAAACGGTTTTGAACCATTTAAAAAAGGCTGGTTACAAAAAGAAGCTCGATGCTTGGGTACCACATGAATTGTCTGTGAAAAATTTAATGGACCGAATTAACATCTGCGATTCTTTGCTGAAACGAAATGAAATCGAACCATTTCTGAAGCGAATGGTAACAGGAGACGAAAAGTGGATCAAATACGACAATAATGTGCGAAAAAGATCATGGTACAAAGGATTGACACCTCGAAAGGTTATGCTGTGTGTTTGGTGGGATTGGAAAGGAATCATCCACTATGAGCTGTTCCAGCCAGCTTGAACGATTGATTCTACACTTTACTGTCAACAACTGATGAGATTGAAGAAAGCAATCGAAAAAAACGGCCAGAACTGATCAGCAGCAAGGGCGCCGTCTTCCATCAGGACAACGCTAGGCCACACACATCTTTGATGACTCGGCAAAAACTGGGAGAGCTTGGCTGGGAAGTTTTGATGCATCCAACATATAGCTCTGACCTTGCACCATCGGTCTACCATTTATTTCGGTCAATGCAAAACTCCCTTAATGGAGTAAAGTTCGCTTCAAGAGAAGCCTGTGAAAATTACTTGTCGCAGTTTTTGGCCGAGAAACCACAAAAGTTTTACACTGATGGAATAATGACTCTAGAAGAAAAATGGCAAAAGGTGGTTGACCAAAATGGTACATATTTGGCTTAATAAAGTTCATTATAAATATAATATAAAAAAAAATGAGTTGAAGTTTGATTAGAAATACGAAAAGACTTTTTCGACTACCCAATATATACCAATGGAGTGAAACATGAACAATGAAATGAGACAGTTCATTTTTTCCATGAACAAATCGAAATATTTTTTTTTTTTAATTAAATACGAAAGTCATTCAAAAACAAAATTGAATGATTAATTTTGCACCACCTTGTACATATATAAGTATATATTTATAAGCTTTCATTGTCAGTTGTTCATTTCGTTTTTCCATCCACCACTCAAAATCATTTCCTTTTTATTTTGTAAAAAAGTCATTCAAAAACCAATTACAATTTTATGATTATTTTTGTGTCACCTTGCATATAAAGGGTTTTCCAATAAGAGGTGTTAATTTGACATTTAAAAAAAAAAAGATATTTTATAATATAAATGATCGAATGTTTATTTCATTATAAAGAGGAAGGTATGCCGTTAATAGTAGAAAATAACATCAGGCAAATGACCACCATGACCACGCCTACAGGACAATATCCTTTTCATGAAATTTTCCATAACCAAATTGCAAAGTGGCTGCTCTATGTCCTCGATAGCCTCACGAATTCCATCTTTGAGGTCTTCAATCGACCCTGGGTTCTTGGCGTAGACCTTCTCTTTCACGTGGTCCCAGAGAAAAAAGTCACAAGGTGTTAAATCACAAGATCTCGGTGGGCAATTCTGATCACCTCTTCGAGAAATAACACGGAGTCCGGAAACTTTTTCCGTAAAAGATCTATGGTTTCGTTGCTTGTGTGGCACGTAGCGCCGTCTTCTTGAAAATAAACGTTATCCAGATCAAAACCATCCAATTCTGGCCATAAAAAATTGTGAATCATCTCTCAATAGCGCAATCCAATTCAAAATAACACCTGTTATAGAGCAAAACTGCGTCTCAAGTTTTTATCTCTAAAGTCACTATTTTTTTGAAATGACTTTGAAGCTCGAAGAGGAGGTTGTATTCCAAAAATTATTTAAGAAATTCAATCAACGCAACATAGATGAACTTGATCGTATGGTCGTATTGATCAGATTAAGACAAATTCGAAATGAATGGAAATAATTTTTTTTTTTTTTTTTGGAATTATTCACTCAGTGATCAATCAGCGCGGTAGCAAATGATCATTATCATCATTGAAGTTTATTATACTGTAATTTATTACCTGTGTAACTTCGGAAGAAGGTAATTAAATTAAGCATACCTCCGTTTCAATTGAAAAAAATGTTCGAGATAAAATTCATGCACATGAAATATCCGCTAAATTAGAGAAATCAAAAGCGATGTAGGGAGGCATGCCTTGATTGATTAAATAGTGATTTTTTTTCTTTCAATAAAGGCAAAGGGAGGAGCGTGTTCACCCAACCAACACGAGCAGCGTAGTTCGTAATATGCAAGGATGATTTTTGTTTTGGCGCCTATTTAAGTTAGTTAAATGTCGAGCTATAAAACTATTCACCTACAGTGCAAAAAAACCATGAAATGGATGAGAAGTAGTTAGCCACTTATTCAAATAATAAAAAAACGATTGCAATAAATCAAGAGTATTGGAATGACAGTTGAAATTTTACCATAAAGTTAAAAATGGTTCATTAAGATCGTAATTTGTTTTACGTGGTTTTTAAAAAATCAGCCCAGCATTAACATTAACAGCAGCCAGAAAAAATTTTGTTAGAAATTGACCCTGAGAGTAGTTTGAGCATAAATACGTATATATAGTATAATATTCATTCCATCAATAATAGGAAGATTGATGAGCTTTATGCGGCTTTTGTAAGTGGAGGCGATACGCATATGCCAAAGTTTTTTCCAATCATCATAGCATTTCTGGAAGGCCTATTTCGGTATGGATTTCAGTTCCTTCTTCGAATTCTCTTTTATGACTTCAATTGTCTCAAAATGTTTTCCACGGAGCGGCAACTTGAGCTTGGGAAACAGGAAAAAGTCACATGGAGCCATATCAGGCGAATTCGGTGCTTGCGGAACGATATTAAAATTATTTTTGTTCAAATAATCGCGAACAAGACGTGATGTGTGAGCTTTTGCATTATCGTGATGCAAGAACCATGACTTGTTGTCCCACAATTCCTTCCTTTTAAGACGAATGTTCTCGCGCAAACGCTTTAAAACGTCTAAATAATACCTATTCAGCGTTAACCGATCGGCCTTGCGGAAGGAACTCCGAGTGCACCACACCTTCGTAACCGAAAAAAACAGTCAGCATAACCTTAATTTTTGAGCGACTTTGGCGTGGTTTTTTGGGTTTCGGCTCCTCCGGGGAGCGCCATTCCGATGATTGTTGGACTGTTTCGACGTCATACTCATAAACCCAAGTCTCGTCACCAGTTATGATGTGCCGGATGTCCGTATCAGTCATGGCGAGCATTTCCTTAGCGACAGTTTTGCGTTGTTCTTTTTGAAGAACATTCAACAATTTTGGAGCAAGACGCGCGGACACTCGTCTCATGCCCAAGACATCATGAATAATAGTATGAACGGATCCCTTTGATATGCTCAGCTCACTAGCTATCTCTCTTTCGGTCACACGGCGATTTTCAAGCACAATTTCCTTTACTTTTCCGATGTTTTCGTCGTTTACTGATGTTGCTGGACGACGTTCATGAGGCAAGTTTTCAACCGATGTACGGCCCTCTTTGGACGATTTGTACCACTGGAAAACACGTGCACGCGACGGAGCAGAGTCCCCATAGGTTGTCTGCAACATTTTTAAGGCGTCTGTTATTCCAACAAAATTTCAAACAAATTCTTTGTTCAACTTGAATTTCCATCGTTAAATTCGAAAAACACACTCGAGCTTGACTTGTTTACAGTAGCACAGAAAACAAACTATGTGACATATCACGCTGAAATTTGCCATGTAAGCTTATAACAGTCCTACCATCCAACAAAAATGTATTTTTGCCATATGTCATCCGGGGACCGTTTTATTGATAAAGTCTCGTTCATATTTGAGCAGAAGGTAGGAAATCCAACGATATATATCTTGAATACCCCAAATGTTTACTTCAAACTGTCAATTCGTTATAAGCTTTCAATACATTTAAAGTCAGTGTATTTTTTTAGAATTAAAAGAACCGAACATCATCATCATCATCACCGTTACCATTCCTTGAGCTCCATTGCGGAGCATAGGGACAAAGTAGAACTTTTCCGTTCCGTATGCTTCCTGGTTCTAATTTCCACTTTTTTTTCCATTTTTCTTTATTTATTGAATCTTTCTTGTATAAGAAACTAACAATAAGTTTACAAATCTTATATACTTAATCTAATTTCCACTTGCTTCCAAGTTTTGTCCACTTCTATAAATTCATCCTCTATGCAGCGTCGCCAAATACCTATAGGCCTGCTTCTCCTGTCCTCAAAGACAGCGTTTTAAGTCGGCATTTCCGCAAGTTATTCTTTTGCAGCAGGTTTTTGATGGCACTGTCTATGCAATGCAATTTTCAATATCCAATCGCCTGGCCACCAAACACGTGGATTGCGCTCTAGGCAGCGGTTCACAAATACTTGATTTTGTTTTGTTCAATTTCCGCTAAGCTGGTGTTTCATAGGCATAAACAAGAATCGCCTTTAGATTGAGGGAAAAAATCTGATTTTTGTTTCTATGCACATTTGCTTGGACTGCTACACCAGGCGGAGAATAACAAATGCAATTCGTGCTTTCTGCAACATTGTAGATACGAAGTGTGTTCAAAAGCTATCGCGAATTTTTGAATTTTCGCAGGTTACGTATATTCGAATTTCGATTTTTTTGTGGCGATATGTTGGTACTCCTGTCTCTCACTCATGCCGACTAGTTCGGCCATTTTGAATGTTCAGTTAATTGTTGACAGCTGCTTTGCTTGCACGTGTTCCGACTCGTCTTCGATTTTTACCTATTCAAAAAGATGGGTCAAAGAACCTTTATCAAATTTTGTGTGAAAAACGAAATTAAGTGCGCGGGTGCATTCCGAATGTTGACTGTGTCATACGGAGAAGCTGGAAGCCGGTGGTACAAAATGTTCTCAGAAGGCCGAGAAGATGTGATCGACGAAAAGCGTGCCGGACGCCCGAGCACTTCAACAACAGGCGAAAAAATTTATGAAGTGAAGAAAATGGTAGGCCAATCGTCGAATCACCGTTTGAGAAGTTGCTGAGGATTAGCTCGTGCCATTCGATTTTTTACAATGATTTGGGCATGAGACGGGTCGCCGAAAATTCGTACCAAAACTACTCAATTTCGACCAAAAGCAACATCGCATGAACATTGCTAATGAGATGTTGGACTCTGTCCGCGACGACCAAAATTTGCTCCAGAGTGGAAACCAAAGCTCAATCATCTCAATGGAAGCTTCCACACGAACCAAGACCGAAAAAGCGCGCCAATTTCGGTCGAATGTAAAAGTTTTGCATACCATTTTCTTCGATTGCAGGGACATTGTAGATTCTTGCCACAGGGTAAAATGGTCAATAAGGAATATTACCTGCAAGTTATGCGCAATTTGCGCGAAACAATCTGCCAGAAACGCCCGGATTTGTGCTAGAACAAAAACTGGCTCTTGCATCACGAGCAGCACTGGCGTTAGCTCACACATTGTTGCTTGTGCGTGACTTTTTGGCCAAAAACAACACACTAATGATGCCATAGCCACGGTATTCCCCAAATCTGGCCCCTGTGACTTTTTCTTGTTCCCGAAACTTAAGAGGCCAATGAACGGACGATGCTACGCTACGATTGACGAGATAAAGGCGTTAGAGTCGGCGGAACAACATCAAGACGCACACCACAAATAGGAGCCCGCTGAGGCAGCTATTTAGGTGAAGTCATATTCTATATTTAAGGGGTTATACCTATACAGTTAGAATTTTTAAAAAAATCTATTTTTTTTTTTTTTTCTTAATGTATATTTATTTAAGAATACACACAGAAAATTTAATATCATTCCGATGAATATTTTCGAAGTTACACACAAATTCATTTCAGAGTTCTTGAAAGTACAAGGCCGATTTTTTCTCACCGATAAAATTTTTTGTTTTTATGAACAATTTAATGCCGAAATTTTCGTCAAAAATCGATTTTTTTTTTAGAAACAGCCATTTTGTCAAAAAAATTTATTTTTCTTATTCCCTCGGCTAATTACTAGATTTAACATTACTTTAACAAAATCTATTTGGGTTTTTAATTTCAGAGGATCCGATTCAGAGATGTAGTGGTCACCGCAAAATGTCTGTTTTGAGAAGAGCTCCCGGCTGTAGCTCCTATATATATAATTGGCGCGTACACCCTTTTTGGGTGTTTGACCGAGCTCCTCCTCGTATTTGTGGTGTGCGCCTTGATGTTGTTCCACAAATGGAGGGACCATTTTTACAAATACTAAGTCTTAAAATACTGATAAAAGATTTCATTAATGTGTACAAATTTTTAGATTAATAAATTTAAAAGTTTTCTCAGAAAAAATTCTAGAAAATTCGCTTTTTTTCGGCCTTCTAACTGTATATAACCCCTTACGAGGGCCCACTTGGAGCTAATAATGAAATTCATTAGGTGGGAAATTTAAACCTGCTATATTCGCAGGTGTAACAAACAAGTTGAGAGCCTAGACATTTAAATATTAGCCCCACGAGTGCAGGGCAGCTGAGAAGAAGGTGCTGAGATGATTCTACCTCATCCTCCAGACACCTTCTGTAGAAAGCACTTGAGGCAATCCCAAGTCTGGCCGCATGGACACCTAATGACTAATGCCCGATAAGGACGCCCACCAAATTCGAGAACTGCGGCTTTTTTGACCTCACAAGGCCCCGATCTACCCGTGGCCAGAAGGATCTCATGACTTTGCACGTTTGTGCAATAAACCAGCGCTCGCTGAGTTGACATGAGACCAATTTTTCCAGGAGAATGCCACTGGTTCTCAAGGGAATCTCAATTCTCTCATTTCGAAATGAAACAATCTCTAGGGTTTGCTGTCTAGCTCATCAGCCGAACACTTTAACGCTATGCCACTGTGGCCGGAAAGCAAAATTTTGCGTAATATCGAAGTGTTAAGAAAGAATTCAGTCATTTCCGACTAGTTTAAGTCTTTTATTGCCTTTACTGTCCTTTACAGTAATTGCAGAAGTAAGCAACAAATCCACTGCTTCTTTAATTGTGGTTATTTCAGCTTGGAAAACACTGTAGTGGTTTGGTAACCTAAATTTGAGCTTGATGGGGAGCTCTTCACAGATTATTGCACTACCAACATAAACATGTTTGGCATGTCCTGTCTTCAAATGTTGCACACCGCCCACTCCTCCTTTGAGGGAATATGAATGGAAAAAGTACCGCTCGAACATAGCGAGAGTATACATGGATCAAGCACCATGAGGATGAACTCCAAGTTTTTAAGAGTACTAGAGTGACCTTAACTTAAGTCTTGCTTGTTGCTCGAACACCTCAATCCGATTGCGGCGCGTGCCGCGACAGTTTTCCTGCGATGTCCACGAGTGCCACATTCAGCGTAGCGCTAAGCGCTATAGTCGGAGTAGTCCGAAGCGCACATCTGATTCCAATGAGCGCACACCTTTGAACCCTCTCCAGCTTCTTAACTGATGTCGTTCTTCCCAGAGAGTTCCACCATAAAAGTACTCTATACAACTAAATTGATTTTGTGATTGCACAATGTAATTTTAGACGAGAGGCCCGATCTTTTTTCGATAGCGCCCTTGCATCTATACAAGGTAACTGTTGCCTTCCGAATTCACTCTTCAATACAGGTTTTTCACGTTAGCCCTCTGTCAAGAATGGCCCAGCTACATACATCACCCTGTCAGAGAGCACTAACGGAGCGCCCGCTATTGACGGGAGGACACCTCTAGTTATTTTATTTAGTTGGAAATTCTTCTATTCGGCATTCTCATCATCATCATCATAGCATCACAGTTCGGGATGAACCATTCCTATTATGTATCCTTTGGGACAAAAACAACATCTGCATATGCCAACGCAATGAAAAAGCAAGTTTGCTAAGATCTGTATACCCTTAGGGTTTAAAATTTCGACGAGTGAAAGAGTGAACCGACAAGCCACTGTCAGCTCACTTAAAATAATACCAACAAGAAGAAGAAGTAGAAGTAAAAGGCGACCCAAGCCAATTTTATATAATCTCCACCATCTACTGGGTAAAAATTATTACAAAATCTGTTCAAAGTGTGTCAATGCATCTGCGCATGTGTGCGTAAGTTACCATGTGTGTGCTTGCGTGTTTGAGCAGCGTAGCGTGCACTCGTTAATCAAGTGTAACACAATGGAAATTACCAAGATTGCAACAAGCGCGCTTTTGTTCGCCGCCAACGCGACGCCTTTTCGCGCCTTGGTCGTCGCTGCGCACCGCTGAGCCAACCTACCACCCACTCACCCCCCGTTGCCTATTCTGCTCTGCTCTGCTCTGCTCAACAATTATGCATTTCCGTTTTCCGGCGGCTCCCCCAATGGCGGATTTCCTTCATTTTCAATTAAATATGCAAATTAAAAGCCACTAAAGAAATAAATGTGCGAAAAAATGTAAAAACACAATGCAACACAAGCGAAATGGGGCGTTAAATTTATAGGAAGTGGAAAACAAAAAATTCAACAAAACGAATCAAAATGAAGAAATTAATGAGATTTACTAGCGCAATTCGCTTGATTATGCCCAAAGGGTCGCGCGCACAGCCATATTGCAATTTGGCGCCTAATTATTGCCACGAAAATGTGCCGAATTTCGTTCTTTTTTAGGTATTTTTTTTTGTTTTGCTTGCTCTCCATTCTACTTCGAACTAATTTCACTGCTTAGCACAAATGATTGCCACTATCAATTGTGGCGGATGTGCAAATAGCATAAGACAGAGCAGCCTACCTAAGCACACTCGACAACTGCAATCGTTTGCCGCTGCTGAGCGCTGTTGAATGTTTTCTCGCTTTCCATTCTTCCTATTTAATTCTCATTTGCATTTCATTGCAATCGAATTCTCTTTATTCACTTTACAGCGCTATTTTCCGCGCGTTTTCCTATAATTAATAAATCGAATTTTAATTCTTTTCAACACCACTTCACTTGCCGATTGTTTGCCAACAACAATGACAGCTCCTTTGTTGCCAGCCGACAGTTGGCATGAATTACGCGCCGCTCAACGAAGGATGCGCTGCTGAAGGACGGTGGTACTTCAGTAGTTTGCGTTTTGCCAACTTTGGCGCTTGTAATTAGATCTCAATTAGTTGGCGAGTGCACGAAGGTCGTGTACGCAAACGATGTTACGTGCAATTAGATTTGTTGCTTTGCTTCTGTAGCGGCAGCCACATCCTCATTGTTACCTGCCGCCCTACAGAGGCATTTGCCTGCATCGCTTGAGCACATTGATTACCGTTGTTCTATTTAACTACAATTGTTGAGACATCCTCATTCACGCATTGCTCAGTATTGTTGCTGTTGCTGCTACACTTAGCTGGTGTGTTGCTTAGCAGTTTTAGACCTCATGCTTATTAACCACAAGTATCTGTAATGAAAGGTATACAGGGTGGGACATATAGCGGTTGCTTTTTGAACCATCTATTTTTTTGAGAATGGTAACACAAATGGCATGTCAAATGTGTCCATAATTTACTTAAAGGTTTGACATTTACGAAATGGGACGCTATGCGCTTGAACAAAATTGGGAAATATTGAAAACCTATCTCCAAAGTTGTGAGTCTTCTTCTTCTTCCGCGGTTACAGTAAATGGCGAGCGTTACCGTGACATGCTCAACGAGTTGTTTGCAAAAATTGAAAAGGATGACATGGATGACATTTGGTTTCAACAGGACGGTGCAACTTGTCACACTGCCAAAGTTACACTCGAACTTTTGGCTACTGTTTTTGAAAGTCGAATAATCATCCGAAGTTCCGATATCAATTGGCCGCCTCGGAGCTGTGATTTAAGCTCGATGAACTATTTTTTGTGGAGAGCCGTTAAGGACAAATGCTATGCGAACCATCCAGAGACGATTGATGTTTTAAAACACGAAATCGAAGTTGCCGTTCATGAAATTGGAGCCCAAACAATCGAAAATGTGCTTAAAAATTGGGTTGATCGAATGGCCTATTATAAAGCCAGTCGTGGCAGTCATTTGAATGATATTATTTTTCATTCATAAATTACAATGTTCAATCTTCAAAATAAAAAAAAAAGTTTGAAAAAATATTGATTAGTTTTTTTTTTATAGCTGATTCAAAAAGCAAATTTTACATGGCCCACCCTATATTACGTTTGGAATTTATTGCGGTGGAAAAACTAAACACAATTAACGGATATAACTAAGCCGGCAGTGGCAGTGGCATAACCACCAACAAGCCTACTTACGTTAATAATAGTGATGCCAATTTTTTTAATATTTTTGATCCAGGAATTTTCGGGATCTCGTTATTCAATTCCGGTACTCCGGGCCTAGTTTTACGATTAGATATTCATTTTTTGCAACAACTTAACTCCTAAAAACATGCATCAATCTTGTTTTTACAACACATGAACAGGTTATGATTATGTAAATATAGATTCAGCTGAATCACTTGTCCACCGTTGTCTCCACAATAGTAAAACCGACTGGACTTTTTTCCGAATCCTTATTACTTCTACCATTTACCCACTCCAGAGCAATGAAGACATTGTAAACGCTGTCGAGCATTTCAATAATGGTGTCCAACATACAGTATGGAACTCCACACCATATCATACAAAACAATTCCACACACAGATATCCTTGAAGTAAAAGAAAAACGACAAGCAGGAAAAAATGGCAAAGAAGCAGACACCCTGAGTACAAAAACCACTTAACTCACTTACTCGAGAACTTAAAGAACTCCTTAAAAAAACTGAACTCTCAACTCCATAAGTATCCCTACGGAAAGCAGCCAAAAATTAAAAAAGCACAATCATCCGCCTAAAATGGAAACTAACGAATAGGCTAAAATATATCTCGAGAAGGCAAACACATTTGCTCATCACTTATCCCGAGTGTTCTGCCTAAAACACACGCATCAGACGGACCAACCTCTAAAAGAATTGTCGAAAAATGAAGTTAGAGAAGTGGTAAAGAAGCTTAAAAAAAATAAGGTCCCTCAATATGACCTCATAATAGGAGAAGTACTGAAACAACTCTCAGAGGAAGGACTCACTTTCCTTACGTACATATATGAAACAATTATATTGCACTAGCTGTACCCGGCGCGCGTTGCTACTCTGCAGCGCCACCAGGTGGCGAGTGGCATCAATCAGCATATTCTACAAACTTTTCCGTGGAAAAATACATAGGTTGTCAAAAAAGTATTTTTATTGAATTTTCAATTGTTCATAAAATTGGTTATAATAATGCGATTTGCGCCGTTTTGTTCGATGACGAGTTCCCAACGAGATGCCAACTTCATAATGCCCCTCTTATAGAAGCTCGCTTCCCTATTGTCAAAAAACTCGGAGAGCCAATATTCACAGGACTTTCTTGTGGACAACTTCCGACTACCAAGCTCGTTCGCCATGGACAGAAATAGGTGGTAATCACTTGGTGCGAGATCCGGACTATACGGTGGATGCAAAAGAACCTCCCATCCGAGCTCCCGGAGCTTCTGGCGCGTCAGCAAAGATGTGTGTGGCCTGGCGTTGTCCTGATGGAAGACAATTCGGTCTCTGTTGATCAAAGATGGCCTCTTCTGCATGAGTGCTGCTTTCAAGCGGTCCAGTTGTTGGCAGTCCAAACACACAGAGAACCTTCCTGGCCGTCAATCCAGGCTTGGCCACCGTCTGGGCAGCTTCACCGCTTTTCGACCACGACCGTTTGCGCTTCACGTTGTCGTAAGTGACCCACTTTTCATCGCCAGTCACCATCCGCTTCAAAAACGGGTCGATTTTGTCGTTGTGCGGTGGAAATAGAAACTGTATCGGGTCCATAAACTGCACAAATTTTATTGGCAGCATGAGATGCATTTTTGCCTTTATCGTAGTAGTACTGTAAAATATGCCGTATTTTCTCTTTATTTTGCTCCATGTTTGCGACGCTATAACTCACGAACGACTAAAAGCAAACAGCAATTAATCAAACACGTGTTAGCACGCGAAAGGAGCTTTCCAAAAAGCTCTATCGTGAACCGATGCGACGAATATAACTAGAACTACGCGCTTGCAAAGACAAGCTTGCGGAAATACCGCAAGACTTTTTTGACAACCTTATATTATATATCAATTTTTATAATAATAGGTCCAGTGGTTTTTGAGTTCATCGAGGGCATACAGACAAACATTCATTTTTATATATAAAGATTATGTGGTTTGGACCCTCTCAATGGAAAGAAGCTCAAGTAAAAATTATCCTCAAACCAGGAAAAAGCGCTGAACAAACAATGGTGGGAATGTTCGCAGATGAAACTGCCGTGCTCACAATTGACTCCCAGCTCAAAAACTACAGAAAGGGCTTGATAAAATAACACATTGGTTGAAAGAGTGGCGCATTAAGCCAATCGAGACAAAATCTTCCCAAGTCACTTTTGCACTAAATCGAAAAGCTTGCCCACTTGTTAAACTATATAATGTAATCATCCCCCGAAACTAACGTCACAAAATATCTCGGCATGCATTTTGATAGCAAACTCACATGGAAAACTCATATTTTCAGCAACCAGAAGGCTTTAAAACTCAGAACCCTTAATTGGTTACTACATCAAAATTGTCGCGTTTCTCTCGGAAGTAAGCGCTCACTTTACTTTGCTATCTTGAAACAGGCATGGACATATGGTATTCAACTTTTAGGCACTGCAGCTAACTCCCATCGAAATACTCCAAAGATTCCAATCAAAAACCCTCAGAATGATCTCAAACGCCCCTTACAATATCACAAATGCACAAATTCTTCGCGATCTTAAAGTACCCACAATAATTCAAGAAATAAGAAAATATGGCACATTACACACCACATGACTCCAATCGCACTCAAACCCTCTTGTCACAGAAATAATTGCAAATGCCGTAACCTCCACCAGACTTAAGAGAAAGCTTACAAAAATATTCATACTTCAAAGGTTATGCTCTGCATCTGGCAGGATCACAAGGGTGTTATCTATTATGAACTTCTTAAACCATATGCAACCATCACTGGCGATCGTTATCGACTGCAGCTAATGCGTTTGAATCGAACTCTCAAAGAAAAGCGGCCGGAATGGGACGGTAGACATTACAAACTGATTTTGCTGCATGGCAACGCAAGGCCACTCGTTGCTAAATCGGTAAATCGGTCCAGGAATATTTAGAAGAACTGAATTGGGAAATCCTGCCCCACCCGCCGTATTCCCCAGACATTGCACCTTTGGATTACCATCTGTTCCGATCAATTCAGTCAGCCACCATTATAAATATTATAAGCCCATACAATGCAGTTGGTTGGAATCGGATGGGTCAAACAGTTCCCAGGTTATGGCGGTCATGCTTTTGTTATACAGGCTGTAAATGATGTGGTTTGTCACATATAATTGTTAAGATGCGTATTTTGAATAAAAATAGTGAAACCGAAGTCTGAGTCCAAGAATCTAACTGTTTATACGTTTTATTTTAACCTCTCATCTAGGCCTGTCTTTTGAGAGACCTTTTACTCGTATCTGATAAAGTACCTTAAGGTATGGCGAAAAAATATCGATGCTAAAAAAAAGCTTGAAATAATGTATTTTTTGGGTAAAAGCAGTTCATATATTTTTTAATCTGGGAAGCGGAAAGTAGTAGGCCTTAATAAATTTTAATTTATGTTAAAATAAAAAATTTAGAAAGTGAATCAACTTTTCACAACAGAGACACTTCATTTAAAAAAAAATTGTTTGCTATTTTTCTGCCTCCAGTTCATATGACTCGTGAGAAATTACAAAATTTTCCAATAGTCCCGAAATTTTCGACACTTAAAAATACCGAGATTCTGGAACTGACATCGCTAATAAATGCATACATTACGAATAACAAGGAATAGCAACTACTAAAGCCAATTGCAACCATTAGAAACCACGCGATTTTGTTATAGGAATACACAGGGTGTGAAATATTTAAGGTAAGTATGGACTGAAACAAGCAAACCAGCCTTTATAATCATTGGCTCGCAAACGAACGGTTTTGGAGTATTGCAAGAGTTTCTTCTTTTTTAGCCTCTTTGTTACTTGCTTGTTTTTATTAGAACTTTTTTTCTGGGTATTCTTATCACAGTTGGCTGATATTTTGTGAAACGGTTTGTGTTGAATTGAATGCAAATCATTTCAGGGTAATATCAGTAGACAAGGGGAATCTTTAGTTCGGACCTTGCTCTCCAAAATGGCCCAAAGATCATAATCCATCGGATTCGCGACTGGTGAATTTGAGAGCCATTGTGTGGGCGTTATGAAGTTCGGATCGTTGTTTTTTAGCCCTTCTTGGTTCACACGAGCTTTGTGAGACGGTGCCGAGTACTGTTGAAACGTCCATTGTCTGCCACCGAAATGTTTGTCGACCCACGGCTTCAAAGCAACCTCTAGAGTACTTTTCCGATAATATTTCGCATTGACCTTGATGCCAGGCTCAATGAAAACGATTGTGGAGCGCCCATCTGTGGTTACAGCGACCCAAACCTGTGGCGGGTGCTGTCTCACAATCAATGGCCAAACGATGACTCATATTCTCGTATGAACGGTCGGTCAAATAAACCCTATCGTTTTGGGAGCTTGCGAATTTCTCAATTTGAAACATTTTCTCGTCAGAAAACACAATGTTCGGAAATTGGCCACTTTCGGCCAAGCGAAGCAACTCCTTTGCTCTCTCAAGTCTGACTTGTTGCTTTCACATCAATCATGCGCTTTTTGTATCTTGCAAAACTTGATTTTGAGATCATTTTTGAGTATGCGACGGATGCGGCGGATGCTACGCTCAGATATTTTCAGTTCTTTCGCCATTTAATTGGCACTTCGTCGTGGATTTCACTCAAGTCGCTTTTTCACTTTTGAACCAAACCAGTTAACAGGGGCTGGTTACCTAAATTTTTTTGCAGAACACAATAGCTGATATTTTATGCGGTATTGCTTTACCCAAGCCAATAAATGTGGTTCCGACATAATGGTACTCTATTGCCGTTAGAGAGCATTTATACCAAACTTTTCCACGTAGATGGGTAGGAAGCGCGCCTGTATTATGGCCTGCAGGATTGCCTTTTTTAAACCGTTTAGAGGTATTTTTTGTTTGTGTTTTTTTTTTATAATTTCCGAAAACATTAAACTATGGAAATCATGTAAATGCCGTGAAGAGCTGAAGCCACCAATTAATCAAAAATGCAAATTAATCGGTGGCAGATTATTTTAATCTCGTGATTTATGTGTAGCAAAAAGCTCCAAATCGTTTGCAAAAACAATTGCGGCGATAATAAAAGCAAAATAGCTTAATTTTAAAATAAAAAATGCTTTGTTGTGAGTTTTTAGCAATTTCTTTGAAATAGAATTATAATTGAAAAGTTTGTTGATGTTTCGCCTTACTCGGATTTTACTTTTTTTATGGACGGAAAAGCGTGACATCTCAAATCACCTCCAGCAAATTGTCAAAAATTAACGGTATTTCGTAATCACTTGAAACTTTCATTTTGCCAGGCTAAAATTCAAACGCTATAAAACTGCATACCGAGAAGAATTCTACTTACAAGGTTTATCCATTCATTTATTTCAAGAAGTCAAGAAAACATTACTTCAAACTGCCTGAAATTCTGTTTGGGCAAAAATTTTACTACCTCTATAGAAGTCTATATTTACTCTGATAGCCAAGCGGCGATTAAATCTCTTAACGGGATAGCGGAATAAATCCGCATCCATTTGATATGGGTGCCAGGGTATAGTGATATACCTGGGAATTGTAAGGCAGGCAAATTCGCGAGCACAACTACTTGCCTCCCTCTCGGTATGGAGGTATTGTAGGTATACTCCTTTAAACCTACAAACTGCGGGGTACAAGAAGCATTTTAACTTCAGCCAACACGAGATAGGTTGAAAGAATTTGGCCAAAATGAGACGTCAGGCATTCAAAGGCGCAACTTAATCGGTCAAGGAAAAACGTATCTATGTTAATTGTTTTGATGGCATGTCACTGTATCTTAGGTCGGCATGGTCAAAGATTCAACGTACCTAATCTCGACTATTGCAGAAGCGGCAAAAATGAGGAGGAGGAAGAGTCTGTCAATCATCTTTTCTGTTACCGTCCCGCGTGGCAAGTCACTATTTTTATATACTTTGGTTCATATTATTCAATGATATTGATGGCCTAGGGATATAGTACCAGCCATATCAATGGGTTTGCACTTAAAACAAAATGGTTAAACGAGGAGTACCAGGTAATCTGCTATTGGGGTATTACAATGGATTTCAACGGTCTAAGTGAGTTGGCTGGAGACCGACTGCCACGTTTACCTACCTACCTACCTTCCTAAGAAAAATAATCCTTTAAAGCCGAAACGTATAATCCATGTCACTCTTAACAACATTGAAAACAAACAAGAATGCACGAATTGGTTTTCTACTTTCTAAAGTCTTGAAATTGATCAATAGCAAACGGGATGTGTGGGTTAAGATAGAATTAGAAAACTGTAATTATCTTAGTGTGAACTTCACTGATAACTTTTAAACACGTTCGATTCTGTCGATTAAACATTTCTGGAATGGCCGCCAAAAAACGCGTATTCCAACCTAGAACGCGCGACTGCAGGAAACAGCAATTTCCGAGTACAAGGGTCCGTAAAATTTCATCTATTCCCCAGTACAAAGCCTAATGCCGAATATGATTTTGATAAGATACAATTAATTTGGCTATTAAATTAAAAATGGCTGTCATCCCCAAATCTACAGATTCTATAACATATTCAAGTGCAATATTGGATATGCTATAGAATAGAAGTATGGCAAACATTAAGGATTTTGACGTGATAGAATTTTTTAATATTTAAAGAAAGTCAAGTTTTTTGACACCGCATAACAAATGTATTCATATGCATCTGCTTGAAGCCTATATACATACGTCAGTTGTGTTATTTATAACTGAAAATATTCTTACGTCATCAGAGTTTAACAGAAATTAGTTAATGAGAAGCAATCGCTAATGCCGTTTATAAATAACACAACAGAATAGGGGACCTAGTTTAGGTGCTAGGGGACCTTTAAGGCGCTAGTCCAGAGCAGGTAATGTAAGTTTCAGAGGATATAACCATGCAGGCAATACATCGCTCGTAGTGCGGCAATAAGGTTGAAGACCTTAAGCAAATGGTCAAACATGGAAGGCGGCCACGGTGAAATTCTAGCTGGCCTTTCGGAGCTTTGCAGATTGCTGGACTGGTTCACAACCCTCCTGCTTTTAATGGAAGAGCGGGAACTGAACGATGTAAGATGGGGTGGAGGTGTATATTCGAAGCATCTAGGGATCTTCTTTAGATCTCGGCTTCCTGACTACTCCAGTGTCTTTCAGGCTGAACTGATGGCAATAATAGAAGCATTGACACAGGTACAGTGTGATGCGGTACATGGAGATGATATCTACATTTGCACTGATAGTCAGGAGGCTAAAAAATCCCTCACAAAACAGGCGAAAACCTCCAAGGTAAACATGAAATGCCGAACATCTCTTAACGAGATGGCTGAGTCATTTCAACCAAAGGTAAAATGGGTTCCTGGTCATTATGACATCGAGCGAGACTAACTAGCGGGAATTGGCACCGAATTGAGTGGTGAATACATAGGCAATGACATAGGCATACCCTTACAGACCTGTAAGCTAAGAATTTTTGTGGAAATTGTAAAAACAGTGAATGAAATATGGCGTAATGAAATCACATGCAGAATCGCCCCACAACTGTGGCCTCTCTCAGTACTATACTCACAGAATCTCTAGTAAGCCAAAATAAACATAATCATAGCACACTGATACCCATTATAACGGAGCACACGCCCAGAGAACGAGACGACCTCGCACCTCTTGTGCCATTTTCCTGCTCTACCCAGACGTAGATTTACAATTTTAAGTAGACAAGTTTTTAATGAATTAGAAGATCTCAGTACAGTGGAAATCAGGGATGCCCACCCGGAATCACAATGTGTTATAAGCCTTAGTGTGTCCCATAATAGGAAACCGCTTCAAGCTAACCTAACCAAGCCATCAGTTGTGACCACGCAACGCTTTCCACACAAATACCCACTGCAGGAATACAGAGTGAAATTCAAGCGAAACTAATTTATATAATAAAATGTTCTGAGAGACTCTGTTGAAAGCTTTGGTAAAATCCATGTAAATTAGTTGATTTGCTGCACAGCTGAGAATGCAACATTCACTAAAAACTTTTTGATGGTACTTTTTTTATAAAACCAAAAGAAAATTGTGATGTGTTTATAATTTTATAACTGGGTGTAGAAGAAGTCGTATCAGTCAATGTATCCATGTTCATTATCCTAAAATATTTTACATTACTTTTTTAACACCCTGTATACTACACTAACGCATGTGTCCTTGATTTGTGGTTTAAATCGTGTTAACGCTTCGGTGTAAGTGCATACGTACATATACCTATGTTAGACTATATGTAGATGCGTAGGTGCTGTGTGTGCAGATGCATTGTTTGCTTGTTTACACTTGGCTGGTGCATTAACGATAAGTGCAGCACAATATTTGCGGCATTAGCTACGACTAATGTCGAATTAATTGAGTGCCTCGCTTTGCTGCTGATTTTTAACTTTGTTTATTTTTCTACCAAAACTGCGTATTTCTCGCAAACCGAAACATACGAGGTGCGGCTATTTATTAACGCTGCTAAACAACCTCTTTACAAAAGCAAACAACTTTTCGAAAATAAAATGGAGTTATGGCGCAATCTTTCTGCAAAATTTTTAAATTCAATATACCTTCAAAAATGCCCTACGGCACTGTGAACTTGACACTTGATACTTGGTTACGGATTTTTTCGCTATTGCGTCATATTTGTCAGTATACTTTGTACTGCACTCGGCAATGAATTTCAAAGGAAGTGACCACAGCTCTAACTTTTGCATTCAATTTGTATTTCATCCAAATACTTTGAAAGGCATATTCTGATTATTTTTTGTCTCATTTGCGAGCAAAACCAATTTCGATCGGTTAAGGAAACGTTTAGTAAGGACAGGTTGTTCAGAGAGCACCAGAAAATTTCGTGCGTGATTTCATAAAAAATATAATAAGAAATATTCTATGAAAATCATTTAAATGGAATTGAGCATTCATCAGACAACTGTGTATGCCTTTTTGACATAGTCTAAAGGTCTGCCTAAGCTGAAATCAGGATTTGTGTGATGCAAGTTAAGAGACATTACTACATTTACAATATAGTATATTCCGAAACGATCTGAGAAATCGAGAAATAGAGTTGTTTAATATTTTGTTCTTTTAATTTTTTATTGCGACTAAAAAAAAAAAAAATAATAATTGGCGCGTACACTTCTGTTAGGTGTTTGGCCGAGCTCCTCCTCCTATTTGTGGTGTGCGTCTTGATGTTATTCCACAAATGGACGGACCTACAGTTTCAAGCCGACTCCGAACAGCAGATATTTTTATAAGGAGCTTTTTCATGGCAGAAATACACTCGGAGGTTTGCCATTGCCTGCCGAGAGGCGACCGCTATTAGAAAAATGTTTTTATTAATTTTGCTTTCACCGAGATTTGAACCAACGATCGGCTACGGCGGTCCCGACTTTTGCGACTAGTTCATAAATATTTAAAAATTAACTTCAATATGACAACAGAGTACAATTTTCACTCTACATAACATAAAGCATTTTTATGAAAATATGAGATCGCTAGATATAGTGCGTCTGAGCTACTAATCTGCTGGTTTCTATTAAGGGGCCCTGGTGGTCTAGAGCTCGAAAACTTAGGGTATTTTCAGCATTTTTTTTTTTTACAATAAAAATATTGAAAAACGATATTTAAATTTTTTAGGCTTTTTATTTAACTTCTTTTACATACAAAATTATTATTATTTTTTTAATTTTAATAATTTCAAAAATGGCGCTGAAGTTGACCCTCCCGAAAAATTGGACCTGGACGGTGTTGTCCATTTTAGCTCTTCTATATATCTGAAACACAAAAGCCAAAAAAATTATTAAGCAGTATGACTAATGACCCATACTAGAATAAAAAAAAATTGACAAAATGGCGCGATTTTGAATTTGACACTCTAAAAATCGTTTTTTTTTTCAGTTTTTTAATAAAAAAATAAATAAATAAAAACGAAATAATTGAAATAATAATAGAACGTGCTATAGCCATTTATGCTGTGAACAACATATAAAAATATGATTCGGTCGAATAGTTTTTTTTTTTGACAACACCAGACCGAAAAAAGTTGAAAAAACCGATTTTCAGTCGGTCGGTCAACTTCAACGCCATTTCCAAATTATTAAAATTAAAAAATATATAGATATACTTTTTTTTCATTTTTGTATTTAAAGAAATGTTAAAAAAAGCCTAAAATATTTAAATATCGTCCTTAATTTTTTTATATTGTAGTAAAAAAAGTTCATAAAAATACCCTAAATTTTCGAGCTCTAAACCACCGGGACTTGTTAATCAAAAGCTTAACTTCCGCAGATTTCCAGTAAATTTGAACGTAATGAAACTGAAAAGATGCATTCATTAGGTGAGTGCGAATTTGAGGTGGAAACTGCTTGAGTACTTCTGCAGGGATTAAATCGAAGCCAGGGGACTTTTTATTTCTGAAGAACATTTTAATTTCTTTTTTTAGTTCGGCGCTCGTAACTCGTGGAATTTCTTCAAACTCTTGTACGAATGTTGCTTCATGAGAAGTAAAAACATCAGCTAGATAGTCTGCATACAATTCTACTTCCTCGTAATTATTGTTAGCCCATCTTCCTTCTGCTATCTTGAGAGGAGGGCAGTGCATTGTGGCCTTCTTAAGTATTTAGTGCATTTTCATAAAGAGTATTCCACACGACGATCAGTTGACAATGAAGGCAAGTGACGGGAAAAACTACAATTTTTAAGTTTCTTTATTTTCCGACTAAGGTAAGATGAAACAGAATATTGAATAAAGAAGTATGAGCTTACAGCAGGTGTCACGCAGGGCTCAATGCTAGACCCCACGCTGTTAAATGTTATGTTGTATAAAGGCTTTCGGCTCTCATTCCACACAGAATGAATATGTCATCATTGGCTTTGCGGATAACATATCTCTAGTGAGCGATACTGAATTCAGAACAAACACTGCTATTGCAACCGTAACAAACTAGATAGATAGCGTAGGCTTATCCATTGCAGCGGAGAAAATGGAAGCAGTCCGCATATGACCCGTAAGAAACCAGAGATAGCCTCTTTCTTCATAGGCGCAAATGCATTTAAATCGTCTCGACAGTTAAAATATCTGGGTGTTATAGAATGTACGGTGCACTCTCTAGAATGCTTCCGAACGTGGGTGGGCCGATAAACAGCAAACGCAGGCTACTAACTAGCGTCATCAGATCCACTCTGCTATAGGCAGCACCACTAAACGGCGAAATCCTTGGAGGTAAAAGCATATTTTGAAAACCATAAAAAGCTTTGTATAAACTCTGTGCACTAAGGGTAAAAAGCGCATACAAAACCAACTCGGACGAAGCTACAATCGTAATCGCAGCCATGACGCCCATCGATATACTGGCGGAAGAACGAATGGGAGTGTAAGCGCAAAAAGAGCAGGGACACATTAACATATCAGAGATTATGGAAATAGAAAAGGCTTAATCCTTACTAAAATGGCAGGAGCTTGGGGACCACTCGACAAAAGGAAGATGGACATATACGCTATTCCCAAATATCGAGAAATATTTAACCCGAAACTATGGTAAGCCTAACTTCCAACTAACACAATTCCTGACAGGTAATGGTTGCTACCAGAAGTCCCTGCGTCTCTTTCGGAGGCGTGAGTCGCCTTTATGTTATGTATAAGTGCATGCAACTTTTGACGGACTGCATGTGAGGAGTAACTGACAAAGAGCCTAGTGCTCAACTGACTACCGAAGATGTACTTAACGGTAGTACCGGTACCTTGTCGGCAGGCAGATCGGTACATTATAGGCAGGAAGTTTAGTAGGGGTTAAAGTCCAACACTGACGGGATAAAGGCTTTCGATGCTTCCTCCTCGTATAAAAAATAAAACAAAAATGTTAGAAAAACAAAAAACGAACCTAACCCACCAATCGAATTGAGAATCAGAGGTGCATCTTTACATGTGCTCATAAGATGTCAAATTTTCGGAAAACAATATGAGGTTTGCGTTTAAGAATTTTGTGAATTAACATCACGATACACCCGCCAATAGGAGGAGCAGCTCGGCCAAACTCCTAACAGAAGTGTACGCACCAATTATTTATTTTTACTTTTTCACTAATGTTAACTATTTTCATTTCATCCACAAATTCCAAATCCGTTTTGATTAAAAGATGTGGCTTGACTTTGAAAAAACTCAACATTTCCTTTAATCCAAATTTAAAATATTACACATTTTTGTGGCTCTATACATTTGGGCAAAACTTATCAATTTATATCCCCTACCTGCATCCAACAAAGACTGTTTAAAGATAGACAATGCCCCCATATCCTGTATATTGAACACTGCAACGCGCCCCTGATATGCCACCAAGTCAGACTAAGGAATGCGATTGCATAGATATTTAATAGAAATTTATAGCACTAACGGCCTTTGTGGGTGTGTGTGCATGTGTACCAATATGTGTTGAAGTACTACTGCGATACTCAGCCATTTTGTCCGACAGGCTTTTGGAATGCCGCACACTTATCAATGGCACTCCTCTCTGCCCCTTTGATAATGTGAATCGTCAGTGGAATTTGTATTGTTGTTAGTAGCAATGACAATTTGATTTCGATTTGCAACCTTTCGAGGAAATACAACAACGAAGTGGTAAAATCGAGATTGTTTTGCCAGCACTCTTCACATCGCCACACTAAAGTTAAATTTCAGGAAACTGTGGCGCCATATCTCCTCTTTGTGGAATATTGCATGTGTGAGTATGTATGTGTGTGTGCGTTTGTCTATTTTTATCGCATCGCTCACGTCGTCTGGTAGACATGTTGCTACCAACGCTGCTGCGCTACCACTCAGCCTTGTCTACTACCAGCTCGGTGCATCATTGTACTGCTTCGATTTTTGCTGCACATTTATCTAACTGAGGGTGAAGTGCAAGTTAGAAATGTAATTGCAAGTATACATATGTATGTGTGTGTGTCAGTTTGTAAAAATTGCATGTGTTTACTTGCAAGGCTCGGTAGGTGACACATATTTATAGGCATTTAGCCTTCCTTTGTCGGCGGTAACTGAAACACACACACACATTTAAGCACACGTGGTATTGGTTTTAACACATACATATGTTTGTTCATACATATATACAAACACAAATTCTACTGAGAATCAGGTGATAAATTTCGTTTGAATTTTTTATTTGCCTGCACAAAGTCTACAACACGTTATTGGATAGTACAGGGCCCTTCAAGTTCAAGTTAATTTTTTTAATTCACATTAAATAAACATTTTCTATGGAAAAAAACTTGTATTTTATTGGCATATGTATGTACAGGGTGGGCCATATAGCGTGTGCTTTTTGAACCACCTATTTTTTTGAGAATGGTAACACAAATGACATGTCAAATGTGTTCATAATTTACTTAAAGGTTTGACATTTACGAAATGGGACGCTATACGCTTGAACAAAATTGGGAAATATTGAAAACCTATTTCCAAAGTGGTGAGTCTTCTTCTTCTTTTCTGATTTTCACATCGGTGGCTACGTCAATAAGCAAAATTGTCGGATTTGGGGCTCAGAAAATCCACACGTAGAGAAGCAAATGCATCCACAACGAGTCACTGTTTGGTCCGGTTTTTGGTCTGGCGGCATCATCGGGCCATTTTTTTCGAAAATGAGCGAGGAGCAGCGGTTACAGTAAATGGCGAGCGTTACCGTGACATGCTCAACGAGTTTTTGTTTCCAAAAATTTAAGAGGATGACATGGACGACATTTGGTTTCAACAGGACGGTGCAACTTGTCACACTGCCAAAATTACACTCGAACTTTTGGCTAACGTTTTTGAATTCCGATATCAATTGACCGCCTCGGAGCTGTGATTTAAGCCCGATGGACTAATTTTTGTGGAAATCCGTTAAGGACAAATGCTATGCGAACCATCCAGAGACAATTGAGGCTTTAAAACACGAAATCGAAGTTGCCATTCATGAAATTGGAGCCCAAACAATCGAAAATGTGCTTAAAAATTGGGTTTATCGAATGACCTACTGTAAAGCCAGTCGTGGCAGTCATTTCAACGATATTATTTTTCATTCATAAATGACAATGTTCAATCTTCAAAATAAAAAAAACAGTTTGAAAAAATATTGATTAGTTTTTTTATAGCCGATTCAAAAAGCAAATTTTACATGGCCCACCCTTTATGTACCTAGTAGAGAGTCTATCTGCCCTAACTTCTTTTGGAATATTTTAGGACTTTTTTCTAAGTGTGCAGTTAGAGTTTTATGTATGTGTATAAGTTTTAGTATCACAGAATGCAAACGTCAAATGACTACAAAATACCGTTGATTTTTTTAAATTTTTTGTGCACCTATTCTTCCATACAAAGTATAAGTAGGATATAAAACTGCATACCCAGAAAAATTCTAAAAACTCTAATTAAATGGTTGAAACTTTTGATTGAATTTTTAACAATTTTGTACCAATTTAGGAGCTTTTGCTATTAAAGGGCGATCAGATTGGAGGTACTTTCCCCAATAGAGTTTTTTCGACAGATCACGAGGGACTACTATCGAACTAACATCATTGACATTTCATGATAGAAAGACTTACGGCTCAAAAACTCTTAAAAATCGTAGAATTGTAGGTATAACGAAAATCGACGCTCTGTGAAAAGTGTTCATCACGAGGTCAGGCCGTTTACTGCGGCCTATAGGCTGGAAGAATCATCGGCTCATATTTCTTCGAAGACAAGGCTGTCACCAAATAACAGTGAATGACGAACGCTATCGCGTCATGATAAACAGCTTTTTAATGCTGGAAATTGAAACCTGTGATCTCCACAACATTTGGTTCCAAGAAGACGGCACTACTTGCCATAGAGCCTGTAAAACAATGGATTTACTGCGTTATCGTTTCGATGAGCAATTTAACTCTCGTCTCGGACCAGTGAATTGTACACCAAGATCGTGTGATATTACACCTTCGGACTTTTATTTGTGGTGATATGTAATGTCTAAATGTTTTGTGAATAAACCAGCTCCGATTGAGGTACTGGGATCCAACTTTACCAAGGTTCTTCTTGAGATACCACCGAAGTCCTCCAGCGAGTCATTCAAAATTGGTATTCACGGGTAACCGAATTGCGGCGCAGTTGGCGGCCAACATTTAAAATTATTTGTCATGAATGGTTCTACATAAAAATAATAAAGAATGCCCAAATAATTTGAATTTGTGTTGTTTTATTTCAATTGAAAACCTCAAAATTGATCACCCTTTATAAAAATATATAGCAGTTTTTCTATAATTTTTTAACGGGGTATATACGAGAAGAAGTCATAGCGGTATGAATTGTTAGTGGTTAGGGCAAGTACGATTGTGTTTTTCGGCGTACCTAACATTCGGTAGCTCCAAAGTTTAATACTTAGTGTACTTATAGTTAGATATGACGCACTAAACGATTACACATTTTTTAAATAGCGCTCGAGTTTATTACTGCCATGAATCTAAAACCATCTGCGCTTCTGAGGTCTAATAAAACTAAAATTTACTATTACTATTGCTATTGCTATATGCGGCCGCCGTGGCCGAATGGCTTGGTGCGTGACTACCATTCGGAATTCAGAGAGAGAACGTCGGTTGGAATCTCGGTGAAAGATCAAAAATTAAGAATCTAATAGCGGTTGCCCCTCGGCAGGCAGTGACAAACCTTCGAGTGTATTTCTGCCATGAAAAAGCTCCTCATAAAAATATCTGCCGTTCGGAGTCGGCTTGAAACTGTAGGTACCTTCATTTGTGGAACAACATCAAGACGTACGCCCCAAATAGGAGGAGGAGCTCGGCCAAACACCCAGAAAGAGTGGGCAAACAGTAAGGTGAATTTGTATGTAAAATGAAAAATCTTTATTTATTCTAGTAAATCAATTTCATCCCCTTCAAAATAATCCCCTCTCGATGAAATACACTTATGCCAACGATTTTCCCAATCCCCGAAACATGCCAAATAGTCCATTCCCGGTATATCCATCAGTACCTTCTTCGCTTCAGCTTTTATCTCCTCAATCGACTCGAAACGCGTTCCTCGGAGTGGTCTCTTGAGTTTTGGGAATAACCAGAGGTCACACGGAGCCAAATCAGGCGAATACGATGGTTGCGGAACGATATGCGTGGAATTTTTGGCGAAATGGTCACGAAGAACGAGTGCAGTGTGAGACGGTGCATTATCGTGATGCAAAAACCAAGAGTTGTTGGCCTATAATTCTGGTCTTTTTAGACGAATTGCTTCACGTAAACGACGCATAACGCTCAAATAATATTCCTTATTAACAGTTTGGCCAGGTGGAAGGAATTCATAGTGCACCACACCACGAAAATCGAAAAAAAACTGTCATCATGACCTTTATTTTTGAACGACTTTGACGTGCTCTTTTCGGTTTGGCCTCGCCTTTAGCACGATATTCGATTGATTGGTCGGTTGTTTCAGGGTCGTAAGCATAAATCCAAGTCTCATCTCCGGTAATGATGCATTTGAGCTTGTCCTGATAGTCTGAAAGCATTGTTTCACACACATCAACGCGACGACTTTTTTCCAAGAAATTCAGAGTTTTCGGTACCAAACGAGATTTGACTTTCCGTAGGCCCAAATGGTCTTTCAAAATGGTTTTCACAGATCCTTCTGATATTCCGATCATATCAGTAAGGTCTTTAACAGTCAACCGACGATTTTTGAGCACTAACTCCTTCACTTTATTGACGTGTTGGTCATCGGTTGACGTCGATGGTCGTCCGGAGCGCTCCAAGTCATCAACACGTTCTCGACCCTCTTTGAAGTCTTTGTACCACTTATAAACATTTTTCTGGGACATGGTCGAATCACCAAATGCCTTCTGCATGCTAAACGTTCCCGCAGCCGAAATTTCATTCCGCAAACAAAATTTGAAAAATGCACTCTTGGTCGTTTGGTAAACACAAGCGAAAATATATTACTGATAATGACATTCACATGGAAGTTGGCCCATATGTTATTAACAGTGCTGCCAACTCATGAAAAAAATAACTAGAGCGAAATTTGTATCCCGCGAACTTTGACAAATAAATTCACTTTACTTTTTGTCCACAGTAGTATTTATAAATGTATATTGCTATTGCTATAGCTATTGCTTTTGCTATTGTTATCTATTATTACTATTACTATTTACCGTAATCATACTCCATCAAATTCATCTTGCAAAGAGTGGTTTCGACGCTTCCAAAGTGGCGATTTCGGCAAATGTCGAACCCTTAATGATATATCTAAGGAGCTGGATGTTGGTGCAGAAAGCAAGTAGCTGGGTGCCACATCAATTTAAGGAGAGGGAGTTCGAGAGTCGTTAGTGACGTGTGAGATGCTTCTTCAACGGCAGAAGAGAAAAAGTTTTCTGCATCGCATCGTCACTGGCGATGAAAAATAGGTATATTATGATAACCCTAAGCCTCAAAAATTTTGAAGCCTACCAGGTGAACCAGATCCATCGACAGCGAAAAAAAAGTTCATGCTTCAAAGGTTATGTTGTGCAGTTGTGCATCTGGTGTGATCTGAAGGGTGTCATCTATTATGAATTCCTTAAACCATATGCAACCATCACTGGCGATCGTTACCGACTGTAGCTAATACGTTTGAATCGAGCTCTCAAAGAAAAGCGGGCTGAATGGGACTATAGACATGACAAACTGATTTTGCTGCATGACAACGCCAGGCCACATGTTGCTAAATCGGTTCAGAAATATTTAGAGGGATTAAATTGGAAAATCTTACCTCATACGACGTATTCGCCAGACATTGCGCCTTCGGATTACCATTTGTTCCGATCAATAGAATCAGCCCTTATTGGAGAGCGGTTCGCTTCTTACGAGAGCATCGCACACTGGCTCAATGAACGGGTCAAGTAAAAAGAACTCGAATTTTTGGTCAGACGGAAACTTATTCTCATACTCAATAAAGAAATATAAATTACTATTAATAAATAAATTGTCAAAACTTGTCAATATGTGGGGATTCCCTAAACTGTGGAATGTGAAATAGATTGTTGTGAAAGCTGCGAAATCCAGCACAGCTAAAAAAGAAAATTAAATTTCAAAGACCCTGTAGTTGAGCATATTTGTTTTTTGATTGCAAATTTTGTTTTTTTTTTCATTGTAAATTTATTGCTTTCCGGTAATGGGCTGTGAATACACTTGAACTTTTACATTAATTTTAATTTGCGGAATTTTTCTTGCTATGGTCAATGGTGTAGTTCTGCTGATTTCTTCTTTTTTGTGTGCAAATTTGGACTGTTGCTACTTAATGAAATCAGATGCAGAATTTGAGTGAAGCGAACTTGTCGTTTGACCCAAAATTTATGCGGTTTAAAATTTTGTGTAAGCACATAAAGTTTACCTCATTCTTATTGAAAAAGCAAGCTAAAAAATTTCATATATACGTATGTCACGATAACTTGTGAATTTGATCATTGTTTTTATATATTTACAGTATGGAGTCGCAGAGCCCCTTAAATTAAGTAGTTAATTAAGTAAGTAGTAGTACTTAAATAGATGGCAGGTCCCCCGTGAAATATTTCTTGAAGCTTTATGAGAGTGTTGTAAAAAGTAGAACCTGCTCAGGAAGTGCTAAAAAGATCAAGAAGCGGGATGATTTGGCATGCATGAGTGTGCAAATAAATTAAGAGCCAGCAGAGGAGGAATCAAAATAGAGTTCACAGAAGATGGCGATTTGTACGATTTGTGTTATTCTAACCTCACGCCTTCCGCCAGCAAACCACCTTCTACGAAGAAACTGATCCACAAACATTTGCGTAGACCCAAACAACATCAAAATTGAAATGCCATGAATTGAATAAAAGTGATTTTTCAGGCGGTTGAAAATGAACGAGGTGTGTTCAAAGAGTGTCGCGAATTTTGTGTTTTTTTTCATCAAAAATTATTTATTTGTTCATTAATATCTATTTGGTCCCCTTCAAAGTAATCCCCATGAGATATTATGCACTCGTGCCAACGTTTTTTCCAATCTTCGAAGCACTTCAAAAAATATTTTTTTTTATCTCGTCAATCGTAGCATGGCGTCTTCCTTTCATGGGCCTCTTCAGTTTCGGGAACACGGAAAAGTCACAGGGGACCAGATCTGGGGAATACCGTGGCTGTGGCATCATTAGTGTGTTGTTTTTGGCCAAAAAGTCTCGCACAAGCAACGATGTGTGAGCAGGAAGCGTTCTCGTGTTGCAAGAGCCAATTTTTGTTCTTTTACAAATTCGGGCGTTTCTGGCGGATGGCTTCGCGCAAATTAAGCATAAATTGTAGGTAATATTTATTATTGACCGTTTTACCCTGTAGCAAGAACTCATGATGCACAACGCCCCTGCAATCGAAGAAAACGGTAAGCAAACTTTTACATTCGACCGAACTTGGGGTGCTTTTTTCGGAATTGGTTCATGCGGCAGCTTCCATTGAGATGATTGAGCTTTGGTTTCCTCGTCATAACCATAACCCACGATTCGTCACCAGTTGTAACCCTCTGGAGCAAATTTGGGTCGTCCCGGACAGAGTCCAACATCTCATTAGCAATGTTCATGCGATGCTGCTTTTGATCGAAATTCAGCAGTTTTGGTACGAATTTTCGGCGACCCGTCTCATGCCCAAATCATTGAAAAAAATCGACGATTGGCCAATACCATTTTCTTCACTTCGTCTGTTGTTGAAGTGCTCCGGCGTCCGGCACGCTTTTCGTCGTTCGCAGCTTCTCAGCCTTCTGAGAACATCTTGTACCACCGATGAAGTGGATTTGGTCCAAAGTAGCTTCTCTCAACATTCGGAATGCAACCGCGCTTTTTGAATAGGTAAAAATCGAGGACGAGCCGACACATGTGAAAGCAAAGCAGCTGTCAACAATTAACTGAACATTCAAAATGGCCGAACTCGTCGGCATGAGTGGGAGACATGAGTACCAACATATCGCCACAAAAAGATCGAAATTCGAAAATACGTAACCTGCGAAAATTCAAAATTCGCGATACTTATTGAACACACTTCGTAAACTTTTTCGATCCGATGATGTGTCCTACGTAAGGAGAAAACCCGATAAACTTCTTCTTCTTAATTGGCGCTATAACCGCTTACGCGATTTTGGCCGAGTTTAACAAAGCGCGTCAGTCGTTTCTTTCTCGTGCTAACCGGCGCCAGTTGGACACACCAAGTGAAGCCAAGTCCTTCTCCACCTGATCTTTCCAACGCAGAGGAGGCCTTCCTCTTCCTCTGCTACCACCAGCTGGTACCGCATCGAATACTTTCAAAGCCGGAGCGTTTGTATCCATTCGGACGACATGACCCAGCCAGCGAAGCCGCTGGATCTTTATTCGCTGCGCTATGTCTATGTCGTCGTAAAGCTCATACAGCTCATCGTTCCATCGTCTACGATATTCGCCGTTGCCAACGTGCAAAGGTCCAAAAACCCGATAAACACTTCACGGAAATCTGATCAGCATACAATTATACGAGGTGGCAGCCGAATTGTCTCTGGATATTGTTCCTACTAAGCTTGGTAAGTTGGCAGCGGGCCCTAATAAAAGATTTTCTAATACAGACGAACCAACGTTGAAAGGTTGATAAAATGGCCCCCCTCATTGCTCAAATTCAGCAGGTCGTCAGAGCCCTTATGGGAACCGGTCTTTTAGATGGAACAGCGAAATTGTTTTATGTCCACACAAATTGTCTTATGTTTCAAAAGGATTTTTCATAGTATCATTTAACTAATAGGGTAGGCTTACAAAACTTCTCGCGGCTGTTAAGAAAGTGTTTTTACATATCTATTTTCGGCATTGTTTGCTAAATGGTTTGACACCAATCAATCATAAAATGATCGTAAGAGAGATTTGTTGTTAAATTCAAAAAAACGCTAAATTGCCTGAAAAACGGATAACGTTTAAGGTTACTCAGTTCATATATTATAATTTTACAACAGGGAAAAGCGTGCAGCAGTTATAAAAAATGTTTCAATTAACCCAACAAACTATTTAGAACAAAATAAATCTTCAAAAAATGAAAATAGACTGAAGCCAAAATCTGCAAGTCGAAGACCAGGAAAGATATGTTACCGCGTCGAAAAGTGGCCGCAAACCAGAAGATTTCGACGAGAAATCTCACTCACTAGAACGCACCTAGCTCAACCATATAGCTACTGAGATGATGGACCCAATAGAGTGTGGAGGCGGTAAATAAACGCTCTGGAAAGGCAAAATACAAGTATTATGCAGCTAAAAAATTTGGCACAATTACAGTCACGGTGAAGAGCGCATCCGACATGGGAATGGATGATTCGCTTTTTATAGAAGATAAGATGGATGCACGACAATATTTGAATGTTCCGCAATGCCATTTAATAAATAGTGCAACAAAATTTGGTTTCATTGTTGACAACAAACCTCAGTTTAGATTCTACCAGGGCAACGATCCAAAATTTGAAGCTCAGAATATGACCTTTTTTCAATTGCAGTAGTGTGTGGGTTATATCAGCCCAAAGACCGGATATTAATCCAACAGAAACTTTGTGGCCATATTTAAAGAAAAAGGTGGCAAAAAAATATTCAAAAGGTCGAGCAGAACTCAAGAATGTTATTTCAGAAGGATGACACAAGGTGCCCAGGACTTTGATGTTCAAAAATTGAATCATCCTATAGGAAGTAGACTATAAAGTGTTATAGATGCTCGGAGTAGTCATACTCATTCACATTTTATGTTTTGAAACATATAACTTCAAGCCAAGGCGAATTGAGTACTGAAGGAGGCGTCTTCCCAAAAGACTTTATTTTTCGCGATTTTGACAAGTCTGACGTCAGCTCCCTTCGCAATACTAAACAAACAAAAGTAGGAGAAATTACATGTTTGCGAAAATTCAAGGAATGGCTTGGTAATATTGTGATTTGTGAGATTAAACATTGAAAAAACATTTTTACATTAAACAAAATAATGCAAACGAAGTGCCGAGTGTTAAATTGTTAAAGCAGAATTTGCGTTTTTATGCGAAAGACGCCGTGGCCAGAAAGTGTGTATGTGTGGGTGTATAATTCCTTGTGTTTGGTTGTTTCCATTGCTTTCGTCTACTCTTGATTTTCACCAACGAGTAATTCCCCTTCCTTTTGTTTGCTTATTTATGGACTGTTACGACACGGCGAATTCAGAAGGCGCCATCTGTTTCTCTAGCATTCTTGACTCAAAGCAATTAACTGCAAATTAGAAAAAAAAACTTTCTTTACGGCTATGTTTGAAGTGTATATTATTTTAGCCTTTTTATTTTTAAACGGAATAACATTATATTCAACTAACTATTATTTTTATGAGTCAAATAAATCCAGAGATTGAAAGACCACCCCAAAAAAATACATATTTCCTTAAGCAGTATGTCTGAATTAGATGATGTGAAAACACTTTCTTGACAAACTGTATATAACCGAAAAAAATTCTAAATTCACTGAAAATTAAATATTGGAAGAGCAGTTGGCCGAGCTTCCTTTAAAAAATTCTTTATTAAAAAAATGCGTTGCAGCCGTTATTTCGTTTGTATTACTTTGAAGTAGTTTTTACAAAAATTAGTAAATTATAACCCTAATCCCATCTTGATGGAATTGATGGGTCGTTCGTGTCCGGCCAATTCGTTGAGAAACCATAATTTTTTATGAAACTACTGCACGATGCATGTTTCATAGCATTTGTTTATGATAAAATATTATTAGAATAAAAAATTTTTTAAAAATCTCTTCGGATATGTTTAATTAAAGCTTAGAAGATACCTAATGATTTTTTTTTTATTTTCTGTTGGCGTTATACGAGGGGTGCCTTTTATATGTCGAGATTAGAGAACAAAAACAAATTTTCATCATCGAAAATCACTTTATTGTTTTTCAAAATATTCTCCATGAAGATCTACACACTTCTGCACGCGTTTGAACCAATTGTGGAAGCACTTTTGGCACTCTGAATGAGGTACCTCCAAAACATGCATTCTGAATGCCGCAACCGCTTCTTCAGATGTCGAAAATAGTTGACCTCTCAGTTTGTTTTTTACGTACGGGAATAAAAAGAAGTCATTCGGTGCCAAGTCAGGACTATACGGCGGATGACCCATTAATTCGATGTTTTGGGTGCTCAAAAATGCAGTTGTTTGAGCCGATGTGTGAGAGCTCGCATTGTCCTGGTGAAGAGTTATCCGTCTTTGGCGATTGGTTTTCTAAATTTCTTGGAAGACAACTGGCAAACAAATGGTTGTGTACCACTCAGAATTTACTGTTCTGCGTTGTTATAGTGGTACGGTTGCGACATGTCCAATTTTTCCGAAAAAACAGGCGACCATTTGCTTGGAAGTGCTTCGTGCGCGAACAACTTTTGTTGGATTTGGCTCATCTTGAAACACCCATACAGTCGACTGCTGTTTACTTTCGGGCTCATACGCATAAATCCATGATTCATCACCTGTCACGATGTCATAGACGTGTTTCGAAGCCCCGCCATCGTATTTTTTGACCAATCGACACGAGCCTTGTTTTGTGCGATTGACAAATTGTGTGGGATCCAACACGAACAAATTTTTTTGACAGTCAAATGTTTATGCAATATTGAATGTATGCTGGTCACACTAATGCCTAAGATTGTCTCAATCTCACGATAGGTCACATGACGATCTTGCAATATCAGTTCGCGCACAGCATCAATGGTTTTCGGAACAACAACTGATTTTGGACGACCTTCACGAAATTCGTCTTGGAGTGAACTACGACCACGATTGAATTCACCATACCATCGATAAACACTGGTCCTTGATGGAGCTTCATCGCCAAAAAATGAATTAAGTTCATCCATGCAATGTTGCTGAGTTAATCCACGACGAAAGTTGTAAAAAATAATCGCACGAAAATGTTCACGATTTAATTCCATTTTTGGACCGAGATGAATCTGTTAAGTTACTGTAAACAGTTACTGTAAACAACACAAATAGCGCTGGTATTTCAAAACGTTCTGAGTACGTAAAAACCAAAAAGCCAGTTGCCAGATTGCAACACCAGGGTTGCCAAATCCCGAATCGAGGTCAACATGATAGCCGACGCCAGTTAGAAATGCTAAGTGAAGTCAAGTCATTCGCAGTGGAGATCCTTTCCTCTGCTACCGCCTTCGGGTATCTTATACTTTCAAAGCCGTTGTATTCGTCTCCATTCGTATGACATCGCCTTCAAAATTGACCATCGCCAACGCACAAAGGTCCAAAAATCTTGCGCCGAATCTTTCTCTCGAGCACTTTAAGGGACGTCGCTTCGGAGTTGTTATCGTTCATGCTTCTGCGCCATGCAATTGGACGGGTATGACGAAAGTCTTGTAAAGTGCGATTTTCGTTCGCCGAAAGCAAACTTTACCACTCCATCGCATACTTAGTCCAAAGTAGCACTTGGTGGTCCTCCGTTGGATTGCGATGCTGGTGTTATTATCGCTGTTGATGCTGGTTTCCGAGTAGACGAAGTACTGTAGCTTTCCAAAAATGCAGGGGTTGCTAAGGCATGAACGCGTTTACTTTTTGCATGGTGCCAGGAGATTGCAAAAGGCAGAACTAACAATGCCGTTGTTAAGGCCGATGATGTCGAATAATTCATTCATCAAAGAAATCGCACGATAGAGAGCACCCTGCTCTGAAATCTCGTTTGGTATCAAGCGGCTTTAAGCTAAACTAAAATTTTCTTAGCTGTAAGCTGGTGTAAATGCGTACTAACCAATGTTGCTATGTTCATCATTCTATATCCGCGTCGCCACTACACTATAATTAGATGCCGCTCAAATTACGGCAATATATTAACCATAAAGATTTTCGAATTATGGTAAAGTAAACAGCAGCGAAATCTGTGCGTGGCTTCTTTTGTAGTTAGCCAAGTCATAAAATGTAAATATGGGGATTTTCCAGCAGACGGTACTTCTTTTCATGTACGTATCCTTAGCTATACAAGCAGAGAACGTTAAATATAAAGTTTCCTCAAAATTCACATAATCGTGCAAGTACACAGAATTTATAAAATGTCTTATAGAAGAGAATTCCCTTTCATTGCAATTATTCGTTGTAAATTATATTATAAACCATATTATAATATTATTATTCTCCAGCTATCGTTTATAGTTGATGCCCTAAAGCAATAGTCGAGCTTTAGAAAGCTCAAAATGTAATGTGTCCTTATTAAAGCCCTTGAAAGCGAATCAGCAAGAAAAGCAAGTTTCAACAATTTATTTGTTTCTTATTTAATTTTTATATTTTTAACACACTTTTATTAGGTCGGGTTGTATGTATGTATGTATGTATGTATGTATGTATGTATGTATGCATGTATGTATGTATGTATGTATGTACATATGTATGTAACGGAATCTTTGAGCTTAATTTTCACTGGCTTCTAAACATCTGATCGACTTGAAATTTTGCACACCTATCAAGGACCGATGACAATGCAATAATTTGATAAAAGTTTTCCATTATCCTTATTGGGATTGCCAGGATTAATATTTTCTGTTTTTACCTGTGGGCAAAAAGTAAGGTGAATTCGAATCTTTGAATCTTTTTAACACACTTTTATTAGGTCGGGTTGTATGTATGTATGTATGTATGCATGTATGTATGTATGTATGTATGTATGTAACGGAATCTTTGAGCTTAATTTTCACTGGCTTCTAAACATCTGATCGACTTTAAATTTTGCACACCTATCAAGGACCGATGACAATGCAATAATTTGATAAAAGTTTTCCATTATCCTTATTGGGATTGCCAGGATTAATATTTTCTGTTTTTACCTCTGGGCAAAAAGTAAGGTGAATTTGAATCTTTGAATCTTTTTAACACACTTTTATTAGGTCGGGTTGTATGTATGTATGTATGTATGTATGTATGTAACGGAATCTTTGAGCTTAATTTTCACTGGCTTCTAAACATCTGATCGACTTTAAATTTTGCACACCTATCAAGGACCGATGACAATGCAATAATTTGATAAAAGTTTTCCATTATCCTTATTGGGATTGCCAGGATTAATATTTTCAGTTTTTACCTGTGGGCAAAAAGTAAGGTGAATTTGAATCTTTGAATCTTTTTTTTAACACACTTTTATTAGGTCGGGTTGTATGTATGTATGTATGTATGTATGTATGTATGTATGTATGCATGAATGGATGTATGTATGTAACGGAATCTTTGAGCTTAATTTTCACTGGATTCTAAACATCTGATAGACTTGGAATTTTGCACACCTATCAAGGACCGATGACAATTCAATAATTTGATAAAAGTTTTCCATTATCCTTATTAGGATTGCCAGGATTAATATTTTCTTTTTTTACCTGTGGGCAAAAAGTAAGGTGAATTTGGTTGTAAAATGAAAAATCTTTATTTATTCTTGTAAATCAATTTCATCCCCTTCAAAATAATCCCCTCTCGATGAAATACACTTATGCTAACGATTTTTCCAATCCCCGAAACATGCTAAATAGTCCATTTCCGGTATAGCCATCAGCACCTTCTTCGATTCAGCTTTTATCTCCTCAATCGACTCGAAACGCGTTCCCCGGAGGGGTCTCTTGAGTTTTGGGAATAGCCAGAAGTCACACGGAGCCAAATCAGGCGAATACGGTGGTTGCGGAACGATATGCGTGGAATTTTTGGCGAAATGGTCGCGAAGAATGAGTGCAGTGTGAAACGGTGCATTATCGTGATGCAAAAACCCAGACTTGTTGGCCCATAATTCTGGTCTTTTTAGACGAATTGCTTCACGTAAACGACGCATAACGCTCAAATAATATTCCTTATTAACAGTTTGGCCAGGTGGAAGGAATTCATAGTGCACCACACCACGAAAATCGACAAAAACTGGCCAATGGAGTGGGGTAGCCGTTTCTCGGGCTCCCTCCACGAAATAAGTTCTTCATCCCGATTACCTCTTTATCACGGCCGATAACTGCATAGCTTTAGACTCACAGTCGATAAGAAAGGAATTAAATATAACACGAATATATCGAATCATTAATTCACTGACTGCAATGATAACAATAATTTTCATTCATAATAAAAAATAGTTAAAAAAAAATAAAAAACACGCTTTTTTGCTAATCGATAGTAAATATTATAATCATTCTATTGGCAACTACCTATGTACAGAGGGTTATGAAAGTGAAGCAAAATGCATCCCACGCTTTTAACTCTAATTTGAATTACTCTATTTGTATCTTAATTTTTGTTATAATTCTGTTCTGAGGTAGTTGACTATGACTGATCGTTCGATTTGCTATTACTTCATTATAGGTCTCTTTGTCATTAAAATTTATTTTATACTTTTTAGTTCGATTGGCAATAAAAGCGTGTTTTTTAGTTTTTTTAAACTATTTTTTATTTTATTTAAGGTGGAATCAAATTACTTTTAAATCTTATCGTTAAATATTATATTTTGTATCATTTTGTACCTCAAGTCCACAAGGTTCTTGCCACCATAGACTTAATGAATGAAATGAAGAGATAATCACGTTAGAAGAAGATAGAAAAACAAATTATTTTAGATATATTTTATCTCTATTTTTGTCGTGCTCTCCTTCTAGCTCCACACACACTCAAGCGTTTCAGCAACTTTTTTAAGTCGTCTAAAAAATTACGACATTTGTACGATGACCTCCTCTTTGGCGTGAGCTGTTTCTACTGATATACTTTTGTTAAAAATTAATAAATAAAATATTAGTATGAAATATTTTGAAATTGAGAAACGTACTCGTTTGTTGTCAATTCTTGGATTTTAGTTATTGTCACCATATTCACTTTTATTTTGTTAATTCTCATATCATCCTGTGGTCAATGGCCACGTTTTATACCCTGCTAAAAATGGCACAAAACTCTATGGAGAGGATATCTGAGTTGTAGGGTGATAAATATAATGATAATATTATTTCTCTCTTCATTGCGATGGATTTATGAAACTAAACTAATATGGATTTATGCTAAGGTAGATTTATGCAATTTCCCAAAGCGTATTTGGAGCTTACCAATATTTTTTTTTTGAACTGTGCCGGCAGAGAAAGTTCCACCCTAAGTTCATAAGTTCAGTGAGTCTTAGAGCTTAAATGCATTTGTATAAAAAGTTTCAGAAATAATTTCTGCATTTATTGGCGTGAATGAAAACTTTAAGCTCAAAATTGATGGTTTGCGAAAAAGTTATGCTTTTAAGGCAGAGCACTTACGAGTGCCAGAGAGCTTTAAATGCTTTCCATCATTTTTATTTAAAAGTTATCTGCAAGTACTTTCCAAAAGCTTCATGTGTATATTCAATCCGGAAACAAATGAATTGTCAAAAAGCTTGTCATGAAATAATTTTTACAGATTATGGAGCTATTTTAACTTGAGGTACGTGTCAAGGAAGTGTCACACTTGCAGTCATAAACATTGTGATACCACTAAAATAAAAAGAGCGAATACGATTGTGTGGATAATTCGAAAAGAGCTGTGAGTAGCTAAAAAAATATCGCAGGTGAATAATTTCCGTTATTGAAAGATATTCAGAGACTATGCGCCAAAAGATTTTAGCCTCAATGTCGTAGTACGAGTATAGCAGCGAAACAAATTTTGAGATGATTCCCCGTAAATCAAACAATTTCCGCAATAAGGGTTACTAATGATTTAATATCATAACACAAGAATTCTCATCGAATAGAAAAACAGCAGATTGAGAATTCCCTTACACGCTTGACTAGAAAGACTCTCCAAAATTAACCTTCCTAGGCCAGTTCATCGGTTCTACTACTGGGTATGTTCAACAATGCATTATAATGCGCAACATACCATTTCAGAGTGAGCAGTGCGTTCAAAAATGCAAATATGGCAGTACTGCAAATGCAATGCGTTCTTAAACGTCATTTTTGTATCAAAAGTCGTGAATTATTTGCAGCAAAAATTTTCACACTGCCAATAAATACGCTAGTACAATGTCTGATGAAAAGTGGGTATTTAATTATTTATTTTAGCTTTTAATACAAAAATTGATGAAAAATACGATATTTAAACTTTATATTATTATACTTTTCTTGGTTTTAGTGATTACTTTAGTACATCGGAGATAAAATTACTGCTCATAGTCCGACTGAGCATGGAGAACGAGTTCACGTCGGGAAGGAGGAAAAAGAGCGTGCTCTGGGCTAAGGTCGTAGATGAAGTAAAAAAAGTTAATAAAGATTTAAAAATAGATAGAAACATCGCCCAGCGAAAATTAAATTAATTTTATTAAATTAAATTATTTTTGGGTATTTTCCGTTTTGATATTAAACTTTTGACAAGATATGTCCTTCTTTTAAGCTTTACACGGTTTTTTTTCTTAAATTTAATAAAAGACTATCGGTTTTTTCCTCACATACATCGTCCATGACCAAACTTAGTAACAATTCCATTTTACTGCACAGCGCGTTCATAAATGCAACAAATCTATTTGCATTGAATTGTCACATTGACAGTGCTGCCAGCGCTGCAAGTAGTGCGCATTATAATGCGTTTCTGAACATAGCCTCTATCTTGGCATTTTGAAGCGTTTGTTGCATTGCATTCATTGAATTCGCCCTGAATATCGCGAAGGAGGAAGCTGGCGCTTATTGCATGATAATGCACCATCTCATCGATCCACTCTTGCGACTGAATTTTCGACTAGAAATCGCACTTTACCCATCAATCACTCACCGTATTCACCTGATATGGCTCCCTGTGACTTTTACCTATTCGGAAAATTGCATTTGACCATAAAAAAAACGTTTTGCGTCCGGAGATACCATCCAAAAGGCTTGTACCGACATCCTGAATGGCATTCCGGTCAATGACCTTAAACACTTTTCCGAAAAGCTTTTAGATTGCGCAAAACAGTGTATCGAAGCCAGAGAGGACTATCTTGAATAAATAAACTCGAAGTTATCAGAACAAAGCTCCTGCCCCATTCCATATACGAGTATTTTCTTTCCCGCTTCGCAGAGCGTCAACTATCCACTCTTTTTAAAACGAGCACAAACTTCACAATTCTCAATCGCTTCCTTTTAGCACAAGTTGATGATGTACATATCTACATATTCTCCTCATTTTATACTAGCACTAAATTTCTTTATTAATAACATTTATGTAGTTTTACATTATTAAATTCATTTTGAGTTCAATTCACATTTCTTTTTATAATCGATATACTTCTAATTTCTACGTTTACATATATACACACAAGTAAATATAAAATCGATATCAGCAAGGGAGTATTTATTCACGCTCGTGACTGAAGAGAGAGGCAAAACATTTAATTTTTTTTATTTATTTAATTTTTTTTTTGTATAAAAGCTTCATTCTGATTGTCCTTCAGCTTCAAAATAGCCATACTAGTTTTTCTACGAAGAACTCCTATTTTACTTTTTGGCTTTCATTTCCGCTCCCACTCTTTCTCTTTATTGCCAGTGCTTCTCACTATAGAATGCACCTTATTTTTCTAGTGCACTGTAGCAGCGCCAATGTTAATGCATGCAGTAAGCAACCAGCAATGTCAATAGTGTGGAAATGCCAAAATTGGCGTAATTGGTTGCTGCGCCAGCACGTACCAATCCGGAGCTCTCGGCCAGCGCTATATTGGAGATGGACCGCCGCGCGTAATAATTGCCCGGCAATTTCATGATATCTGGCTGATGACCGGGACTGAGTGGTGCCAATGCAACCGAACCCTCTGGCACTTCTATTGGGCGCAGCTCGGTATTGAGTGGCGCCAATTTAACGCTAGTTTCCGCATTGCTAATAGGTGCTGGAGCCGTTGTGGGAGCGAGAGTCGTTGTCGTCGTTGTTGTAGAGTCCGCTGCATTCGTTACGGTAGGTGAAGCAGTTGGAGCAGGTGTCACCTCAGCCGGCGGTGGGGCGGGGTAGCAAGCAATTTTTTCGACTTCAATGGTTTTAGTACTGTCAGCAGGATCTGGCTCAGGCACACGTACAGGCACACAAATTATTCCACCAGCTGCTGGAGGTTGCTCGGGAACAGCAGCTGCACCGGGAACAGCAGCTGCACCGGGAGCAGCAGCTGCACTGGGTGCGGGGACTGCATCAGAGGTAGCAACAGGAGCCGTAGCGCCAGCATTTGCGGCAGGTGCGGCATTGAGTACTGGAGCAGCAACAGCAGTGGTGATAGCAGCACCTGCAGCGGCAGCGCCCATCGCGGCTCCTACATTGCCACCATTTTCAGGTGCTGGTGTGTCAAAGGGTGCAAGTTGCGGTGCGCCTGGATTTGGTTGTGCGGCTTGCGCAACATTGGGTGATGGTGCATAATTTTGTGGTGCATTGGGCTGAGCTGCAGCCGCAGGCGCAGGCGCCGCTGCGTTGGTTGTGATGACGGTAGTACCGGAACCGGCATCTGTAGTTGTCACAGAGCCAGGCGGGCCATTGTTGATGATGATAATGCGGTCATCTCCCCCACTCGCCGGAGGAGCGCTACCACCACCGCTATAACCACCGCCAGCGGGCACGCGCTCGATAACTTTCGTCTGTGATGGTGTGAGTGCATAGCCCAGAAGAGCACCTCCTAAAGCGCCAGCAGCCAAACCAGAACCTGTGGGGTGAGAAGAGAAACGTAAAAAAAAGATGAGAAAGGATCTTGGAAATTGATGATCGAGGAAAATTAAAAGAAAACTGAATTTTATTTATATGAAATAAATTTAAAAAAATATATAAAATAAATCAAAATAAAATGAAATAAAATCAAAATTAAATTACCTATTCAAAATTAAAATCAAATGAACTAAAATGAATGGGGGCAGAATCAAGAATGAAGTGAAGGAAATAATGATTTGGATTGCGCCACTTACCGAATCCCAGACCCGATGAGGACCTAACGGGAGGTTGTGCATAATAAGTTGCACCAGCTGGTAATGATGAGCCGGCCGGAAGAAAAGTAGCTCCTGCAGGCACTGCTGCTGCTGCCGGATAATAACTAGCACCGGCAGGTACTCCACCAGCTGAGGGATAATAAGTAGCTCCTGCTGGTACATGACCTGCTGGGTGATAGCTAGCTCCAGCTGGCAAAGCCCCTGCGGAAGGATAATAAGATGCACCAGCAGGCACTGCACCGGCTGGGTGATAGCTTGCACCAGCTGGCAGCGAACCGGCTGGGTGATAGCTTGCACCGGCCGGCAGCGAACCAGCTGGATGATAGGTTGCGCCAGCGGGCACAGACGAATGATACGTGGCACCGGCCGGCAAATGCGACGGAGAATTGTAATAGGTTGCACCGGCAGGTAAACTTTGCTGTGGATAACTGGATTGTACACCTTGCACATTAGTGCGTTGTATAGGTGTATAGGAGCCGCTACCAAAGCCTCCAGTCGAATTTGCGCGTGGCCGATACGTCTGCGCCGGTGTCATTGAGCCTCGATAAGCTGTATTAGACGAAGCAGCGTTGCCAACTGGTGCGCTGGGATTATAAGTCTGGGCGGGTGTCATCGAGGCACGATTGCCTGTATTAGTCGCGGCCGCATAGCTCGGTGGTGGTGCGTTCGGCTTGTAAGCTGAGGAAGCGACTGGTGCTGAAGCTACAGGTGCGGTCGCCTTGTAAGCTGGCGGTGGTTCATTTATATTTGTACGCGCCCCACCCACTGTATTGGATGACGAGTAAGCAGGAGGTGGACCTTGTGATTTCGGCACATTCCATCCGATAGGCGATGCAGTGGCAGAGGGGCGCGACTGTGTATGTGTTGGCTGCGAATGACTTGTTATGGAACTCTGCGGTTTTGGCGGTGACGAATGATAACCGCCACCATAGGTTAGTTTTGTTGCATCCGAATGCGAATAGGAGGGACGCGAAGCTGACGATGATGTATGAGAATTGTACCCGCCGCCATAAGAGCTATGCGAAGTGGATGATGTGCGGCGTGGAGTGTATGAACTGCTGCTGCTGGAGCTGCGACGACTGCTACTGTAAACACGTTTTGCGTCGACGAACAAGCAATTCGATAATAGCAGGCAAATAATGGTCATGCAGAAGAACCTGAGGCGCGTTGGACTCATTTTGATAGCTTTTGAGGAGCACAATAGTGCTATCACTGCCACTTGCTGGAAACACATAAGAGCATATACATACATAATTAATGAATAAAAGAGGAAGTGTTTAGCCGATGAGTGAACTACAAAAACTACAAAAGGGAGGGTGGCATACGCTGCGTTAAATAACTACTAAAGTACTTTTTGACAAGTTTTGACAATTCACTCACTTCTTATTTAATTTTAATAATTTCTTATGAAAACAGAGTTCATTCTTGTACATAATTTCAAACTTTTGTGCATATTAAAAAAACAACATTCTACATTTTATAAAAATTTCATATTTTTTAATCACTATTTTTGGAAAAGTTGTTGGTATGCAGTAACAAACGCAGAACTTTAAAAATTTGAGTGCTTAAAATTGACTTGAGAGCCATTCTCTAATGAGCTCTTTTTCTTATAATTTCATGTGAAATCCGAATCTGCAAATTATCCCACCCTAATGTACATAAACAAGAGGAAATATTTATCTATTATAAAACATATATAAAATGTTTATGTATGCATCTAAAAACTGCATTTTCTTAACTTAACGGCACATTGGCGATAACTGCGCCATTTCACTTGTTTAAGCGGATAATTGAATAATACACTGGGTTCTTTTCCATTAATTTTTCGTAATAAAACCTATTATTTTTCGCCTTATCACTAGATTCTCTGAATTGATCATCATCATTTCAATTCAAATAATTACCGCTGAGTTCAAGTAAACTAAAAATAGAATTCGTTAAATTTTTTGAGTAACCGATCATTCACGTCTGTGTAAACATGCGAGCGAATAAAATATAACAAACGATTCATTCAAAATTAAAAAAAATTACAATTAACAATTTATTTATTTAATCTTCAAAAAAGAGCAAGATTTTACGGTACAAAATCAAAACTTATCGCAAATGAGGAGAGTTTAGCACAAAGACTGGCATTTTTGGTAAATACCAATGAATTTAAGGAAAAAAAAATCAAATTGATTAAGGGGGTCCTCTAGTTTCTCGTCTGTTTTTTTTCGGGTTTTTCAATAATTTTTAACGGGCAAACGATCAAAATAATAAATCTCATTGTGTTCACATAATCTTTAGTAACATTTAAATGAGCTTTACAAATTTTTTGAAGACAAAATATATAATAGAATAAAAGTTATAGTGGCCGACAAGAAGACATAAAGTAAAAGAGGTGCTTGACGATGACCAAAATTGCGGCTGTTTGGCTTATCTGAAATCGAAAAACCAAACGACATTTTAATCTTCAGATAGCGATTGAACTAGAATGAATTCTTAATTACAAAAATTAATTTTTGTATACACTTTTGAAAATTAAATTCTATTTTTTACTTATTTTTTCTTAATTTTTTCGCTCATAGGAAAAAAACTATCGAAGCAATCATGATAATCCTAGTTCAATCGCTGGCTTATAATATATTAAAGATGAGGTATATATTTGAACAAGATCGGTTCAGTAGTTTTTGAAATATCGTGGTCACTATTTTGAAAAATAGTGTTTCGAGAAAAACGCGTTTCAAAGTTCGCGCAGCGTTGAGCGCGCTAAGTATACCTGCTCCGTTCAAGGCCGTAACTTGTGTGCCACTTCGAATATCGAAAAATCCTTCAGCACATACTTTTAACACATGATGTAAATGTAATTTATGAAAAAAAAAAAATTCGATATTTTCGACCCAAGAAACTAGAGGACCCCCTTAAGGCGGGATTGTTGTTATATTCATAGAACTTGCGTTTACCAGTGTGACAATCCATCGAAAAACGGCGGAAGCAAAGTTATACAGCTAACAAATATTTGCTAGAGTTTCTTTAAAATTTTTATATGAAAGCATTTCCTCCTCATAGTTTGAAGCTACTTTGAAATATTTGATTATTTTCCAAACTAATAAATTATAATTTTTTCAGCTGTAAATTACTTAATGTAAATTTCTAAGAATTTCGTGTACACCTATCTCTAGCTGTCCCGCTCTAATCAATATATATGTAATGTACTCTATATGTATGTCCACGAGTGTGTCTCCGTACATATGCAGTGGCGGTAAAAATAAAAGTTATTGACTAGTTATTTATTTTTATTATTTTTTTTAATATAGAATAAGAACAAAAACCATATAACTTAAAGTTATGAAATTTGTACAAATTTGTTAACACTTCGACAAATTTTCATCAAAATTTCATACTCTTTAATCACAATTTTTAGAGGAACAAAAATAAAAACATTTCGAACATTACTAATATGGCAGATAATGAAAAACACCGTCAAGGAAAATAATTGTCAAAAATCAGAGTGGATTTTTAACCACTTTGAATTTGCATGGTAGAATGAGTAGTCGCTCACACCCTAGTGGTTGCCACCGTTTCGCTTTGTACTCTTAAAATAAGAAACCCCTTACATTTAAAACGTCTTCTAAAATGCTAGTTGATTCTGTGAATACAGTATCTGTTCTAACGCAGAATTCTTTCGAAATCAAATTTACGACAAATTAAAATTTATTGGGGCAGTTCCCAAATTTAGTAACTATAATTGATTTTTTTAGCAATATTTAAATAAAGAGTATAGACAACGAAATTACAAAACAACGAAAATTTTAGTAGGAGTGATGTTTATTTCTAGCCAATAATTCAGCTTTGTTCATTAATTTTATTTTTAACTTTAATTTTACTTAAAGTATACCGCTTTGGACAGAGCAACAATAGCACACTTCAGAAGGCAGTTATTTTTACACAAATTTAATTTATAATAAAATAAACAGATTATCACGATTGCCAATTATAAGAGTTCGTTATTAGGACTTCAGTATCCATTATTTTTTAAAACTGCTTCACACCATCGTGAAAAACTTTGAATTAAATTTTGGCATCTTTCCGCGCTTCCTGTACTCTTTGCAGTAGCTCATTGGCAATATTAATTTTTTTTCCTCAACTTGAACCTTAATATCGTTCCAAAGATTTTATACATATACTTATATATATAATATTTAGAATGGATTTCCACGACAGAATTGTTTGTATGCTCTTGGGGAAATTCACAACAACGCCATTAATATAAGAATTGCCAAACCCATTTTATATGACCGAGTGTCAGGTGTATTCTCGGAGGACAAAAATAAAAGAGGTCCTAAATCTATTCTGTATGCAGAAGAAGAGAAAAAAATTACAAAAATTCGGTTTTCCATTTTCTCCTTATATAATTAATACTAAACTTTAATATACTTCGGCCACCGTCGCCGAATGGGTTGGTGCGTGATTACCATTTGGAAATCAGAGAGAACGTAGGTTCCAATCTCGGCGAAACACCAAAATAAAGACAAAAAATGTTTCTAGTAGTGGCCGCCCCTCGTCAGACAATGGCAAACCTCCGAGTGTATTTCTGCCATGAAAAATGTCCACATAAAAAATATCGGCCGTTCGGAGTCGGCTTGAAACTGTAGGTCCCTCCATATATGGAACAATATCAAAACGCACGTCACAAATAGGAAGTGGAGCTCGGCCAAACACCCAAAAAGGGTGTACGCGCCAATTATATATGTATATATACATACTTTGATGCTATACAGAAAATTATCATAGATTAAATAAAATTTGGCTCATGTTTTCTTCTTTTCATATTGCAATTCGCTTGATACTTGAATTTTTAAGAGGTTACATACGTCCAGAATTCAATCGATTGTACGTCACGTGATTTTTTATATAGTAATTTTTGTAAAGAAAAATAAAAATCATTTTTTTTATAAAGTTTAAGTACTAATAAACAATGTATAAAATTGTTTGATATTTATTTCTTTCCCTTCTAAAAACAGTTTTTCTTTTAGCGAATTTTTGGCGCTGCTGGACGTAAGTAACCCCTTAAAGGAGTTTATAATGAATTTTATAATTTTTTGTGTTCATTTATGAATTAATTAATGTTTAAAATTGTGTTCCCTCAGTCTTGTCAAATATCATATATGTATGTCGATTTTTCCAATGTCTGGCTACTGCGACGATGTGTATGATAACCCATAAATAAAAATATTGCATTTCATAAAACAATATACATATTTACTTTCAATTTTTAATTTTTTCAATCAAATTATTTATAGTAAATTTAAACATCTTAATTATTATTTATGAATTTTAATTATTTATAGAATTCAATTATATTTTATGGCGTGAAAAACATAATGAAAGTTATCATTTTTAAAAAAGTTAAGTATCCAACAACTAGCGCATTCCCCCTACAAGTATTATACCAAAATTTAATGGGCTGCAAAGTTGCATACCCAGAATTTTTCTAAAAACTCCGACTAAAAAGTATGAAATTTTGATAAAATATGCATGATTCTTTTTGAAATTGTCCCTATTTTGAGACTTTTCTCCATATGGTTTTTGTTGCAGCATGAGCTCTGTTTAAAATTAAAATAAATAATAAGTTTAGAACTTAAATAAAAAAAAAACAATTCATAAAAAATTAATAAATCGTCAAAACTTGGTAATATGACGCGCTCTAACATTTTGACCGCCACTGTTTATAATATGTCTCTCGCTTTTACTATTTATTTAGTTGTTTTCGCTTGTCAGTCATAATTGAGATGGGTAGATTTAAAAACAAGCAAACCGTTGTTGTATTAGAGCTGGAAAAGTGCGCACTGGAATTCGAATGAGAAGCCTTCAATTTACTAAATTACGTTGCTTTTTATTTATTTATAAGCATGCATATATTTGTGACTAAATTTTCGAATAAAAATGGCTACTTTAGCTTGTGTTGATTTTAATGGGCCATTTGCAGATAAGCGGTCCCAGTTTTAACTACCAAATGGGGGCCGCCTGGATGATGGATGAATGGAGTAAATATATTTTACTCACTTGAACATAAATATTTCAAAGTTGAATTAAATGAGGTGGGACAAAAGTTAATTCTTTTAGTCCGTGAATTACTAAAGCGAAATACAAAAATAACACTTTTATTTGCATCAGAATGCATAATTTTCTCGATATTCTTTTGTTTTTTCTATTGTGTATTTTCATTGCTGGTATTCTTTAGTTTTCAAATAAAATTGAAAATTAATTTATTGCACTAGGAAAAAAAATATCCAACTGATATTTTATCCTATGTTAGTTATTTGATCTGCAAGCCTCCTTAACCAATCAAAATTTTCTTGTGATTAGTAAACTTTCTTTCATTCTGTGGACTAATAACGCCAATCAATAAATTTTAATGCATGCCTAAAGCATTACTTACTTATATCAATAGTTTAAGTGTATTAGGAAGAAATTTTTAACTTTTTTCTAAGAAAGGAAATTTTTTACAATTTTACTTTACATTTTGAGCACACTTCTTATATTAAGTTGCTCCTAAAAAAATACGAGTATCAGAAATTTTTTTTTTGAACTGTATTAATGTACCAGCAAACTTTATAAAATAATAGTAACATTTCGGAACAAAAATTATTGTTGCCTAGTATTATTTCCATTTCGTTTTTCATCGAGCTACACAGCATAAAATAAACATTAATTTCCATCAAAGGGGATACTCTTTGCGAACAATAATAAACTCAGTGCAATTATAATTATTAAATATTGAGCTTACATGCATTCAAGTGTGTTTGTATGTGTGTGTGCTTGTATTGTTCATCCGCGTATTGTTAAACATTTACAAAAATGCCGATATGCAGTTGATGTGTCATCGCTTATTCATCAAGTTTACAGCGAAACAATTAGAGGAGATGATAAGTTTTTCAGCCTTATTTCATTTCATCAAAAAAATTACATGGAAGTTTTTTTTTGTTTCGAGTTCGGCAAATTTTCTCAGTAAACTTCGAAGTCAGGAGCTGACAACTACATTTTCAATGCATTTATAATACTATAAACTATTTAATAAAAAATACTATGGTTGGTAGTATTCAGGGTGTGCGAAATGCAGAGATGAGCCAACATCAGACCGTTAACCGGGTCTCAGCGATTTTGAAAAAATCAGCTGATTGGCGGCATCATGAAAGCAATTTGTTTATGAAAAAACTAGATTGTGTTGGAGATACATATATAAAACAATTAATAAAGTATTCGCTCATGTTGTTGCCGTCTAAACAACAATTGACGGGATAAATGTGAAATGAGTGAACAGAATTAATTCAGCTGCCAAGTTGCCGGTGAAGTGGTAGCCGAAGTTCAATATTCTCACAACTTTGCTTCGGATTTCTAGTCAGGTACTGTGTGCCAGTGTTCAACCATCCACCGTTTTTAGCTACATGTTGCAATATTCATTAAGAAAAACAGGAAATCTTTAAGCTGTAAAAGAGAAACCGACACATGCCTTTAGAGCATACATAGCATTGTAGATTTGGTGGGGAGGGTACAAGCGACAAATATCTGTGAAATCAAAATGAAATATTCCACAGCTTTGATATAGTTATTTAATAGCCCCATCTCGCATTTTATTTGTAGTACAAGATGGCGCTGAATAAATTTTGTTTATGAATAAGTTTTTTTACTAAATAAAAAAAATGATTTTGAGTGATATAAATCTTTATTTTGACCTTTAGGCGCTCCACTGCTTGTATGTTTGTATACTGCAGCTGTCCAGTTCACAAGTACCAAATATAATTTACCATTGCCATTTGCAAAAATGATAAGTCGTCCCATAGAATGCTTAATTTTGCGCCACCTATAGGTCTGCAAGTCTATGTAGGGCTATAAGCCCTTTTTTAAGTATATTCGAGTTTATTTTCTAATTTGTTGTGTCGATCTCACGTTTTTAAGCTGCCTCTAAACGACTTATGATTTTTATGACAATCTCATGTAATTTTCATGTTAAAAATACGGTCGGACGTTTGCTACTATTTCCATGTGCAAAATGGACATTGAATACGTGACTAGCCGGATAGTAATCCGACACAAACCAAATCGTCAACGGCGTTCTGAGACAGCGCCATAAAGAGTATGCCAGAGATATCAAATCGTTTGATCTTCGAGTCAGATGTGGAGATCATTTCGAGTGACAAATTTATCACTGAACGCTTTTTTCGATATTTAAATTGATAGTTCTGTGAGTAGTGTGCGGGTGACGTCATCTTACGGTAAACGAAGGTCTGTAAAAACATATTTCCGCAAGTTTTGCAACAACAAAAAAAAAAAAACTTAAGTGTCTATTGCACAATAGGTTAAGCTGCATGCTCAATATATTTTTATGTTTGCGTATATATGAGCTTATTAAAGCTCATAAACTCATATTCACTGCAAAAGCGTAAAATCAATTCCATTTTTAATTTTATTATATTATTATTTTTTTTTATATAATATTAAAATTGCATCATATCGTTACGCATGCACTACTGTCAAGCTCAAGTCTCTCTCTCTGTGTCTCTCTGCCCAGCTAGCATTGTATACGCCTACCGATGTGTGTTTGAGTATGCCAATCAACAACTCTTATGTGGTTGGGGTTTCACTCGAATGATTAGTTAAATGTGTCAGTGACAAATGAAGCTGTAGTGGGAAGCATAATCAGGTAGGCAACGACTATCGAAAGCTTCAACATGTAAAAAGTGAAAAACCATTAAAAATATACAACTAAAGAAACATATTTACAATCTCACTTGGTTGTATGTAAATATGATGATATTTAATTTTACTCTTAAGCAGTTAATTTTCACACGGGTTTCATACATAAGGATTTACCAGGTGGGTATGCACAAGTAATCGTGTGCTAGTGTAACAAAGGCTCGGTGACTTATTAGTAAAGGAATTGCTTTAGTTTATGTGTAGCTGGAATAATGAAAATGGAATATAGGTAAATGAATGGAAGCATTTATTATCATACATATGCATACACATATGCTCACATAATTAAGTCATTTTATCTTTTCACAATATTCGCTATATTTTTCATGCCAAGATTTTTTTAGTTATTTTTTTTTTAATTTTATGTTATTTAAACAATCAAATAATTGTTAATCAAAGTTCCAAACTTTGCACAAAAGTCACAAGAAATTAAGGAATTTCAGAAAAGCGTCATCAACGTGTTCAACTTTGAATTCAGAATCTTAAGAAAACATCTGGGTATGCACTTTTATCACCATCATCATTGTTAGCTCAACAACCCGGTCCCGGTCTTGGCTTGTTGCATCATTTGTCTCCAGTTCGATTTATCCCTCGCTTAATTTTTCCAATAAAATATACCAAATAGTCGGCGTCCCGATCTGCGCCACCGAACCATCAGAGTTTTGGTCTTCCTTTAACTCTATTTCATCTGCACATACCCAGCAGGATTTTCTTCGGTGACTATGATTTGTCTACCCTTATAATGTGAGCATCCTATCGTAGTCGAGGCTTGTTTTAGGTCATCAAGGGATGTCGCTGTAATGTCCAAATCATCTGCATATGCCAGAGTTTGTACCGATATGAAGATTATAACCATCTATGGTTGCGCCAGTTTCCTTTATTACTTTTTCAAGGGTGAGATTAATCAGCAGGCATGAAAGACTATCACTTTCTCGCAGATATTTCTTGTTATGAATTCCGATGACAGCGAATTTCCAATTTTGACGACGTGTCTAACCTTTACTAATGTTGATTTTGTTAGTCGAGAAAGTTTTTGTGGAATGTCAAATTCGTCCATAGCAGCGCTATAATCGAATGGGTTGGTGCGTGATTACCATTCGGAATTCAGAGAGAACATAGGTTCGAATCTCGGTGAGACACCAAAATGAAAAAAAAGTTTTTTTTCTAATAGCGGTCACCTTTCGGCAGGCAATGGCAAACCTCCGAGTGTATTTCTGCCATGAAAAAGCTCCTCATAAAAAATATCTGCCGTTCAGAGTCGGCTTGAAACTGTAGGTCCCTCCATTTGTGGAACAACATCAAGACGCACACCACTAATAGGAGGAGGAGCTCGGTCAAATACACAAAAAGAGTGTACGCGCCAATTATATATATATATACCTATATCGCAGCGACGAGATGGATTCGTATTATTGTACTATCAACAGCTTTGACGTCAATAAACTAATTAAATGTCGTTTTCTTGGGTATTTTCAAGGATTAGTCTAAGGGTAGAAATTTGGTTTATAGTGGGCCTTCCTGATTTGAAATCAGCCTGATAATTACCTGCTATTTCTATTATCTTATCAGCTACTATTTCTATTATCTTCATAGCAGATGTTAAGGAGTGTTATCGATCTCTAGTTTTTACACTTGAATTTGTCCCCCTTCTTGTGGAATCGGCGAATTTTTCCGACTTCCCATTAGTCTGGCATACGGTCATCCTGCTAATCTTTCTTAAATACGGTGAATTTTTGCAGTTTTATAGCTCATTTAATTTTAGTAAATTTAATAAAGTGTAAGTTTCAAATCGCACAAAAGTTGTGTCGTTTTTTGACAATTTGTTTGTGCTTTACACGGAAAAAAATTCCCAACACAAGTGGATGTACATATGTATATATATCTACATACATGTAGCAACCTTGTAGTTATAACTTGTAGGTGATGGTTGAGTTAGTGAAACAACTAACCAAGCCGCATCTCGCTCAAAATTTCCGAGTGTATATCTCTTCAGATAAATATCACAGTTTTCCTTCCCAAACTATGCCAATCTACTTTACTTGCTAGGAAAGGCAACTGGTTATGCAGAATTCTATCTTCTATCTATAATCTTTTAAATTGTAAGCTTTAATTTTTAAATTATGATTGGAAATACATAAACAGTGAACTCCTATGGAAAAAATTCACTACCACATAAATTTTGTAAAAATGTTTAAAGATCGATATTAGTTAACCACTTTAATTTCCCTTTACAAATGTCCAAAAAATGCTACCCTGAGCTTTATTTAAAAAGAAGAAGAAGAAGAAAAATTTTGTTTTATAATTCTTTTTTTGTCACCTTAATGCGCATATTTCTCATTTTCAATATGGTGGTAAATAGCCTTAGAATTCAAAAGTACTGCAGTCTTCTTCAGGTTATCACCTCGCAAACCTTCAGAGATACTGGTGACTGGTGGTAATTAAAGTAATGGCTCCTTTGTATCTGTGGTAACTTATCTTTATATTCAAGTTCATACATTTATTTTCATTTTGGATGGCTTCTATTTATACTCGAAATGAATCCAAAGTAATTATTGTGCATTAAATCGCAAAATTTAAAAGATTTTTTAGCATCGTGCAGGGACTGTAAATGACACAATTTATGGAGATTTAATTTACCAAAAAAAAAAAATTCTCTCCAAAAATGTAATTATTTGCCACTTTCCAAAAGGTAAATTTTCAAATCAAAAATCTTGAGTGCTTTACTGAACGAAAGAAAATGTGAATGCGACAGAATCATTTCCAACCGTACATACAAGTAAATGCGTGAATGCGACATTTTCAATCATGCAGTACTACTAATACTTCCACTACTATAAAAAAACAGTATAATTAAGTAATTGAACGCTATGATCCAGATACTTTCAAACGTCATGAGCACAAATTGCCACTTTGCTTATTTCTGTACAATGCGAGGGTGGCTGTAAACTATTTCAATTATTTCTACTCACCGTTTGCGACTGAATGAATGAATCCACGCACGCAAAGATCTGAGCGTTCACTCAATTTTAGAATTTCCGATTTTAGATTTTTTTTTCATTCTCTTATAGAATACGTTGATAAGTAAATTCATATCGCTCGTTTGCCGGCAGAAAGTCATAATCCAAAAATATTATTTTTAGGTAATTATGCAAAAATAACTCCTGCACTTCTTTTATAATAAATAAAATAATTCATGGCGGTATCTATTAACAATATCTCAGAAAATGGAAATTTGGCTTTCTAAATTGAAAACTTTGAAACCGTTTTCGGAAAGAATTGAAGCCAAGTGACCATCGTTTGCGTCACATTTTTGTTGATTGACGAAGGCATCCGACACCAATAAGCGCAGCGCATTCTCCACCAACGCTGAAGTTAGACAGGGCTGGGTAAACTCGTAAATTTCCAGACAACCCCAAGCTCAGGATGTTCAACGCATGTGTCAAGTCTACGCTACTATATGGAAGTGAAACGTGGTTTGTTTCGAAATTCAATGCTTCAAGTAATGAAGAACTTTGGATACAAACCATCTTACGCCAGCTAACATGCAGGAAATGAAGTTGGATAGGGTACGCTCTTAAAAAACCATCCCACAGCATCACAAGAAAGGCCCTAGATGGGAAGAAGAAGCCGCGGCTGGCTAGAGAACACCTGGAAAAGATCCGTCCTGCATGACTTATCCCACATAAACATATGTAGCTAAAAAGCCATCGAAAAAACCAATTAAAACATTTTGAATTTGCTCCACAGCACATCAATTGGTCAATGAAGCGTTGGAGAAATATTATAATTTCGTATGCATCCAAATTTAATTTGAAATATTCGGGCAGAATAAGAAAAGTTCGCTAACCATGAAATAAGCGGTTAGGTCCGCCTTGTTGTCAAGGTACAGATAAGCATGGCGGAAGGGTATAATGAAGTGAGACAGTCCTTCTGTATTTGGAATTGGAGCGCTGCAGCGAACACATGACATATTGGATAAATTTATATTCAAAAATATCCCTAAGAGTGTAATTCTTTCCCTCTATAAATAGTAGATTATGTGACCATGAAGTTCCACATGATAACGACGCAAAGCACACCGCAAACCTCGTAAGAAATTGGAGAGCATCTAAAAAATTGAATGTCTTAATCGAAACTAGAGCATAAGCCTGGTTAAGTATTTCTCCAGCAATCATTAACAATCTTATGCTTCTATGAAGATACATATATCATTAAAAATGGTTATGCTATAGAATATCCAATAATAATAATTAGTCTAATATAATATATTTTTGTCGCACTGAACATGGAATATATGGACATATAATGCCACAGAGTGAAAGAAGGAGAGCTATTTACGCCTCATTTTTAAATAATAAAGATGATTGTGACAATAATAGGCACCAGTCCAATATGTTTTGTCCAACACTGTACATATTATACTTCACACACTCTTACAGTTTTGGTATAGATGACGAGATCTTGATTACTAGATCAACAGTTTTATTGACTGTAGTTACAGATTTCGCTGGAAAACCCTAGAGCAAAAAAATATAAATGCCTTAAGTTCATACCACTGGTGCACATACAAGTAGATTCCCTTTGTTTACTTTTTGAAAATAGCCGAGAGACAAATATATATACCTAATTGCTTATCGGCCCGAGGGGATCAAATGTCGGATCAATGATTGGCATTGAAATTTCAAGTGAAATATAATATAATTGAGTCTTACTTGCACAAATTCTTGGAGAATTTAAATGGAAAATATATGTGTATGTATGTAAGTATATACAGAAAGTACAATAAATGCAGAAGTATATGGAAGGTGGCGCCAAATTTATCAAAATTTGGTTTTTGACTAAATAAAAAAATGATTCTGATAAAATTGGCAGGCGTATCCATATAACTTCTCGAAATATTTGCTGAAGAGCATTAAGTGCAATAATAATAAAATTAACAACAAACATTTCCATTTAACAAGCTTAGCAAAAATTATTTTCTTTGAACTGTCTCCAATGCTTTTAAATTCTTTTTAGAAATAATTGACAACTGCCTATAGATATTTGACCTCCAACACACTTTTGTAAAAAAAAATATAATATTGACATGTCCATAAATGCAGGTACATAGTTTTTCGTATTGCGCCACATATCATTTATTTATTATTATTTTTTTGCTTTTTTATTTTATTTTATTTCAAAAACCGGTAGTATAAATTCATGCTCATAAATATTTCAAGCGTAATTAATTATTTATTCACTCACTTCACTGCGTTCACTTACTTGTTTTTATTCACTTGTTGCTTCTGTTGTTGTAGGCGTGTTATGTCTAAAAAGAGCAGCGCTTTAACGCACGCTTTGTACGCTTGATTTTACTATTACGATTATTTTTGGTTATGTATGGATTTGTACCCGTATAAGATTTAGTGTTCGCTCTGTTCAACGCTTGGGAGTAAACTAAACTCGAGATTTTTGCGCGCAGCTGCTACTGGACTCGTTCAGGTCAGGTTGACTGAGTGTCTTTGTCTATTTCATTTAATTGGAATCAGTTTTTATTATCATCAACAGGGTCGGATTTACGCTAAGCGATAACCCAGAGCGCTGCGCAAAACGCCGCCTCAACAACTAAAGTATATATAAAATATCAAGCAAGCGTAAAATTATTTATTTGAAATCAAAAGTCTTTTGTATTATAAATGGAATGGAAACACACGAAAATTATTTTTCACATTAAAAAGAATTATAAAATAGCAAACAAAATAATTACTTGAAACAAAATTTTAGGGTGAGTCTTCATAGGTGCATTGTGCGTGAAATAAAATGTAGCAACTAATGTAGATTCGTGAACCAAGAAATAAATTATTCTTAAATCTTTCTACCTCTCACAAATTTCTCTGTGATTCAAACGGTGAAATCCAATGATAACTGGAAATATTTCATGAAACTTTTTATACGCGTACGCTATGCGGCTTTTCCTAATTCAGATTCAAGATTGTTTAGAATACCGCTAAAAGTATTTACTTTGAAATAATCGCGGCCTGTTGATAAGCTTCTGCGTATTGTGATTTATCAGCTTCCATACCTTAATTTTTCTCAAAACGCAATTTTTGTGGCAGTGGTTGGCAAACAGCAAGCTTTGGTGCGTTCAAATAACAAGTAACTGTGCGCTGTGGCTTATAAGTCAGACGTGTTTACAAGGCATGAGTCACAACTTAACGATTTTGAGATCGGATGAACGTAATTGAATTGCCCGTTAGTCCCTTTCTTGTGGCATAGATAATCAGAAATATGGTTTGCCTAACGAGTTAAGTATTATAAGGTGCAGTTTTGATATATTTTTAGAAAATGGAAACTCAATAAAGACTTCTGACCTCTTCAGGATGTAAAATTATGAAATAAATGTTGATGAAGTATTAAGTTTTACAAAGGGTGATCAATTTAGAGCTTTTGGATTTTAAATATATAAATACCACGAAAATTCAAATTGATTGGACACTCTTTAGTATTTTTGTGTAGAACCATTCATGACATTTATTTTTTAAGGATCATCCCTTTGAAATGTTGACCGCAACTCCGTAAACACCAATTTTGAATGACTCGCTAAAGGGCTTCGGCCGGTATTTGGTATCTCAAAGCTGGTTTATCCACAAAGCATTTGGACTTTACATACCCCCACAAATAAAAGTCCTAAGGTGTGATATCACATGACTTTGGTGGCCAATCCACCGGTCCGAGTCGAGAGATAAATTGCTCAAAGAAACGACGACGTATTAAATCCATTGTTCCATGGGATGTATGGCAAGTAGCGCCGTTCGGCAAGTAGCGTCGTCCGCCCGAGAATTCGGCTTTGCCAAACTTAGTCATGGAACAATGCTCAGTTAAGCAACGTGTAAAAGTGATTCAAACGTTTTATGAAACTGGTCGTTTTGCAAGAAGTGCATTTCGAATATGTGAACAAACAATCTGCCTTTGAGGTATTGAAAATCTTTTTGTCATTTATGAAGAAACTATGCATTCACAACGAGTCACTATTTAGTGTGGTTTTCGAGCTGGAGAATTCATCGGACCGCACTTCTTCGAAGATTATGGCGGTAATGCTATTATAAAATCGGTATCGTGACATGATAACACATAACTTAGGCAAATGTTGATACAACAAGATAGTGCTACTTTCCATAGAACCCATAAAGCAATGGCCCAATTTTAAATGAAGTACCCAGGATGAATTATCTCAGAAAACAACGAGGTCAAACGGCCGCCGGTTCTTGCGATTTGTCCCGATTGGGTTGCTTTGTCTGAGACTATGCAATAAAGCCAAGATGATTTCAAAGTAAAAGAACGAAATCATACACTTTAAAAATTATAAGCAGGTTAAAAGATAAAAAAATGTTGATATACATACCCTATGTTGTCGGAGAAGTCGTGGTGGGTATTTGACGGATATTGTGATTCATACATAAATGCCATGGAATAAAGATATTATGAAATGAAAAAAATAATGTCGACAAATTTGCTACACTATTGAGTTATCCAGTACTTTTGAAGTCCCATCGAAGCAGGTGAGTTTTAGAATTGATTTGAAGAAAAGTATTGTTTCGAATGCCTGGATACTTAGAGAATATATATATATAATTAAAATTATTTTAATTTCTTCTAATACTCCAAAAAAGGCAACTGATATACTGATTGAAGCCTTTAGAATACCATAGGAAAAAAAAGAAACTACGAAATGAAAATGAAAATGAAAAAACGAACTATCATTGGGAAAGAAAATGGACAAATTTTGCATAAAATTATTCAAAGCAAAACCTGATTTCGAAAATTGTTTACCAACAAAATTTTTAACAAAAACACTCTCAGGTGTTTTTTTCTTGGAAAATTCACTATGTGACTAACAACTTTATGAAATATCGGAATGAACGTAGAATATTTCACTTCAAATATATGAAAACCACAAATCTCATTCATCAAAATTTTTAAAAATGTAAAAAATTAAAAAAATTGATTTCTTTATTTCAAATAAATTATTACACCGTGCGACAAAAATCGACTTTTTTTGTTATCCAGGATAACTGTCATATGAACGTAACAATATAAATTTTATTACGGGGTCGAGGTGTTCTAGAGCTC
>JAYXIM010045576.1:0-11936 GCA_037575425.1 Anastrepha fraterculus
AAAGGGTTTCCTAAATGATGACGGTGCAAATGATCGGGCAATAAATTATCGAGGGGAAATTTGCTAATGCAGTGCCAAGGGATACCTCCAATTTATTTGCAATTTAATTATTTAGGTAATTCAAATCGGTTATGTGAGCGCAAATGTTTTTTGTTTTTTTTTTTGCAACAACAGCACACGCAACGCAGCATTGTGTAACCGTGGCAGAAATTCATTGAAATAGTCTTTATGGCAGCGAAAATCGAGTTTCGTGTGGGTTGCGCAGGTGTGAAATTTATTTCAAATATTATATATCAAAGAATGCTTTCAAATGAAATGTAATCTAATTTTTTAAGTATGTTTCAGGTTACTGTAATATATTTGGTATCATACATATATGGAAATGTGCGGGAAGTGAAACTTATATTGGCAACTAAAGAGTTTTCCAATAACAAGTGTTGGGTGTTAAACAGGAGAGATGATTAACGATTTTTTGTGGCCAGAATTGGATGGTATTGATCTGGACAACGTTTATTTTCAACAAGATGGAGCTACGTGCCACACAAGCAACGAAACCGTTGATCTTTCACGGAAAAAGTTTTCGGGCCGTGTTATCTCTCGAAGAGGTCACCGAGATCTAGTGATTTAACACCTTGTGACTTTTTTCTTTGGGCCACGTGAAAGAGAAGGTCTACGCCAACAGCCCAGGGTCAATTCAAGACCTCAAAGATGGAATTCGTCAGGCTATCGAGGACATAGGGCAGCCACTTTGCAAATAGGTTATGGAAAATTTCATGAAAATGATATTGTCCTGTAAGCGTGGTCGTGATGGTCATTTGCCTGATGTTATTTTCCACTATTAACGGCACATCTTCCTCTTTGTAATGAAATAAACATCCGATCATTTATATTAAAAAATTGCTTGTTTTCCTTTGAATATCAAAATAACACCTCTTATTGGAAAACCCTTTACATTTATTATTCAGTGTAGTCTGTTTGAACATCAATACCCTTGATCTAGCGAGATTCCAATATACCGTATGATCAGAAAGTACCGGGAATGTTTAATTTAAACGAACCGCGCTCTTGGGAACCGGTTCATATTTTTTTCTTATATTGGTAGGACTGTATGTGCTGGATTATTTGACCAAACACCAAGTAAGTACCATCGTGCAGGCACCTTATTCACCTGATGTGGCCGAAGTTGAAGTTATCACCTCGGGGAAAGAGATTTCAGTCGATAGCGGAGATCAAAGAGAATGCGACGCAGGAGTTGAAAGCCATTCTTCGTCGGCCAACCAGGGGTGCACGGAGGACTGGGTTAAGCGTTGGCAAATGTGTGTTGCTTCTGAAGGGTCATATTTTGAAGGAGATAAAATAAATTTGCGTGAAATTTAATACTGTTTCGTTTTATTTAAACATTCCCATTACTTTCTGATCATAGGGAATGAATTCAACCCATGAATTGGGCATCTGGAAGGGCTGCAAAAAACGCTTCCACAGTTGTTATGACCTAATCATTTGATGAAAAACGTTTTCAACGCATGAATTCTTTTAAGTCTGGAAACAGATGGAAGTCACAGGGACCAAATCTGATAAGTGATTGCTCCAACAACTCGAATTTGAATTCATGGATTTTAGCCATTGCATCAAAACACTGATGCTCACACCTTCTTGGCCGATTTCTGGACACGAACGCGTTTCGGAGCCGAAAACCCAGTTTAAGATTACTCTTTAGTTCTGATTTACCCTTCTGTTTTGATTTAGGATCATGGTGATAGACCCACGTCTCATCCATAGTGATGAATTGACGCACAAATCCGCTTTATCCGTTTGAAAACGACCGAAATGTTGCTGAGAAAGTCGCGTTCGAATGTATTTTTGTTCCATTGTTAGCGAATGTGGCACCTGCACACAGCTTTCTAAACTCAGTAATTCAGTTAAAATATTGTTTACACTGTCCAATGCCTAGGGCTTCTACTAAATCTCTCTCAAACACTTGACGATTTTCTAATACGAATTTCTATATTTTTTCGACGTTTTCTGGTGTTGCTGCTAATTTTGGATGTACTTGAATTGGATCATCTTCAAGACTTTTACGACCACATTTCAATTCAGGTACCCATGTTTCTACTCTACTAATTAATGGCGAAAAGTCCGTATACTCTTTCAACATTCATTCATAAATTTCCTTTGATTTTAAACGTTCAAAAAAAAACAAAATTTAAGGGGGAACACCACTGTGAACGTGTGAAAATTCAGTGATTTTCATGAATTTTTTTTATAAGTAGAGATGATTACTTGAGGATTGGACAAATTATAATTTATTTAACATATATTGAATTATACTGACACAAATTTTTATTAAAAAATTTTACAAATTACAATTGTTATTAATATTAATGCAATGACGTCATAAAAAACTGATGCACCCTGGTGGCCACATACAAATATCATCTAAAAGCAAAAAACCAAAAAAAAATTCTTAATCTATTCATCAATGGCTATCGTCGTATGTGGCGGTTTTTTTTTATTTCTTTTGAGAAAATGGTGCAGATTTGAAAAATGAAATTGTGTTTTTACCGTTTTTCTTTTGTTTTCGAAAGGCTTGAAAAAATATTACAATAATTTTTGAATATATCACTTTAAGAAAATGCTAAAAAAAATCGATTTTTTTTTTTAATCACAGTGGTGTTCCGCATGATACTTAATTTTTCTATTGGAGAAAATACTGTGACACGTCGATACTAAATGGCTCGTAAACAAAGAATGACTTTTAACAAAAAACAAAATTTAGGCTAGTAGCAACGCCCTCTCTTATCCAACCGCAAAACTTATTGAACAACCTGGTATATGGAAGAAGACACGCAATACTGCAGCAAAAAATTGACAAAAATCATCACGACTTCCATGCCATTTCAAGTTTGCACTTTATTGCTCTTGAACTCAATGAGCTATAAAGCTGCATGCGCAAAATTTTTCTAAACGTTTAAAATTTCGATAAAATTGGTTAGACATTTTTTTTTTTAATTTTCGCAAAGTTTTAAACTTGTGTTTTTATATGGGTTTTCACCACTATTCAATTTTAGAAGGTTAGGTAAGTAATGACAAGGAAATTTTGACACTCCCTTATATTGGGTTGCATTTACGAAGGAATGAGAAAGAGGGGAACAAATGTTCCCTTCTTACTTAAAGGCAGTAAAAAAGCATGCAAAGTAGCCATTAGTAATGGAATAAAAACTGAAAGAAAAACTGACCAATATAGATTCAATCTACATTAAAACAAAACAACAAAGACTTTATTACTTTCTTTAATATAAATTCAATTTTATATATTTATTTAATTTAATTGTCTGAATGAAAACTACCTTTTCAATAAATCGATCAGGATTATTTCATAATTAATGTTCGGAAATTTAGAGTGCTAATCATAGGTTAATACCTATTGTTAATGAAAGTATATACATATCTTTATTAAGTATTTCATTAAATGAGTTACCAATATATGTAGTAAATAACATCATTACAAGAGTGAAAGTATAGTAAATTAGCACTTATTTGTAATGATAAATTTCATTAATACAATACATTATAACATTAGGTTAGGTTGACCTGGCTGGCTGAAAGCCATCACATAGACCTATGGATCCTTAGTGTTACCAGATGGAGTTAGACCTTTACGTTTCTTTGTAGTAGACATCTTTTAATACGTCTACGTCTTTTGCGAGTCTAACTAAAGTCTGAAGCTCTATCCCCGAGGGGTTTTCTAACTTCTCATATTGTAAAGCTTCTAAGCATTTTAATCTGGTTCTAGCAGGGCAAGAACATATGAGCTGTTCTAGCGTTTCCCTCTCTTCCAGTTCATTTCAAAATCTGCAGCTATCGTTGTTTGTAATTCCTATCTGGTATGCGTGCGCCGCTAGCAAATTGTGGCCTGTCAGCATACCTACGATAGATCTGCTTTCTTTTCTAGACAGGGCTAGTACGAATCGGACGTCGGTTTTCTTAGCGCAGTCCACCACACCAGAGCACGTTGGCTTTACTATAGCTGAGTAGCACCAATACATTATAACAGGAGATAGATCCCATGTAACTCTCAGCATCTTTTTACATGCGTATAGTGCGTTGCTGGCGTTTTTCTTCCTCTCTAATATATTGTACTATCCAAAATTACTCCAAGGTACTTTGTGTGGTTTTTAAGAGTTAGCTCCACGTCGTTTAGCTTCGGGGGTTATCAATAGGGGATCTTGTACCTTCTAGTAAAAAGTGTCATATCCGTTTTATCAGCATTTATCCCTAGGCCTGCCTGTGTTGTCCATTATGCACTGCTGCGAGTGTATCACTCACGGTGTTTAAGTATTTGCTTGTCACTACTACGGCTATACATCTGCATATGCTACTAGTTTCGATGCCGTAAATTCAAATTTCTTTAGTAACTCATTAACTGCGACTAGCCAGAGAAGTTGCGATAGAACATCACCCTGTGACGTACCCTCGCATGCTACTTTAGTGAGTTTAGCTTTATTATAGTACAACCTAGCAGGTTCTTTATCCATGAATAAACTGCGGGTTCTGTATTCGTTGTGTTTAAGCTCATTAAAATGGCTTCTCTCGACACATTGTTGAGTGCACCACTAATGTCTAGAAATACTCCTAAAGCATATTCCTTGTACTCTAGAGCTTTCTCTATAACTAGCACTAGTGAGTGTAACGCAGTCTATGTGGATCTGCCTTTAGTATATGCGTGTTGTGCCTTAGACATAAAGTCTGACATCCTATTTTCTCTGACGTGTGCGTCAAGGATTTTTTCAAGCGTTTTCAGAAGAAATGAGGTCAAACTAATGGGCCTCTAATCCCTTGAGAGTGTCGGGTTGTTCTTACCGTTTTCGGTATAAATACAACCCTTGCTTCTTTCCAGATAACAGGTATATAGTTAATCCTCAGACATCCTGTGCATATCGCTTTTAGCCATGGTACCAAAAGATCGCTCATCTTTTGGAGCATGGCTGGAAAAATTCCGTCTATGCCTGACGATTTAAATGGGTCAAAAGTGTTTAATGCCCATTCTATTTTTTGGATTTTAATAAACTCTTCCGTGATGTTTGCTACGTTATCTCTCAAGGAATCGTGATTAAAGTAGCTTATGCATCCTGGAAAATGCGTAGTGACTAGATCTTGTGGTGATTCTTCACAACTATCAGTCCAGTCTCCGTTAGTTTTGCGAATTAAATTGACCGTGGTGGAATGTTTCGATAACAGTTTCCTGTGCCTAGCCGCTTCTTTTGTACTTTCTATACTGCCACAGAAGGCTTCGCATGATTGTTTTTTGGCCCTAGCAGCATTCATTGAGATTCAAGAAAAAGCCAGCAGGAATGAAACCATTTAGCGTAACATGAGCACACTTCAGCTTTCTAATGCTAGGATACACTCATTGCATGTGAATGCTACATTTATCATAGGGAATAGTTTTTTTATTGTAACGCAGCAATGCGCCAAAAAGTCTAGTTTGCCCCATGATTCCTAAAGTCTCTGAAGGTCGTGCAGGTGACCCAACGCTTTAATACAAGGAATAAGGTCTTTAGGGCTAAGCTCGATAGGAGCACAATGCATGAAAATTGTCTTACCGAAGCTCAATTGTTCAAAGGAATGGATCAGCAATAACCCCAAATATCTCCCCCCTATTTTAAGTTCCACTTCAGCTTCTAGGATCTAGAGAGCAACTACTAAAACGATTCGCCAATGGTGAAAAGAAATTCAGTAGAAGTTTGGTCTATGTGAAACGCCAAAGAACATTTTAGACTGCCGAAGGCTTTGAAACTAGTGACAGTAGTTATTGTGCTTATGTTGCCTAAGTCGCTGGATCACAGTCTTGTGCCTGATTGAGCTGTACCCTATTGCCGCCTGCGGACCAATGAATTTCTCCACCAAACTAGTTCTTTTAAATGTTTCTGTATTTTTTTCCGTTATTTCGTGACGCCCACATAATTGTTATATTGTAGTAGTTGTATCCGCCAGTCTGTATATGTCCTCGCGCGTTATCTTGAAGTTTTCCCATATATCCGAGGTGACCTTGATAACTGGTTGTCTATCCGACTATTTTAGAAGCAAGAAGCACTCAAATGTTTACAGCTTAAATGTTTACGATTTTGAACGAATAATAATAAGGCAAAGCGTCAAAAGAAGAACGGTGTTGCTGACCTAATAATTTGCTACAAGAGTTTAAATTTTACTACAATTTAAAAATTTTGTTTATAAAGCATGTACGTACACAGTGCACTCGCGAAAACTCAAACACACGATAACTCGAACATTCGGAAACTTGAACATTTTTTTTTCTCCATTGACTACTTTAAAACTCGAACAATTATTTTCTTTTTTCATGGAAAAACATGTGAGAAACTGTCGTTTTGCATGTGCTGTAACGGCCAGTATTCAAATTTTTGTCGTTATGTGCGTCTTTTGTTTCATTCTAAGGCGCCGCACTGGCTAGGTTTCTTGCTAATTACGGAACTTTTCTTTTAAATTGATTGATATTTGCGCGGGATTTTGCGCGGTTAAAATCAAATTTATTTGCGTTTTATAATGGGACGAAAACTAAATGTTTTGAGTTTATCAAAAAAGGCTAAAATAATTAACGAGGCCAAGAATGGCGTTAGTATCACAGCTCTATCCAAAAAATATAACACTGCCAAGTCCACAATTTGTGGAATTGTGAAAAAAACAAAATTTTGGAATGCGTTAATAACACGCTATCGGGCCCTGGAAAACGTAAAACGCTTCGCGCTTCAGAATTGCCAAAAATTAAAAAAAAGCTTTACATGTGGTTTTTATTACAACGCAGTAAGAATTATCCTATAAATGGATTAATTTTGAAAGAGAAAGCTAAGGAGTAACATGCCAAATATGGCGAGAATGGCTCAATCTTCTTTGCCAGCGATGGATGGCTACAAAATTTAAAAAAACGGCATGGCATACGATTGATTTCAATCTCAAGGGAAAAACTATCCTCGCGACCAGAGTTAGTGGAGCCTTTCAAAACTCAGTTACAAAGCTAAAATTCAGGAGCTTGAACTATGCCCAGAACAAATTTACAACGCAGATGAATCCGGGTTTTATTGAAAGCTCCTTCCGGGAAAATCATACGTTTATAAAAACTGTTCATACGGGTATAAAAACTGTTAAAACGAATACATATATGTAGACATATTAAAAATACATAACGTTCGAAAACTCGAACATTTCGATAACTCGGACAGGGCTGGTTTTCATTGGTTTTCGCGAGTGCACTGTACTCGTAAAGAAGCAACATGTTGTCAAACAAGGGAGACGATTTGTCAAGAGGAAGCGAGAAAGTTGCTTACTTACCTAACCTTCCATAATTGAATAATGGGTTTTTAAGAGAATGAATCATATTTCCATAAAAATCCATTAAAATTAAAGAGGAAACAAATGAATTCTCGCAACTTGTCAGTAAGTCTGTCTTATTTATTTATTTGTCTATTTGATTTACTTGTGTTATCGCGCTTCGACATAATAAAATTTCAATATTATTCAAATGCATCTTAAAAAACTTATTTTTGCAGCCGTGCTTGCTATTTTTATGGAAATATTCGTATACGAGTTCCAGGTATTAAATTTGTTTTACTAACACTTCAAAGCCACACAAACACACTTTGGCTGCAGTGAAAGTCTAAATTTAGCATCAACAACAAACCTTCTATGCCTAATCAAGCGAAGCTATTAATAAATGAAACACAATAGCAGTAGGAAAGACCTGTAAATAAAGTAGACAGATCAAACGGCAGACAGGTGCCACTTCCAGCAACAGCAGCACTCAAACTCACACTCACACTGGCATAGACACTGCGACCTCCTGCAATGGTTTGGAGCGACATGGCGCTATTTGTTGCGCTTTGCTGTATTTCTAAGTCACCTTCACCTTATACATACCTGTATGCATGTGTGTGTGTACGTAGTGATGTGAATTTGTATAAAAGATGTTATATTTGTCTGCGTGTGGTCGGTTGCCTTGCAAACGCTTAGGATCTAATAATAATAAGTACAACGGCACAATGAAGAAGAAAAGGTTAAACGACAATAAAAAATAAGAATAATTTTTAAAACAAAGGAGCGAAAGTGAATAAAAGTGAATAATAGAAAAATAAAAACGAATGCAACAAAAGAATAAAAAAACAAATATATTAAAAACTAATAACATAACAAAAGAGGAAACGATAAAAAAACAAACTTCTGACCCACAGCTGCTGCAGGAGTTGCGTGTCGAACGTAAAAGTGCCCACAAAGGATTGGCGCATCAGCAGCAACAGCAGCAGCAGGTGTGTGCTGGGCTCTGGCGAGTGCTTGCGCATACACACATACATGTATATATTTGTTGTTTGTTTGCTTATTGCAAGGTGCTCGCCTATCCCTCCATGCACGAAACGTATATCCTGTAAGCAGTCGCCTGCTCGTGTTTGTATGCGTGAGTAAACGCCTATCCGTTCACAAATCAGACAATTTTCAACGCTGCTCCGTAAATGTTGATTCTGGAGTTTTGAGCGCTAGTGCGCCATGTGTGTGTGTTTGTATGTTTGTATATGCAAATCGACTCAAGTCAATGGAAACTCAAAGGCTACCCAGCCTCCACCGGGCGGTTGGTGAATGTGCAAAACACCACATTTGTACATACATACATACGTGTGCTCAAGCATGGGATTGTGTGGGTGTGTGCGTGTTTCGTACTTCGCCGCAGCTTTTTCATTTCCCCTCCATTTATTTAAAGTTGTATTTTGTGCTTATTCAGCACCAAATCAAAGCTTAACTAAAACAGTATCTGCGACGCTGAGCTTTTCAACGGAAGCTTTTGATTGTCTAGTTGTGGTTGTGGTTGATGTCTGCGATACTTGACTGTCTGAGGCGGATGGAAATAGGTTGGGTTACCTGATATTTTGCATTACAATAATAGAAATTTTGTAATTGGGTAATCATCATTATAAATTCCTAAAGCTCCAGTATGGAACGTAGTGCCACATTTCAGGCCACATCCAGGAATAAAGTGGAGTGAAGTGGTCGTTCTAATGTAAGAAAGTGTCGCAAATATCGAGAATTTTATTGCTCTTAGTCTGCAGAAAATTTTCTTACAGACTAAATTCACTCAAAATAAAAAGATCGACATTGAGTCTTAAAATCTTAAGTATAAAATCGCTAAAAGCGGATGCCGTAACCGAGTGAAATTTTGCTATACCTAAAAAAATATCGATAGATCTCCATATCAAGAAAATTGCAACCATGAGTGCATTTAGGATAAGAGGTTAGGGGTAGTCAGAGGCCCGAAAAAAGTTATGATTTTCAATAATTTTTTTTCCTGGTCAATTGCTTTACTTTACAAAAATAAAAACATAACATTAATACATCATGTTTTGACTTGACTTTAGAAAAAACAGTTAATAATTATAAAAGTTATAGCTGTTTGTGTGGAGCCCGTTTCTCCAGAAGCCCCTTGCGGTGATCGTCGCAAGTTCTTGGAAACTCATCTAAAATCAATCGGTCAAGAGAAATTAGTTTTATTAAAAAATAATCTTGTGCCTGATCGAAGCTTTTTTTCAAAATTAACAATATGGCCTCAGGAAATATTTTTCAGATTTTCGAGAAAAACCCCGACAAATAATTATTTAAAAAAAATTTAAAATTTTGAAAAAAAAGTCATTCGATCAGGCACGAATTTTTATGTTTTTTAAAAGCGGTTTTTATGTTATAGTGATCACCAATTCAAAAAACATAGTTTTGAGAAAAACGCATTTAAAGGTTTGCTATCTGCTCCGGAGCGCCCGAGCGCCTTTCGTTAATTTTTGAATAACTCGAAAAGTATTTGTGGGATTCACTTCAAATTTTCACACAATATTTCTAAGATATTATACTTTAAGGAAACGCAAAAAAAAATTAAAATTTTTCAAAATTCTGACTATTTCTAACCCCTTAAATGAAGCGGGTCGCTGGAAGGAAAAAACCATGCGCCATGCCAGTCTACTACTATTGCGACAAACTGAATTCGCCTCGGGGAGAACTGATTACATTGTCCGAACGGTGACATTCAATAGAAATGCTCCACTCTCTTTATATCATAAGGGGAAGGGAAGAAGAAACTTTCACTAAACAACTTCGACACTACAGTCTACGCAGATGGTTCAAACATGGATTGTGATGTGGGAGCTGGTATATATTCTCATAGACATAGAATTGGAAAATGTTTGCGTCTTCCTTTTTCTTTTGTTGTCGGGACAGACTAGCAAGTACATCTTTCTAATACTTGCAGTGCCTTTCAGGCGGAAGTATTGGTAATAGGGGAAGCGTGAAGATTACTAATCGAAGACTTCTCTTTAAGGTGCAATATTACTATTTTTTCAGATAGCCAAGCTGCAATCCAGGCACTGGGTTCGGCCACAACAACCTCTAAATTGATGGTAAAAAGCAGAAATAGCTCTACCACCTTGAGTGTAAACCATAAAGTAATCTTAATCTGGGTCCCGGGACATCACAATATTGACAAAATGAAAACGCGGAAGAGCTGGCAAGAGAGAGATCTGCCATGAATAATGCCCAAATCGGTATTCACACCACTGGGTGCCGTAAAGACTGACATTTCCCTAAAATATCGACGAATCGCGGAATCTAAATGGAGAGATAAGACGACATGCAAAGTTAGCTGAACGTTATGACACAAATACAATCACAAACAAACGTCAACATTGATAAATATGAAACAAATGTATGCCTGGATGTCCGTAGCCTCAGTGATAACTGGTACATAAGAGAGCAGGTAGCCAAAATGGTTATCCTTTACAAAATATACTGCCATAGTTGTAATCAGGAGAAAAAGGTAACCCTTTCACTTCCTCTGTAAATGCCCTGCCCTATGAAAGGTGAGGATGTTAACACTTGGCAAATCGTTGTTTGAAAACTTCGAAGAATTGACCAACAAAGACGTGAACAACCTTATAAGATTTCAGAATTGCTCAGACTGGATATAGTCGTGAAGGAATGTACCGTAAAACTTGTTGATTGCGAAGATGAGGCAACAAAATGGTGCGGAAGCATTAATTGGATTCTTAGTGAATCCCCACCTCAACCAACCAACCAACAAGGTGGCGCAAAATTAATCATCCCAGTCTGTTTTTGAATAACTTTTTTTATTAAATAAAAGAAACAAATTACATATGCGGCTGCGTGCATTTGCCAAAGTATTATAAAAATATTCCGATTCGCTCAAATTGCTCAAGTAATCCACAGCTGTCCAGGGCACTTTCGTATGCTCAGCACTGGGCCGAAAGGTATGAATTATGAAGCGTCAACAAAAATGTTTCATATTTTTTTAAGTATTTACTAAATTTCTATTCAAAATGGTGAAAGGAATGGCAGCAGCAGTATTTTGTCTGCAATTTGATCTCGAAAAGTCTTTCAGACACCTTAATTCTTGCCGTATATTTGAAGCTAAAGTCTAAAATCAGCTGAATTGGCTCTGGAATAAACCCCTTGTCCTCCCGAACAAATGTGTTTTATATTGATAGCCAAGGGGGTATTAACGCAATTATGGCTCCTTGGTAACTCGGAATGTGTTCAACAATGCAGATCCAAAACGGGTGAACTCTGCAGAAGTAGGCAGGCCACTATTTACTGGATATCAAGACACAATGAAAATAGAAGGAAATGAGAGACCAGATGAGCTCGCTAAGGCAGATATTCGCTTGCCAAAACTGAGCACTACAAACATATACTCATCCCTCTCCTGTCTGACGGAAATAGCTCTGGCAACAAAGTCAATATAGGATCACTCTACCTCGTGCAAAACTGCCAAAGTTAAGCTACGGACTTGTAATACGAAAACAAGAAACCTTACTTTATTACTCTTCAGAAAAGACTGCAAAATATTGGTTTGAAAAACTGACGGGACACTGTCTCAC
>JAYXIM010045597.1:0-48942 GCA_037575425.1 Anastrepha fraterculus
AAATTTACATTCTAAAAATTTTTTGACATATTCTTAAAGGATTATATTAACATTTTAGGAAAACAAAAAATTTTTTTTCGAAATTTTACAGGTCCCCTTTTGTCCCCTTAAAATTTCCCCGTAAATTGTATCTCTCAATTCATCATATAAAATTTAGCAGCTGATTCATATCAACTGATATTATTTCACTTTGAATAGTCATACCTGTATGCCGCTCCTTGACAATAATTTTTGAAAGGAGTGCATTTTGAAAAAATGTATTGATGTTAAAAACAAAATTACCTAAAATTGTATGCGTAGTCGTTAATCCTATAGAAGACTGGGCTGTATTAGAGAAGGATCTCACTGCTCTCCATCAACTCTATTTGAAGGAAAAGAATACCTATACTTCCATGTTCCTACTTCACTCTTTTAACGCAACTCTGATCTTTCCAATTTCATCCCTTCAATGGTAATAAAATGTTCAGTTTTTTTCGCCTTTGATTGACCCGAGCTGGGGTTAGGTTAGCCAAGTTGATTGTCTAAGATAAAAGCACTCGGATTTAAGAGTCCCATGCCTCACCTGCATTTGATTTCCATCCTCTAACCATTTAGATCTTTTTAAGAAGGTAACTAGTCCCTCCAGTGAAACATTTTGCAAATTTCACAGGTCTTCAAACAAATAATCGCCAAAATATTTCGCACGGCTTCTTTGAAGTGCAGGAAATTCACGGAGAAGGTGTTGTACCGACTCAATTTCTGCAATATCTCCACAACTCCTGCAGAAGCCATTGTGAGGTACACTCATTATACTGGCTAGGGTACCAGGTGTGTGATGTCTAAGCCTGCTATATCCGCATGTGTAGCAAAAGAGTGAAAGCTAAGATGTCTAAATATTAACCCGACGAGAGCTGAGAAGGTGCAGAGATGATTCCACCTCATCCTCCAGACAGCTGCGGCAGAAACGACTTGAAGCATTCCCAAATCTCACCGCATGGATACCTAACGCACAATGTCCGATAGGGACTCCCGCAAAACTCAAGAGCTGCATCTTTTTTAGCCTTATAAGTTCTTTCGAATGCATTCGGTATACCCGTGAGTAGAAGGATCTTGCGACTTTTCACATTTGCGCACTCGCCCAGCGTTTTGTGAAGCCCATTCGGGACCAGAGGACAGATTTTTAAGAGTACCCCAATCCTCTCACTTCGCTAGAAAACAATTTCGAGGGTCCTCCGACAAGCTAGCTTATCAGCCCAGCAATATCCCGCTATACCACTCACACTAAACTAGCTTAATATCGAAGCTATCGGATGCAGTCGAGAGAGAAGTCAAGGATTCGCCAAATTTCAAACGCGCCAACAACGAGCCCGGGACCCTAATTACCGCTTCTTTGTTGAAGTAAATATTTACCGCCCTTACAGTAGTTACAGAAGAAAGCAACTAATCCACTGCTTCTTTGATTGCGACTACCTCCACTTGGAAAACATTGCAGTGGTGCGATAGACTGAATTTGAGCTTAATGAGGAGCTCGTCGCAAGCTACTCGTCCACTAACTCTTCCGCTCAACTTCGAGCCATGTGTAAATATGTTTGTCATGCCCCGTATCCATATGCTGCACCTCGCCCACTTCTTCTTTGGGGTAATATAAATGAAAAAAGTACCGGTAGGACCCAGTGAGATCGTGCATTGATCAATCACCATGGAGTTGAACTCAAAGTCTTGCTTAAGTCTAGCTTGTGGCACCTACATCTGAGTGCGATGCGTGCAATGGCAATCTTGCCTATATTGTCCACGGGCACCACATTCAATAATGCGTTAAGCGGTGAAGTAGAAGTAGCCCGAAACGCCCTATTTTTATTTAGTACAATGATAATATTTCACCCGAGGCTTATAAGACGAATAGTCGACTTGCTTCATATAAGCTATTCTTTGAGCTCTTCCTAATAATCCGCATGGTTATAAAAAGGGAAATCTGAAAGATTTTGACTATCCCGAGAAAGAGGCACCCTACTCCTAACGGACGTTCGCTTCTGTGTTAAAATTTCACTCTTACTCACTTCTAATATAAATGTATACGGTCTTTGGACCACCATCAGCTATGACATATGAACACCCATAGTAAAAAAAATGTATGCAAATACTATGACGACGAAAAATACAATAACCGCGCGACTTTTGCCCGTTTGTGTACTTATCCAATGCTCGCTGAGTTGACGCGAAGCTCACCTTTTCAGGAAAAGGCTAAAGGTACTTAAGAGAAGCTCAAATCTCTCATTATGCAGGGCAACAACCTTGAGCGGCTAACTCCGCTTGGAAAACACTGCAGTAGTCCGATAGTCTGAATTTGCGCTCACTGAGGAGCTCCTTGAATATTCTGCCAGCAACCCTTCCGCCCAATTTCAAGCCATCAGTGGAGCGGCTTGCTTTGGCTCCAAATTGTGCACCCCGCCTACTCTTCCCTCGAGCAAGTGTGAAGGGGAAAATATCCCGCTCAGACCAAGCGAACGTGTGCAATGATCAGTCACCACGAAGATAAGCTCATAGTTTCTAAAAATGCTAGGGTAGCTAGCTAGATTCTAGTGTTCGGCACTTCAATCTGGTAGCGGCATGGAAAACGCCTGTTTTTCCTTCGATGTCCATAGGTATTACCTCAACTGCTAGTGGAGTGTTCCTAAGCGGCCCACTGATTCCAATGAGTGTTGACAATTGAAGTCTCTGTCGCTCTTTAACCGACTCTGCCCAGTGAATCCCACCAGACGAGCACTGCATTCGATTAAACTGGAATCATAATTATGCTGTACAGCCAGAATTTAACTTTTAGCGTGAAGCGCCATCTTCTGCCAAAGCGCCCTTGCATCCCTGCTTTCCTAATCCTCTCCTCAATTGTTTCCTTCTAAATTAGCGTTCTAACAAATTCATCAATTAATTTGATCCCACATTTCAAAAGTGGATTTTTCCAGAAAATTAGGAAAAGTTCCTCCTTCATCCGCCTTCGGTATCTTTTAGCATAATTCTCCAGTTGTTGTCACCACTAATTTTGAACTGATCCAGTATGTTGCTCGTTGGCGCCCCTGTATCTAGTCGCACGCTTTCTGCTGCGCTTTCGGGCAATTAAAAAAGCCGCTTAATAGCCCACCCACCGCTTGAACATATCCACATATATAAATATTTACAATTTTGTAAAATCACATAGGAGATGTGGCGCACAAAGAGCACATCGCATACGAGATGTTGCCAAAAGTTGTGGCGTACGTTTTTGTTATCTCAAATAATTGAGTAGTCCATCAAATTTGCAAAAAACCATCCGGACACAAAATAGACTCCTCACACTGAAAATGCGCCCACCTTCTGTCTCGCAGCAATCAGCTGTCTACTTTCGCTAAACAGGCTGTCCATAAGCGGCTCAAGATAAGCAACAGACCGCAAGGTAATATTGTAAATAGAATGGAGTAGATGACGCGGAGAATTGCTTGATTTTTCTTGGCGTTTACTCGCACACACATTTTTTCCTTTAACATTTTCCCTTGTGAGCAGGCAGCTATAAATAAATGTCCGAGAATAGAGCGCAAAGCCTTTGCCTTCACTTAAAATTTTTGTATAAACATTAAAGTGTAATGTCTTTTCTTCATTTTTGTTTATGTTTTTGGCAATTGCAGGTCTTCCGTCAGCTGGAACGTCCCGCGGAACTGGAACGTTTGGAGTATTTGAAAGCCGTTGTGAAGACACATCGCGAAAAGTTCATCACCACCATTTTAAATAATACAGATGTGCTAAATCTTGATGAGCTAATAGCGAAAGAATTAGCAAAATATGAGGTGGTAAGTGCCAAAAAAATTAAGTAAGATTTTTTGAGAAAAAATATTTGAACTATCATACATATACATGCACATAGCCCGCAAATTCTGCGTGCACCTTGCAAATATTTTTAAATTGATTACACAAAAATTTAAGGCATAGTAAACCTATAGGGGAAGACATATTTTATTTAACTAAAGGGTTTTCCAATAAGAGATGTTATTTTGATAAAATATCAGTGGTTTCGCAGCGCCGTCTTACTGAAGATAAATGTTCTCCAGATCAGTACCATCCAACTCCAGCCATAAAAATTGTTAATCATCTCTCGATAGCGCAATCCATTCACCGTAACAGTTGATCCAGCTTCATTTTCGAAAAAGTAAGGTCCAATGACTCCGCCGGGCCATAAACCGGAACAAACAGCCAGACGTTGAGGATAGAGAGAGAGGCTTTTCAACAATAACTCTTGGATTTTCTGAGCCCCAGATCCGACAATTTTGCTTGTTGACGAAGCCACCGAGGTGGAAATGGGTCTCATCACTCAAGATGATTTTTCGATGGAATTCCGGATCATTTTCATGCATTTCAACGACCCAATCAGCAAAGACAGCAAAGGCACGACGTTGTTGATGATTGGCCGGCTTGAGTTTTTGTGTTAACTGGACTTTATAGGCCTTAAGAGACAAATCTTCATGCAAAATATGATGTAATGACGCTTGTGGAATGCCTAATTCCAACGAACAACAAGGAATGAACAAACTTGGGGTTTCTTCAGCACTCTCGGCTACAGCAGCAATCTTTTCGGCTGTTCTTCTTCACATGACTAACTTCTCCCAACAGCACTAATTTTTTCAACAAATTCCTCACTTCATTTTGTACATAAGAAAGTCTTCATTCCGTTATTTTCAACGGTGACATTTAAGAGGAATTTTGTCACTCTCTTTCCATGAAGTAAGGGATTCTCACTAAACTACTCGGAACTACAGTCTAGACAGATGGTTCAAAAATGGATTGTGGTGTGGGAGCTGGTATATGTTTAGTCTCATAGACTTAGAATTGGAAAATATTTGCGTCGTTCTTTTTATTTTTTTTTTTTTTTTGTTGGGGGAGACTAGCAAGTACGTCTTCCTAATACTTGCAGTGCCTTTCAGTCGGAAGTACTGGCAATTGGGGAAGCTTGTAGGCTACTAATCGCAGACTTTTGTTTTAAGGGCAATATCGCTCTTCTTTCGGATAGCCAAGCTGCAATCCCGGCACTGGATTCGACTACAACAACCTCTAAACTGGTGGAACAGAGCAGAAATAGTCTTACCACCTTGAGTGTAAATCAGAAAGTTACCTTAATCTGGGTCTTCGGAATATCGGAACATTGAAGGAAACGAAAAACCGCACGAGCTGTCAAGAGGGGGATCTGCCATGAATAACATTCTTGCAAAGTGAGCAGAAGGCACAAAAGACCATGAGGTCGAAGTGCAAACCACATAAAGAGGGAGTCCGCAACACGTTATGGCTCACCTCATCATCAGCATCATTAATTCCTTGAACCCCTAGCATCGCATAGAGCACCCACAACACATACGCGCCATCTCATCCGTTTACTGGATAACGTCTTCACGTACTTCCAGCTTAGCCCGAGTTGAGCAGTCTCGCGATCCACAGCTCTTTTCCAGGTTTCCCTTGGCCTACCAGGCGCTTCTCTTCCCGCTGTGAGTGGGTTTAATTCCATTACCTTGTTCGCTATGTTAACGGCTTCACTGCGTAAAGTGTGAAAAATCCACATCGATTTCAGTCTTCTAATCCAAATGGCCCACCTACAGTCACAAACAAACGTCAGCATTGACAAATATGAAACGAAGGGATGCCTGCAGACTCACGACTGTGATAATTGGCTTCTCGCCCATAGGAAGGCAGACAGTCAAAGTGGGTGCTCTTTACAAAATATACAGCCATAGTTGTAATCTACTGGAGAAGAAGGAAAATATCATTCACTTTCTTTGTGAATGCCCTGCCCTATGGAAGACGAGGACGTTAACTCTTGGCAAATCGCTTTTTGAAAATCTCAAAGAGCTGGAACAGCCTTATATGGTGACGTAAACAACCTTATAGGGTTTCTCAATCGCACAGATTAGATATAGTCGTGAAAAAAAATCGTATAACTTATCGGTATGGAGGATGTGACAACAAAGTGATTCTCGTGAATCACCACTTCAACCAACCAACCAACCAACCGTTATTCTATTAGAATTTTCCTGGTGTTTACGCACTCTTCATTCTTTGTTATTATAATTGATCGGTTAGCGCACTGAGTTGCATGTTTTATTTAAAAGGAGTAATCATTTAAAACCACAGAAACTAATGGAAAAGAAATTAGTGCATCAGAAATAAAAATAATTATAAAATTGTGGAAATATGGAAATAGTTTTCGAAATATTGGCAAAGCAATTCTGAGCACGTTTTCCTCTGTTCAATGCGTAGCAAAAAAATTTCCAGCAAACTCAAATATTTTAAACCCCAGATCTGGGCATCCAAGAACACTATCGGTCCGGCAAAAGCGCAGCATAATTAATATGGCAAAGGTTAACCCTCGAATTACATCATCAAAACTGTTGGAAACTTAAAGTAGACATCTAAAAAAGCATTTGTGCGCTTAACTGCTGGAAATGTTTTACGTAAAACTGCATACCACTGTAGAGTCCTTCGAAGAAAGTCGTTTATATTTCACTTGTGAACAGAAAAAAGCGCATTGAGTTTGCTAGGTAAATACTTTTTTTTTAATTTGTGCCTCCAAGGTTCCGGAAATAAGTAATTTTTGAGAGGCCGTCAATTTGTTTGGCGAAAATCAGGCACTGCTCTTGAGAAACAAAATCTTATTCATACAGTTAAACACGGCGTTGGTGGGGTTATAGTGTGAGGAAGCATGGCAGTAAGTACATAGTGTGCGTCAGTTAGAATTTATTGAATCGACAACGGATAAATAGGAGTATTTGAACATTTTAAAAAGGAATTTTACACAAAGTAACGAAAATCGTAGTTTATCAAGGACGCTTTGGTTCCAAAAAGATGCCGACCCAAAACACTTTTGGCTCTTAAACGATCCAAAACAGTTATGAACATCCCCACAGTCGCTAGCTCTGAGTCCTATTGAGCATCTGTGGGTTGTTTTAGAAAAAAGAGCTCGTCAGTATAATAATAACAAGCAAGGTGACTTGGCAAAGGGTTTTGTTATGGTGGTAGAGTGTGCGAACATTGCCACTGAGCAAATAGAGGAAGTTATTGAACTCAATGCCAAATAGATTGAGTGATCTCCTAACACATAGTGGATATTCTACAAAATGTAAATTTTTGTTTTTGTAAATTATTTATAAAGCTTTTTCCATGTATTTTAAAACTGAACGTAGACTTTTTAGTTGCTTTAGTTGCATGTTTCTGCAATTCCTTACCGTTATGTAAAAAGAGAAGTAAAGAATCTCGTTGTAGTTGTTGTTTTAACAGTAATAGAAGCCCTGTCAGTGTATGGCATATCACCGGTCGTCTTCGACTAGCTCATCTAAAGGTAGGCCCAGGAAACTTGCTGTTTTTACAGGTTGGGTCAAGATGGAGGGGAGTGTTAGATGAGTCGGTTTTAGAGGGCATGTGAAAAGGTGGTTAGTGTCATGCAGGGTGCCTTCACATGCCGGACATATGTTTAGTATGTCGGGGTCGATTTTCGATGAGTAGGAGTTTCACCTGCTACAGTATCCAGAATAATTGTGCCAGTGTTACACGGGTCTCACGGGGAAGCTGGAGGTCTTCATCTGCTGTAGGTGGTGTTTGGACTCCATTTACGGCATTCGGTGTTCGGGAGCTTAGGAAGGTAGTGGCGGTCCCCCGGTGAATGTCGTTTATTGACTGTCTAAAGACTGTCTGGTCCAGTAGGTTTATGCCAGTTTTGTCCTAGATCTCGTCGGCGTAGTTTAAAAGGTGTCTCCTGACGTGCCTGGGAGGCGGCTCGGGCTCAAGCTGGTGTGTGCAGGGGTTCACCCCTGCGGTAACATCTTAGCAGGAATTGCTTCCTGAACAGTTTGTCGTGCTCCATTACAGGGAGTTAGAATCTCGTTATTTTTTCTTTCTTTTGTAACTTAAGAATGTAATGAAAGAATAAATAGTTAAATAAAATATGCCTTCAACTATAAATTTACTATAAATATTTGCAAGGTGCACGCAGACTTTGTGGATTATGTGTACCTATAGTTCTTTTTTTATTTAAACTTATTAAAACTAAATTTAATTGCATCAAAGTCTAAAAAGTAGTTGTGCGTTGGCCGGGAATCGAACCCGGATCAACTGCTTGGAAGGCAACTATGCTCACCATTACACCACCAACGCCATATAGTTTGTTGCTATCACCGTCTGTGGCTTCTCACTAAGCCACACTTTAACACAAAAAATTATAGCTTTGTCAAGCTAAGCACTTTTCCCAATTCTTAGTCGCCGAGTGAAGCAGCGAATGCGATTATTTTTAACACACTTTTATTAGGTCGGGTTGTTTGTATGTATGTATGTATGTATGTATGTATGTATGTATGTATGTATGTATGTATGTATGTATGTATGTATGTATGTATGTAACGGAATCTTTGAGCTTAATTTTCACTGGCTTCTAAAAATCTGATCGACTTGAAATTTGGCACACCTATCAAGGACCGATGACAATGCAATAATTTGAAAAAAGTTTTCCATTATCCTTATTAGGATTGCCAGGATTAATATTTTCTTTTTTTACCTGTGGGCAAAAAGTAAGGTGAATTTGGTCGTAAAATGAAAAATCTTTTTTTATTCTTGTAAATCAGTTTCTCAGGCTCCCTCCACGAAATAAGTTCTTCATCCCGATTACTTCTTTATCACGGCCGATAACTGCATAGCTTTAGACTCACAGTCGATAAGAAAGGAATTAAATATAACACGAATATATCGAATCATTTATTCACTGACTGCAATGATAACAATAATTTTCATTCATTATAAACAAAAAATAGTTTAAAGAAACTAAAAAACACGCTTTTTTGCTAATCGGACTAAAAAGTAGAAAATAAAAAATAGTTTAAAAAACTAAAAAACACGCTTTTATTGCTAATCGAACTAAAAAGTAGAAAATAAATTTTAATGACAAAGAGACCTATAATGAAGTAATAGCAAATCGAACGATCAGTCATAGTCAACTACCTGAGAACAGAATTATAACAAAAATTACGATATAAATAGAGTAATTCAAATTAGAGTTAAAAGCGTGGGATGCTTGATATAGTAAATATTACAATAATTCTATTAGCAACTACCTATGTACAGAGGGTTATGAAAGTGAAGCAAAATGCATCCCACGCTTTTAACTCTAATTTGAATTACTCTATTTGTATCGTAATTTTTGTTATAATTCTGTTCTCAGGTAGTTGACTATGACTGATCGTTCAATTTGCTATTACTTCATTATAGATCTCTTTGTCATTAAAATTTATTTTCTACTTTTTAGTTCGATTAGCAATAAAAGCGTGTTTTTTAGTTTTTTAAACTATTTTTTATTTAAGCAGATAAGAACTTGTACGTATGTATGTATGATATGTATACCATATATACATATATATATTATAAGTACATAAGAACCAATGCTTTAGGCTGCCGCAATACTTTCATATGTTTGTGAGTATGTAATTTTATATGTACATATATACATACACGCATACATGTATGTGTAATTTCCTTCTAATTTCTTTTGTTGATTATATTTGAAAAATCAAAATTTCACGCGGAGGTTACGAAACCTTTTGGAATGTACTTTACAAACTAAGAATTCCCGGCTACGATAATTCTTAAACAAAAAAAATGTTTGTCTTATTATTTACGTTTATTGATATTAAGGCTTATAAAATTCTAAGTAACATACGTCCACTAAACATTGAGACTAACTTCTGGTATACGCCATTTGAAAACAAACAATTGAATTAAAAATTATTTTTATTTGGTACTTCAGTCGATTGGTTACATGTCAGAAATACATTTAGATTACACTCAATGGATGATTGTCTTCGATTTTTCGTAGAGTAGAGCGAATGTCCGGATTTAAGTTTTGGACGGAGCTTATATCAATTTCTTTCAACTTTTGCTTCGATTGATCAACTGTACACCATCCGTTTGAGAACTGCCCAGAAATTTTCTATTGGACGTGCCTGTGGCACGTTTGGAGGATTGTCCTTTTTTGGCACAAATGGTATTTTTTGCCCAGTTAACCAATCCAATGTTTTTTTGCATAACGGCAGCTTACAAGGTTTGGCCAAAACATGATTACGTCGCTATTGTGATATTTATTGATGAATTTCTTCAGTTTTGGCAAGCATTGACCGATATCAACGTCAGCATTGATCGCTTTGGCTTTGTTTTTGCGAATCAATGGTTCTGAAACACCCTTCGAAGAAATGCCCACCTTCAGCTCAAATTTTGATTTGCTGGCATATTTGCCCTCGTTTGGTGTTGTTTCGATGTTGTCAGTGTAAAACCGTCGTTGCCATTTAATTCATGATGAGAAAATGTGAAGTACGATTCATCATCCAAAATTATGAATTTTTCATTCGCAAAGTGTTCACGACGAAGTGCGCGGCAGCAAATTGGTATTTTTTTTTCGAGTTATTTCGCTGTATATTTTGGTGCTGGCTTACGTTTACGATAAATTACATTATTTTTCTTCAAAATCTTGTGATCGCCAGACTAATTTGCGTGTTGATTGACCAACCTTGTTTTTGGCTTTTGCCAGCAGTTTGTTCGTTGTTGCGGCCCTTACTTTTGGTGGGCAACCCGGTATAACCTTATTTTCGAGTTCATTTCCATTTGAGCAATCTTTCAAAACACGAAAAATAGTCGCATGGGAGATTTCTTTATCTTCAAATTCAATTTTTTTTTTCTTTGAACTCTATAACACTTGGAGTTATTTTAGCGGGACTTGAGTCGTGAAAACTTTTATACCGCATGCATGTGGTTTTGTATTGCTCATATAAAAACTCCACCTTGTGATTTGTTTAGTACGCAGTTTTCCCAAAATACTCTTAACTTTACCCATTTCATTATTTTGAGATGTCGGGCTATTTTTGAGTTTATTAGATTTTGTAGAATTTTTCAGTTTTCTAGTCAGGTAGATGAAATGGTTGAACTACCCAAGTAGTACTAAAACGCCTTTTCTATACCATTTTGTGATCTCCAACGGGCAGATATCTATAATCAATCAGAAGCACCCAGCACCCAATTTGAATCATTTTTATTCAAACGAGGAGGTGATTGACTATTTTTCAGACTTGGACAAATCCTATTATTCGGAAAAAGTCAATAAACTAGAACAGCGTTGCATGAAGTTTAGTGAAGCCTAAAAGGAGAGAATGTCGAAAAATAAAAATGGTTTACCGAACACAAAATAAGTAGTTTTAATTTTTTCACGGACTTTTCCATCGAACGCCGTACTTTCATATTGAATATAGGAATAAGTTTCCGCCCTCGTAAAAGATGTGTCGCTGCTGATACTATTTTTGGGTTCGCCCTGTAATACACTGGTGATTTGAAGATGCCTATGTGAGGTCTCGATAGCAGTAGTTGACGTTCGTTTAGAGCGTAAAGATTACTTTTTATCTGATGTCAAAAATGTCTACGTTCGTCCCAAAAAAACAGCATTGCGGGATTAGATTAGATTAGATTTGTGGGGGGCCAAGCACTCAGTCAGTAGACCATTGTACTACACCCGGATAGATATCAGTAGAAAGAATAAAGATAGGAAAGATAAAAGGTGGGTGGTCAAAACGGATAAATTAGTTTGAGGTCACTCTTCCACAAATCTCTTGGATTCATTGAAGAATTTTTAGAGATCCGGAAGAGGAAGAGTATGAACTTTGTCCATACTCAGTGTGTCGCAATCCAATATCCTAAGTCTGATTCTGGAAAATGCAGGACAGCTACAGAGAAAATTCTCTGCAGTGTCGTCATCTTCAAGACAGGATAGGCGTATCGGGCTGTCCACGACGCCCATGGTAGCCATATGCTAACCACAGACGTTGTGTCCTGTGATTACACCCACCTCTACTCTCAGGTCCTTTCTGTTGAGTTTTAGGCAACTTGGCAACTCTGCACGAGTTCAACTCAGACCAACAACCTCTGTGGGTAGACCAGAGTGGTTTGGACGCTTTCAAAGTGGCAATTTCGACGTGAGTAATAAAATCGGACCAGCGAAGGGTCACCGAAAAACTTCGAAGATACTCAACTACAACAATTGGATAAAGACGCATATCGAAGTCTTGATGATATGTCTAAAGAGTTGGAATGGTCCAAAAAGCAGGTAACTAGGTGTCACATCAATTGAAGGAGCGAGATATCGAGAGACGTTTGGTGACGTGTGAGATGTTTCTTGAACGGCAGAAAAGAAAAGGTTTTCTGCATCGCATCGTCACTGGCGATGAAAAATGGATCTATTATGATAACCCTAAGCGTCGAAAATGTTGGGGCCCGCCAGGTGAACCAGGTCCATCGACAGCGAAAAAAAATATTTATGCTTCAAAGGCTGTGGTGTTCATCTGGTGAGATCAGAAGGGTGTCATCTATAATGAACTCCTTAAACCATCTGGAACCATCACCGTCGATCGTTACCGACGACAGCTAATGCGTTTGAATCGAGTTCTCACAGAAAAGCGGCCAGAATGGGACGGTGGTCAGGAGAAACTGATTTTGCTGCAGGACAACGCCAGGCCACACGTTGCTAAATCGGTCCAGAAATATTTAAAGGCATTAAATTGGCACCCACCGAACTTTCCAGTCATTGCACCTTCGGATTACCATCTGTTCCGATTAATGCAGTCAGCCCTTATTGGAGAGCGCTTCACTTCTTACGAGAGCATCGCAAACTGTCTCAATGAATGGATCAAGTCAAAAGAACTCGATTTTTCTGACAGAGGAATCTGCAGGCTGCCTGTAAGATGGAGTAAAGTCGTAGCTTCCAATGGCACATACTTCACATATTATCATAAATTATTGAATTGATTAAATAATTCGAAGGTTTTGCTAAGAGAGGACGGAAACTTATTATCATACCCAATATATAAAAAAATAGCAAATATTAAAAAAAGGGGACTGGTCAAAACTGTTCTCAATGTTGAGGTCGTACATTTTTTTCGCGGGCTGTACTATGAATAACTGGGTGTAACGATGTAAAGGAGTCCCCACTCACCCATTTACCAAAACGCATTTCATATACGTACCTTCATTGAGCACTTTCCCTTATCACTTTTCATTATCGCCCACAGGCTGTACAGGAAGCCGCTGAAGGTGGTCTTCTCATTGAGGCCGATAAAGACTTTCCAGAGCCCTACGAGCGCTGGAGCATTTTACAAGCTGTGTTCTTCTCATCGACTGTGTTAACGACAATAGGTAAGTGCCAAAGCAACAACGTACAGCAGCACTCAGAAAATACATCTGAGAATAATATTTTTGCCAAAAACAATAACGCGCACTTGTAAATAAACAACCACAAAATTCGTTTACCCGGTGGAATTTGCTTTCAAAAAGGAGTAAATTTTGTAGAATAACAAAAACCTTTTATTTTTATATGCCATCCTTGCCGTGCCTACATTCTCATTTTACCCCCAGCGCAACATTTCCCTGCTACAGGCAATGAGCGCTCCTTGTCGCTTGACTTGTTTGCTGTTGTTGTTGTTCGTTGTTGATGTTGATGTTTTTCCTTTTTTTAGGTTATGGCAACATAGTGCCCGTAACGACGGGCGGACGTGTTTTCTGCATCTGCTTCGCTCTGATCGGCATTCCATTTACGCTTACCGTCATCGCGGATTGGGGTCGCCTCTTTGCGACGGCCGTCTCAGTGATGGGCAAATACATGCCGAGTAAGTGTTGGCCATTGTTGTATTTGTACTATTTGCATTTTTACAGCCCACGCATACTTGAGTATTCTACGAGTGTGCATCACCAAATTTGTTGCTCTACTTTTCACTTTTGGTTTTTTTTTTATTTAATTTTCTCTTTTCTCTTTGTTTTTCTTTTTTCTCTTTTTTCGCAGAGGTACCGAATTTCACGAATTTCATCGGCAAAACATGGTTTTATGCCATTTTGGCGGTTTGTTTCTTGGGCGTCTATTTGGCTGCGGGCGCCTGGTTGTTGCTGCTCTGGGAAGATGACTGGACATTCTTTGATGGCTTCTATTTTTGCTTCATCACAATGACAACCATTGGTTTTGGTGATCTGGTGCCGAGTATGTAAAGTGACAATTGTCGCATTATTTTTATTTTTATATTTTTTTCTTTTGGAGATTTTACCACTTTCAGGAATTTCAACTACTTTCTTTGCTCCTTCTTCTTTTTTCTTTAACAATTTAATTCTCCTTTGTCTCTTCTACAGAGAAGCCAAATTACATGCTGCTCTGCACTTTGTACATTCTCATCGGTCTGGCGTTGACCTCCACCATTATCGAGTTGGTGCGCCGGCAATATGCCACCAGTTGGGCGAAGCTGCAAGTAAGTGTTGCATGCTGTGAAGCGAGTATTATTAGCTATCGAGCAATAAATTCGCCACGCGTTGCGCTAAATCAATTACAAAACTTTTTGCTCAATTTCTTTGTTAGCCTTTGCCTTTGCATTTGCTTTTTCTTCTGTTTATGTGTACGCTTTTTTCAATTCTTCCTCTCTTTTTTTTTGTTGCTTTGTTTATAGGAGCTTTCCGGTCCGATGGCCGAGACTTTGCGGCGACTGGGTGAAACTGCTGGCTATGGTTTGGACTACATGGCATTGCAGAAAGTCTTAACGGTATGTATGTCTGCTTGCACGAACGTAGTGAAAGTTATCGCGAACTTTTAAATGTGTAAATAGTTTAATTGCTTTTCTTGCGATAAACAAAGAAGTTATTGAATTCCTTTACTCCTTTTGATATGGAATATTAATAATGAAGCAGTGAAAGTTTAAGAACTCATTAAGTGGAAGACAATTTAAAAATTTTTTTTTTTTGGTAGATTAACAGTAAATTGCAAATATATCGAAAGCTTGTCCTTAAAAATAAACAATTCAGTTTTCAGAATTAGCGAGCGATTAAAGGTAAGGTTAGGTTAGCCTGATTGTCATTAAGCCGCGCATAGACATTTTGGTCCCTCTACCGATAAAAAAAAAACACTTTTTTTTAAATTTTTTACAGAAATATGGCTTAAGATACTTTAATAAAATCAGTTGCATGTTATTGTACATCTTTTCAATAAGTTTTTAAAAAATATTAATAATAAAATATTGACAAATAAGCCCATGACAGATATGTTTTTCGAGAGGTGCTCTGCGGTGCCAATCGCCATTCGTCGTAGAATCATCTGAAACTAAAAAAGTCGAATTTTTCAGTTAAAGTATGACGTAATTTTTTTTTTCATTTTTGTAGTTTTGGTGGCAAAAAAACGTAAAACGAGCATTTTTGGCGAAAAATTTCGCCATATTTGTAAGTGAAAAACAACCTTAAAAAAACATAAAAAAAACAGTGTAGGGGGAAGGTATTTTTGATTTAGAAAACGTGTGCCAAATTTGAAAAGAATCGGTTGAATAGTTTCGGAGTTGTGATTGGCACCGACTTTTAAGAAGTCGTTTCGGGAAAAACGCGTTTGAAAAAATGACTCTGAAAAATTATCGATGCTCCGCATTCGAGGTAGAGTGCCTACAAAGGCTATAACTTTGAGAGTTCTGCTCCGATCCACTTAAAATTTTGACACAACATTCTTGAAATGATTTACTATAAGATGAGTGAAGAAAAAAATTTCGATTTTGTGACCCTACCCCCCCCCTTAAGTATGTCAGTTTTCTTGTAGGCGAGCCATTGTAAAGTACATAAGAAGTGGATAGTGGCATCCGGTGCACAAAAAATAGAATTTGTAAACCGATTTCGATTTACTGCGATTTTCCCGATAACTCCTATTGGGATTTAAAGTACCCTCGTGCTTACTAAAAATGTTCAGCTTTCCCCCGCTAAGGTGCTGCAGTTGGTACTTTGGAAAGCATTTATACCTTTCTTGATAAGAATGCATGCCCTAAGATTACCTGCCTCTTTTCGGTAGACAAGATTGTATGTGCTATTGTTTAGTCCCACGACTTTAAGCTGTTTAACCCAGGGCTCCTGAATGAGGCGAATGTTAATATTCTGCTCGCTGAGAAGGATATTTAGATTGCTGGTGGCTGCTTTCGAATGCTTGAGATTTATCTGCACGAACCTCAATAGCGCTAATGTCATCGTATATTTTCCTCAATCAGCTCTGACCCGCGAAGTCAACTTCCTCTGAGTTTGCTTCGCCTCTAAAGATTTTCATTTTAGCCATTGGAATGCCAAAGCGAATTTTGTTATCCCTGTTGGTCAGAAGGAGGGGACGGGTGGTTTTCTTGGCTGATAAAAGTAGCAGCTGCCATTCATTTATAGTTGGCACGTTGCTATTCTGCAACTTGATACACCGAAGCAGTTTTTCGCCTGGTTCGTTTATCGGCGGCAACCAAATACATACGTGTTCTAAGTCTTCTCAGGATCTCACTCGCCGAGGTGAGCTTGAACTTCAAGCCCGATACCGTGCCACTTAGCTTAGTAATACTGTCGGCGAGGAAATAAAGAGAGAACTGATCTGCAAATTTAATTACCTAAAAGTTTTCGATTAATCAAATTCCGGGGAGGACCTTCGAGATTGTCAAATACATAGTTCATTACAATTCGAGACATTCCCACAACGATCTCGACCCAATTCTGCTGAACTGATTGAAGTGTTTTGGTTTCTTCATCTATAATCGCTAGCTGTACATGGTCTCTTGCTATCTCGTAAAAGTGCCTTGTGACTTCTGGATATTTACCTAATTGCTCTTTCCCCTTTTTGGACTTGGACTTATTGGGATGGGCGTTACCGCTTTCATTCTGAGAACGGTTTCTTTTCCGGGCTTGACTATGGAAATGGTAGCAGGCGCGGGTGTACGCTCCTGGAACTTCTTTCACTCCTCGATCACCGCCTCGTGCCTTTACTTGTCTTAACTATTCTGTCAAGCATTGCCTTCTGATACCTATGCTTCATAACTTCATCGACTTCTTCTTTTTCGACTGGAGGCCACAGATTAGCTTTAAACTCGTAGCCTGCCTGGTAGCCTGAGTGATTGGCGGCATATTTGCTTCGATGACAGACAGATACAGAGTTCGAAAAGCTTAGATTTTCGGCCTTATAAATTCATTAAAAAAAGGCAGACTAACTCAGAACTAAAATGTTTCATTTCTCACTAAACCGTTATGTTTAGTAGCCGAAAAATTATGTAATTCAAAACAATTCACTGTAAAAAATTAGTGTCAAAATTTTGCTGCTTATGTTTCCCCCTTTAGTTTTCGAATAGCTTCCAAACTAAACAACATTTTGCTATTTCCTTACTATTATTAATTTATTTATTTGTTATTCTGTGTAAATAAATTTATATATCTATTTTTATATTTATTCTTAAAGTATAATGAAAAATAAAACAAACAGTCCTTAAAAATCTTGCTTCCTTTACTTTACTACTAATCAAATGTTTTGAATCTCTATTTTTTTTTTGTGTTTTGAAACTCTTCAGCGTTCTGTAGATGATGTAAAATTAAAGAAATTACTACCAGTAAGCTTTTGAGAATATTTTAAATTTTCAAAACCTGTAAATAGAATATGGCAGTGCAAAATGATCGAGATGAAATGACACTTCTCAATTTTTCTAAGGCATTCGACGGCCTTCAATGATGGCAGAACAGAATTTTTATTGCTATCAGTAAACTTAAAATGTTTTTATTATTATTTAGTTGTTTGCAACTTCTTTTTTTAAATAATACAATATTGCATTGTACTAATATAAAAGATACTGATACTATTTTCAAACAAATTAAACTTTATTTAAGCTTAACAAAGTGGCTTCCGTGACATATTTCAAGGATATAAATATTTAATCACGAATTTAATAGAAAAATATCTGCGATGCTGAATTTTCATCACGATCAGTTTCTGCTGTTTTAAACGAAAAAACAAATATATTATATTATTACAAAATTATAAAATTATACAGCTACATACTATAAAAAAACCTCATACCTAAAAAAATCATTTGCCTGCATGCCATTTCTCATAAACCTCGGCATTTTGCGTTTGGCTGTGAAAATACGTACAGCTGGGATGCCCTGCGGGGATGTCATTTATTTCTTTCTAGTAAACTGTTGTCAATATAAAACTAAAGTTTTGTCAAGTTCCTGCCCTTAAAAGTGTATTTTTGCGACATGAAAATTAACTTTTGAAAAATAATGAAAAATAATAATAATACAAAATTTGGAAAACCAAAATAAAATAAAATCATTTGAACGACTCCGCCGATTTGGCTAAAAACATATTCATAGGCGGCCGCCGTAGCCGAATGCGGAGGTACATACATGAGTAACATTCAGTAGTGCCCCGGCTCGGAAAGCAGTGCGGGCATGAAAGTCCACATGATAGAAAATTTTTTTTCTAATGTCGGTCGCCCCTTAGCAGGTGTGTACGAGTATTTCTGCCATGAAAAAGCTGCTCATAAAAACTTATCTGCCATTCCGAGGAGGCACTAAACCCATCTGCCATTCGAAGACAGCATCAAGACGTAGATTTTTTCTAATATACGAATTTTTTTGATTTTCTACAAAAATAAGTTTTCAGGTGAAAAATCAAATCGGAATTTAAAAAATTATTTTTAAAAAAAGTACAATAAAATTGTTGATTTTTTGTGTGATTTTGTATAAAATTTCAATTTGATTTAAAGCAGAGAACTTGGGGATAAAACAATTTCGTATTTTACAAACAAAAATTTAAAACCAGAAAAAAAATAACAAAATTAGGAAAAAAAATATTTTTACTAATTGTTTTATTTAGAGTTTTTTTTAATTTATTTTCTATTTTTTTTTTAATTTTTTTTTCTATTCATATAATACAATTAATGAAAATGGAAAATCAAATTGTATTTTTTTTTAATTATTAGGAAAAATATAATAATTTTTTTTATTTATAATAATTTTTTTTTACATAATAAATAGAACATAAATTAAGAAAAAATAGAAAATAAATTTAAAAAAGTAGAAAATAAATTAAAAAAAAATGGAAAATAAATTTAATAAGAAAATTAGAAATAATATTTTTTTTTAATTTTTTTATTGTTTTTTTTACAAAATTTTTTTATCTACAACTTCTCAGCTTCAAGTCAAATTGAAATTTTATACAAAATCATTAAAAACATAAAATTTCTAAATAAATGAAAATCAGTAAAAGTATATTTTTCTTTTAATATTTGTTAAGGTTATGCGAAATTTTCGTATACAAATTCACAGCCCCAAATTAACCTAAAATCTTAAAATAAATGATTAGAGAAATAAAGAAATAAAATTTTGTAAATAAGTAAAAATTAGTAAAAGCATAAATTTTTGTGTTCAAAAAACACAAAAAAAAATTGTGTAACAATAACAACAAAATTTTTTTTTAATATTATTTTTAAGCACTTTGTTTTTTTGTTTCAATTTGCAAAAAATGAAATTGTCAACTCGAACACCGAATTGCAATTAAAAAAAAATTATTTAAAAGAAAAATTTAAAATAAAAATTTTTTTTACACAAAAATTTTTTTTTATCATAAAATTTTTTTTACAAATTTTTATTTACATAAACAAATGTATTATTACACGAAAACATTAAACTTGTTTTATTAATCAAAATTTAATTTTCATAAATAAAAATTTTAATTTAATTTAATTTTAAATAATTTTAATTAAATTTAATTTTCATGAATACAAATTTTAATTTAATTTTAATAAATAAAATTTAGAAAGCTATCAAATTTTTTGTTTAAACTGAATGTAAATAAAAATTTCTTAAAATAAAATATTTTTCTTTATATTATTTAGAAATATTTTTTTCCACGCAATTTTCTTTGATTTTCAAAACAAGTTCTTAATCCGAATATCAAATTGAAATATTCTACAAAATTATTAGAAAAACTTAATTTGTAAATAAATAAAATGAGCAAAGTTATCAAATTAAAAACAATACAAATTTTTTAAGTAAATAAAAATTTGAAAAATTTAAATTCTGTTTTAAATATTATTTTTATTTAATTTATCGAAACTACGAAATTTTTTTATTTTCAAAAATTAATTCTCACCACGAAAATGAAATTGAAATTTTATAAAAAATTATTAAAAAACAATCTAAATTTGTAAATAAATAAACATTAGCAACTTTTTTGTTTAAACAAAAACAAAATAAAATAATAAAAACAATTTGTTGTGTTAATAAAAATTTCTAAAAACAAATATTTTTTTTTATATTAATTAAAAAAAATTGCTAAAACACGAAACTTTTTGATTTTCATAAAAGAGTTCTCAGCTCGAAAATCACATTCAAATTAAAAAAAAAAAGTTCGTAAATAAATAAATAAAAAAGCAAAAAAAATTAAACATAAACCAAAATGAAATATAACATAAATACAACTTTTTTTACATAATTTTGTTTTTTAAATCATTTTTTTTTTAATTCTAAATTTTTTTTTACTAAACTGCGAAATTTTTGTGATTTTCGAAAACAAGCTATTAGCTCAAAAATAAAATTGAAATTTTGCACAAAATTATTAAAAAAATTAGAATTATAAATAACAGAATTTAGCAGGGGCATCAAAGTTTTGGTTTAAACAGAAACAAACAAAAAAAAATAAAAATAATAAAAATGTGTTATGCAAATAAAAATTTCAAATATTAAAATTTTTTTAGGTACTATTTTTAACTATTTTTTCTATACTATGAAATTTTTTTATCTTCAAAACCAAGTTCTCAGCTTAAGTATCAAATGGAAATTTTTTACAAAATTATTTAACAAAATTTAATTTGTAAATAAATAAATATTAACAAAGGCATACAATTTCTTGTTTAAGCAAAAGCAAAATATAACAATAATAAAAAATGTTTATGTAAAAAGCTTTTGTAAAAACACATTTTTTAGTTATTTTTTTAATTTTTTCTTTCTAATCTACAAAAATGTTTGATAATTATTAAATATAATATTTATTATTTTTATTAAATATTTTATTTATTCTTAAATATTATAAAAAACTTAAATAATTTTTGAAAAAAATTTAATTTGTAAATAAATAAAAACTAGTAAAAGTATAACAGGTTTTGTTTAAACTACTTGATAAGGCTATACATTTTTTCTAAAATATGAATATGCTCTTCAGAGCAAATTCAAATTTCATATAAAATTATTTAAAAAATAAAATATTAAAAGTTTCAAAATAAATAAAAGTTAGTAAGCTAGTTTTTCGTCTTGGTTTTTTTTTTAACATTTTTTTTTAATATTTTGCTCTAAAATGTGAAATTTACTTGGTTTTTGAAAAATAAATTCTCAGCTCAAAAACCAAATTAAAATTGTTCAGAAGATTGTTTAAAAAATTATAATTATATAAATTTCTAAGTAAATAAAAATTAGTAAAAATATTTTTGTTTCCTTTTTTTTTGTTTTTTAAGTATTTGTCAGTTTCTAAAATATGAAATTGTCTCATTAATTTATCAATTTAATATTTATATGTTTTTTTTTTAATAATATTTTATGCTAAATTATCATATTAACTTATTTTTTTGTAAGGAAGTAAAAATTAATAAAATAAATTTTTTTTTATACTTCTTTATACTTAAAATATAATACAAGAATGTGGTTCTGTAACTTGATAATCCTTATATTGATAGCATTTACTGAAAAAAAAAATGGCCCATGTGCCATGCGACAATTTCCCTTCGGCATTTTTTATTTACTCAGAAATGTTCATATGCGCCAATTTGAGTCACCCACTGTAGCTTTCCGCAATAGAGGTTAGCTAAAAGATTTGCCAATTTGCCAATAAAAAATTGCTTAAATATTCGCTTTTTCATTAGTAGCTTCAAATAACTGAAATCATGCTTACTTGGCCTTATTTAGCTTTGAAGTTTAGAAGTTTGCTGCTTTTGCGATCATCTCAACGCTGCAGATTTGAATTATTTATAATGCCGTATTTGGATGAGCGATTTGAAATTAATGGGTAAAAAATGTGCCACCAGTTTTAGCGACAAAAACGGAATGGAGAGTAGACCGTTTAGACCTTTTTCCATTGATTTTGACTTTAATATTGCAGCTTCAAGCCTTGTGGCATTTAGAGCTTATAAATAATTTCGGACGGTGTGTTTTAAAAATTTGTGCAGCGTTTCATGCAAACCATCCGATAAGCCCAATTTTGTAACGCTTTTGCTAGCGAACCCGGTTATAATGCACTAAGAACCAAGAGCAAAGTCTTGGCTGCTATATCACCAGTCGCAGCTGGTTTACCAGCAGGGATCGATGATTTGGTAAAATCACAAGAAATAATAAGGAATCAAATATTTGCGCCCACAAGAAGGAGCAGCTAAAGTCGAGTTAAGACAAAGTTGAGTTATTTCTAAAATCGTATTCCTTGCATCACCACTCAAAATTGAATCCTTGTAGCTCAGAAACCTAGTATTTTGTACCAAAAAATCTAAACAGTTTAAGTAGATGCTTTGTTTTCTATCCTAATAACCTAGAAAAACCTAACTTAACTTATGAAGATAGCAAAAAAATTGGCTCGATTGGGAAAAAACCGCAAAATCTAAATCGTTCATTTTATGGGAATGGCAGGAAGATTCAAGATCGGTCACGAGGGATTTACACAAGTTAGCCTTTGTTGGTCCGGTCCACACTGACGAATGTGAAAGCTGTCGTTTCGATTGGACCTGGTCTATTCTTAGCCAAATGCAAGGCGAGATGGCAGCAGCTACAAAAAAGTTTGGCTCAAAGATCATATTGCCACAGAGTGTTGCTCATTTTAATCTGAGATAAAAGTAAGTTCTTAACGCCATAGATGATGCCCAAATAATTTCTCATCAGGCCGATAGTCTTAGTAGCTAGTGCCTCTTTTTGTAATATAGTTATTTATAATTATATTTCATTATTAATAAATAAATAAATAAATTTCTCTATACGCAGAAGAAAAGAGTCGAAATCAATAGTGCGAAATCAGCTCAGCACAATTTCAAAGGTAGCTATGCAGGAGCTCCTTGAACGAGCTATAGTAGCTGTGAAGTATCTTACGAAAGTAGTTCGGGCTTCCGAACACAAGAACATCGAAGTTGCCGCTGTTGATATAAGTACCGAAGCTCACGGCAAGGGACACGAAACATCCTGGCAAGAGAGGAACCAGACTACAGTCTCTAAGCTCTGCTGCTTTATCTTCGTGTAGACTCCGACTTAGATAGAGATGCATCAACCTGCTCTACGCTAAAACGCTGGAGGTGGTGTATTGGCGACTCCTGGGATAGATCAGGAGTAAAATTCATTACAAGAAACAGTGAATCATATCCCAATCCTGCGCAGATGATTTCGCAGTCTGTAGTGGCCTGTGGGAATGCCCGTGAGCATTCTAAGTTTATTCTTGGTTAGGGATATGAGTTTTCTAAACCTCTTTTGGTTGTACATCCCCAGCAAGGATTTCGCATGACGTAGCCCCATAGTTTGATATCAGCTAACCTCCCTTAGCCTTGGCTCTTCGCTCCTAAGCTTCTGCTTGATAATGTGTTGTTCCATAGCTAGAAAGAGCTCGGGTCCCATTAATGACGACGCCGCAGCATCTCTTGCGTGCGCTACTTCGTTCCCTGCCCTGGGACCTGTGTCTTGGGACCCAAATTAGCCGGATGCAAGTGTGCGTTCCTAACAGATTCAGTTTCTCGATATACTCAAGGACCAGTAAGTACTTAATTTCACAGGAGGACAAAGCCTTGAGTGTCGTCTGGCCGTCGCTTAGAATGGCAATTCACTCATTTCGGAATTTCTGTCTAAGTTAATATCTGCACATAAACATATAGCATACATGCATGGCATGGAAGATGCTTGCAAAACTCCCCATCGGTACAGAGCGCTTGGTTCTGGGGCCATATACTCCAGCACCTATGACTTCTGCTGTCTTCGAGCCATTTGTGTGCCAGTGCAAGGTAAACTCCTGGAGTTTCCTTTCACTTGGTCTTACAAATTAGACTTACAGACACCTACAGTTTGTCCCTGCCCGGTCAAGGTCGATTCTAACATAACCTAAACGTCATAAACCAAGCTTAGACATTTGGTAAACAAACTCCTTCGACACATCAGTGATTTTGTTTTGGTATCATAAACTTTTCGTTTTGTGAAATCGTCTGATTTTGTGTCGAATAATCGTCTCTTGCGGGAAGTGTTGATTTCACTCTTTCATTCGAAAAAAACGGCGGCTGAATCGCATCGAGAGCTACAAAAAATTTATGAAGATCCTGCTTTAAGTGAAACAACGTGCCGAGATTGGCTCCATCGCTTCAAAGACGGTGATTTTAATGTTGACAACCGTCCACGTGAAGGAAGACCAAAAACCTTCGAAGACGCTGAATGGGAGGCATTGCTCAATGAGGATTCGTGTCAAACACAAGAAGAGCTTGCTTCAGTATTAGGAATTACCCGCCAATCCATTTCCAAGCGATTGCATGCTTTGGGAATGATTCAGAAACAGGGGACTTGGGTTCCTTATGAGTTAAAACCAAGGGATGTTGAACGTCGTTTTTTCGCCTGTGAACAACTGCTCCAGCGCCCAAAAAAGGAAGGGATTTCTTCATCGCATCGTGACGGGTGATGAAAAATGGATTCATTATAGCAATCCAAAGAAAAGAAAGTCATGGGGACTGCCCGGTCATGCTTCTACGTCATCAATGGGCATCGGTATCGACTTCAATTGATGCGATTGAGCCGAGCACTGCGCGAGAAGCGGCCACAATACGCGGAGAGGCATGAAAAAGTGATTCTACAACATGACAACGCTCGGCCTCACGTTGTCAAACCCGTTAAAACCTACCTGGAAGCACTGAAATGGGAAATCCTACCACACCCGCCATATTCTCCAGATATTGCGTCGTCCGATTATCACCTGTTCCGATCGATGGCACATGGTCTAGCTGACCAGCAGTTCCATTCATATGAAGACATCAAAAAATGGCTTGATCCGTGGATAGCCGCAAGAGGTATACGATAACGCGACGGTATACGAGATCTACCAGAAAGATGGGAAAAAGTACAAGCCAGCGATGGGCAATACTTTCAATGATTCACTTGTAACCATTTTTTCAGAATAAAGTTGTATTTTCATCAAAAAAAAACAGCGAGAACTTAGTTGCGCACCAAATGTAAAAAAACTTTTGTAATGTCACGCTTATACTGAGATGGAACTCAGAACCTTATGCCGATATGTCATTCATAAAAATAGTCGGAGTTCATTTAAATAAATTTGGGCTCTGCTTGCATCTCGTGGCTCTGCTTAAGTCTCGTGGCTCTGCTTGCATCTCGTGACTCTGCTTGCGTCTCGTGGCTCTGTTTGCGTCTCGTGGCTCTGCTTGCATCTCGTGGCTCTGCTTACGTCTCGTGACTCTGCTTGCGTTGCTCTGCTTTGCGAAGGCTTCAGCAATTAGTCATTACTGAACTGACATTTACTTTTCTGCACAACCGAAGGCTAGCGATGCTAATTTATTACTGTACAAATGTTTGAAAAAAAATTTTAAAAATAATAAAACTACGTTTTTCCAAAATCTAGCCACAGAAGATTTTTTTTATATGCCACTTTTCATGCCTGCTTTGCCGAATTTTGTATTGGCAAAATTTTCCTTGCACGAATTGTGTGTGCTATCAAATGCTTTCTGAACTCAACTTAGTGCTTCTCATATAGAACTTTTTTTCATTTAAATCTTAAAAAGCCTACCTGCATCATTTCGAATTCAAAGCATATTTACTATTACCAATATTCGCCCTCGCTCTGATTTCGAAACGATTATTTACTTAAAAAATATATACAAATTGCTTCCTCACCCAAAGGTTTCGATGCCCAAATGGAATACTGGCACGAAAAAGGATCCCAGCACCGACATTGCCGCACTGGAAGCCATCACCAATGCGCTACTCAAGGAAGTCAAGGAGGCGCAAGAGAATAAACCAAAAGTCTTAAAAATCGTAATCTACGAAACATCGGTCTAGGCTAAGCAACGGAATTATTTGAATAAGCGTAGTAATGGTCAAAATTAAATGAAACAAAATTTAAATTAAATATTAAAAACTAGGTTATAAATAATGACAAGTTATTTTTAAGTTGTTATGCTATTTTTAGTGCATTCTAAAAACCTACGTTCGAAATAATAATTTTCCTACGTACGTTAACTTAAGTCTTAAGTTTAGCAATGCTTTAGAGCGCACAAATTGTAAAACAAAAACAAATAATTTTAAACAATACTCGCCAGTAAACGTTTAGGTATTTAGTTGTAATCGGCAACGCGGTAACGCTAATTTCCTAGCATACTTTTAGGCTAACGTAAAAGTAGTTAGCTGTAGTTTATTAGTACATAAATTCTGTAGGCTGCAACGCACAGCGGGCGTCAAACAGGTTGCATGCGCGCAAATCTGTTCGATTCAATACTATTTGTAGTGCATATTAACTTCCAAGTGGAGCCTGGTTAAGCGAAAGGCTGGAGCATCGATTGTAAGCATATCTAAATCTAGAGTAGTAGTATAAGGCTTCCATAAAATATGAGATGATTAGCTGGTATTTGATAGGCAAATGAGCGTAGTTTCTTCGACGCTTAGTTTAACTTAAATGTAATTAATTACTGTAATGGTTTTTTGTACTTTTATTAAACTGATTTAGTGCTTAATTGGTTGTAATTGGTAAGAAATATTCGCTCGATCCTCAACTGACAGCGCAGGTGGAATATAAAGAAATTTAAAATATATTTAAAAAAATGTATGTATGAAATACTTATATTTATTTCTTTTATTTTTGTTGTTGTAAACGACCTATAAAAATGTAAATGTTTTTTTTTGTTTTGGATTATTCCTGTTGGTGAATATAATTTTTAATACATTTAATAAATAATTAAAATTGTAAAATATTTTATAAATTTTAGCTATATTTTAGTATTTCAATTACAGGGTTTCAATTGTGAAACAAACTAAAAAAAGTGACTGTTCGGGGTGAAATATAACTTGACAATCGAGTTAGAAAAAATATAGAAATATGATATAGAAAAGAAGATAGCTCCATTCACAGATTAAGCGCTTAATGATTCTGAACGAACAGCGCTCGCGTGCGGTGGACATACTCGAAAGCAGGGCTCAGCAACCGTTTTGATAAACGAACCAACTTAAATTTAACATTTTTTTTGAAGCTCTCACATAAAATAACACATTAATAATTTACAAAACTTTACTTATACTACTGTGGGCAAAAAGTACGGTGAATTTATTTGTCAAACTTCGCGGGATTAAAATTTCGCTCTAGTTATTTTTTTCATGAGTTGGCAGCACTGTTAATAACATCTGGGCCAACTTTCATGTGAATGTCATTATCAGTAATATATTTACGCTTGTGTTTACCAAACGACCAAGAGTGCATTTTTCGATTTTTACAATGTCTGATTTGATTGAGTAGAGAAGTGTCATCAAATTTTGTTTGCGGAATGAAATTTCGGCTGCGGAAACGTTTTGCATGTTGCAGAAGACATTTGGTGATTCGACCATGTCGCAGAAAAATGTTTATAAGTGGTACAAAGACTTCAAAGAGGGTCGAGAACGTGTTGATGACTTGGAACGCTCCGGACGACCATCGACGTCAGCAGATGACCAACACGTCAAGAAAGTGAAGGAGTTAGTGCTCAAAAATCGTCGGTTAACTGTTAAAGACCTTACTGATATGATCGGAATATCAGAAGGATATGTGAAAACCATTTTGAAAGACCATTTGGGCGCACGAAAAGTCAAATCTCGTTTGGTACCGAAAACTCTCAATTTCTTGGAAAAAGTCGTCGCGTTGATGTGTGTTTGAAACAATGCTTTCAGACTATCAGGACAAGCTCAAATGCATCATTACGTGGGATGAGACTTGGATTTATGCTTACGACCCTCAAATAACCGACCAATCAAGCGAATATCGTGCTAAAGGCGAGGCCAGACCGAAAAGAGCACGTCAAAGTCGTTCAAAAATAGAGGTCATGATGACAGTTTTTTTCGATTTTCGTGGTGTGGTGCACTATGAACTCCTTCTACCTGGCCAAACTGTTAATAAGGAATATTATTTGAGCGTTATGCGTCGTTTACGTGTGAAGCCCAGAATTATGGGCCAACAACTCTTGGTTTTTCAATCACGATAATGCACCGTCTCACACTGCACTCGTTCTTCGTGACCATTTCACCAAAAATTCCACGCCTATCGTTCCGCAACCACCGTTTTCGCCTGATTTGGCTCCGTGTGACTTCTGGCTATTCCCAAAACTCAAGAGACCACTCCGGGGAACGCGTTTCGAGTCGATTGAGGAGATAAAAGCTGAATCGAAGAATCGAAGGAAATGGACTATTTGGCATGTTTCGGGGATTGGAAAAATCGTTGGCATAAGTGTATTTCATCGAGGGGGGATTATTTTGAAGGGGATGAAATTGATTTACAAGAATAAATAAAGATTTTTCATTTTACAACCAAATTCACCTTACTTTTTGCTCACAGTAATATTTCTTATTTCGAAATATTTAATGAATTGCGCTTGAGCGAGTTAAAAAATATTTTTATATTATGCAACAATTTAATTCATAATTTTCTTTGTCTTGATTAATGGAAATTTATTATCAATATGAAATTTTATATGAATTTTTTACGAAAATGTTGTTTTTAAAGCTCTAATTGACTTAGATCATTTTTAAAATGAATTGAATGTCCTATAAATGACTTCATGCATGAATGAACTATGAGAAGCAATAACTTTAATGAAATAATTCACGAACATTTATTTTTTTTTTTTGCAAACAGTCTTGCGCATTTTCTGGCATAAGAAGTTCGTTTTTATATCGCTATCTAAGCTATCCCAAACAAAAATGTATACAAATCAAAGCGCCTGCCTAGCCATTTCAAATTTGTAATTAAAGGGTACCTTTTTATATATCAAGTAGACAAATGTACAATTTTACACGATAGAACAATGCGTTAAAGTTATTAAAAGTTATTGTGGAAATATTCTAGACTAGTTCTAGAAGAACTACATTCCTTTTTTTTTGTTGGAAATAATCATCCGAATGAGTCGCCGATTGAAAGATTGGGTTAAGTATCTATAGTATTTCAAAAAAAATGGGTCTATCGAGGAAAAAACATCGACTGGCAGGCTAAAAACAGCACATTTTGTTGCGAATCTTGCTGCTGTGGCGCAAAGTATTGCTGAACAACCTTCGATATCTCGACCTTCTCAACAATTAGGCATTCATGAATCGATCGTTTGGCGGGTTTTATCCGTAGACGTTCTTCTTATGCCATTTTTAACACGTAATTCTTGAGACCCTTTTTTTGAATAAGAAGAATATTAAACTTTTCATACAAATATTTACATAAAACAACATCTTTTGAAACACCCTGTGTAATTTTTTCAGTTTCAGTTTTACCCCGCATTTATGTTACCCAGCGAGGCCATAGTAATATTTCATATTTTTCAAAATTCTTAGATGAATAATTGATTTTGATTTCAACGCATCTTTTGTACCTTTGGATAGATCTATATAAGTAGATAATTGCTTCTGTTTTGACTAAAAAAGCTTCAGACAGAGGCTTAATTGAGAACTGCTGGCTTCAAAGTTTTCCATGAAGAGTGGAAAGAGAAACCTGACTATAATGATTATTCACAAGCATTTGTCATCCAAAATTAATGTGGACAAATTGCTCTATGCCCTCTTAAATTACATTTTTTTTTTGTTTTTTTTTTTAACCACGTAAACGCTTACACTGATGAATTGAAAATTATATGATTTATTTACTGATTTTTCTTTAATGATTTTTTGAGATATTTGTCTCAAAAGCTTCATGTAATGGCTGAAGAAAGAAGCACTGGGAAAGCCCTATAACTGGCTGCCAGAAAGCAGACAAAGTTATATCACTATGGAGTCTAATATCTTACGCTTCATTATAGTTCGGTACATTTTCAGCTTCTTTGTACTACTCAAATAACGTAATTTCTTATCTCTAGTGTGCCCAATAACCGACACTTCAACCTAAAACATCTCAAATCCTGTAGTCTAAACAAAAATGATCTGTAATTTCCTTTAGTTTTATAATATAAATGTAATCGATTTTCCCTTTACCAGTTCTAGAGGCTTGAAATTGGTGTAGAAAAGCCCGAACCTGATATTAATTTGATGATAAAATGAATTATTAATCAACCCTTTTTATGAAAGTCGAGCTAAAATTCCGAAATTTATATATTTCCATTAAGAGATTTTATTTCTTTTTCCACTACTATTTTGCTTCTACACTTTTACTCTCAATAAATCTTATAAAAGCTTTCCTCGCTGATTGGTAAATGTAATCGGGTTCCGTTAATCTAACGCCTTGCGCAGATAAGTCCGGTTTGATATTTTCACTAGCGTTCTTTTGGTATATCTCAGTTTCTTCTTAAGATGGGTTTCTAGATTTGAAATATAAAGTAAGTTTCAAATTATAAGCATCAGCGCAAGATAAACTTTTTCATAAAATAAGCCAAGAGACTTCAGTCTTATACCCTACCGTCATGCAGAAACTAATTATAGAGAATATAATTTTCATAGCCAGCAGGAGCGTAACCACTGCTTGATCTCGAGCTTCGATATGCGCTGATAAAGGCCTCCTTTCCTCCTTAAAGCACTGGAAAAATTCGACAACGAAGTGGATCATGTTTTCTTTTCTCCATCTATATTTCTCCTCAATTCAAAAGTTTGGGTTTCCTTTACCAGTTCGAAAGATATTTTCGAAGAGGTGAGGTAGCATGAAATGTTAGAATCTATAATGGAACTATCTTCTTTACTGTACCTAGTAGGATGGTGAGAACACTCGCCGAGTTACTCGCAAAAAGTTACTCATACGCAACGCGCGCTGCATTGCATTGGTGTCATTAGTCTAAGCAGTCAAAAATTATTTTTATGTTATTTTTTGTGTTATTAAATGTTTAGTTTACAACGATAATAAATTTATTTATAAAATGTTTGTTACTTTTAATAAAAAAAGACTTTAACGTGAAAGAAGTTTTATTACATGGAAAAGTATCGCATAGAATCAAAACATGGGTAAGTATCATCCGTTTATTTCGCACTAAAACTCTGTGCAGCAGCCGAAAGCATACAAGAATGTGGTATGGAAATAAATTGAAATGTGAAAAAGGTGGACCAAGAAGCACAAAGACAATTGGTAAGACTCAGGCTAAAAAGTCCATTGTATTCAAAGCTGGGAGAAGTAAAAGCTTATATTGTCAAGGAGGAAAGGAGAGAAGTACCAGAAAGAAAGAGATAGGATAGAATAAAGACAGAGATAGCTAGTCCTGTGAGAATTTTCGGGAATCTTCGGCAAATCTGAAAATATCCTGCAGTTTGGGAGAACGAATTTTACTCATGACATCGGAACTCAAAATTCGCAGCTGACTATACTTCCAAAGGGAAGTTTTAGAAGAAAGTTCGACAGCTTTCTGTTCGCGCTTCTAACAAAACACTCTGCAGCCTTCTAGGTCGGACCGACGCTCTTTATGTAAATTGCATACGAGGTGTGTTCAAAAAGTAAGGTGAATTTTAAAATTTCTCGGGCAACGTATATTCGATTTTCTATTATTTTTTTTATGTTGGTACACTCGTATCCTAGCAATACTGGTATAGCCTGTTAAGTTTTGTTTGTGACTTTTTTGTTTTGCGTGTTCGAGGATTTTCTGCTATCAAAAGAAATGAATCAAAGAAGTTGCGTCAAATTTTATGCAAAAAATGGAATCAAGTAGTCAAAAACACTTCAAATGTTGATAGTGCCGTACGGTGAGAGTACTCTGAGTCAAATAAATTTTTACAAGTGGTACAAGGTTTCACAGAAGGTCGAGAAGATGTGAATGACGCTGCTCGCTCTGGATGCCCAGCGCATCAACAATCGATGAAAAGCTTGAGAAAGTGAAAAAATTGTTATGGAGAATCATCGAATCACAACTAGAGAAGTTGCTGAGGATGTGTCATGCAATCGTTTCGGACATTTTTTGTGCATGAAGAGTGGGGCAGCGAAGTTCGTTCAAAAATTCCAGAACTTTGACCAAAAACAACGTCGCATGAGCATCGCTCAAGAGATGTTGAATGATGTCAACGATGATCCAGATTTGCTTGAAAAGCACATAAGTTCTGACGAATAATGGGTAGGAGCTATGACATCGAAACCAAACTCATGGAAAAGTCCAGGAGAGGCAAGACCAAAAAAAGCGCGCGAAGATTCATCAAATGTCAAGGTTTTGCTCACTGTAACCTTTGATTAGCATGGCGTAGTGCATAAGGAGTTCTTTCCATGAGGTTTTACGGTATATAAAATGTATTACCTTGAAGTTATGCGTCGTTTGCGTGAAACAATACGAAAAGAGCACCGGAAATGTGGACAAAAAATGCATGGCTTTGCATCATGACAAATAAACCAAAGCCCAATCGGCACAATGGAGCGAAGGAGTTATCAGATTTCCTGACCCCAGTATTGCGGTTGGATCGCTTTTCAGAATCCTAACCAATTTCGCCGTATCACTCAGTGATTCAATACCACTGCAGAATTCCCTATAAGAAGCTCTTTCCGATTCCCGAATAAGCCTCTTGTAGTTTTTCTGAACATTGCGGTATCGTTCCCAGACCTTAGCAAGATTACTCTTGAGGGTGCGGTTAAGAAGTTTTCTCGACTCACGCTTCAACACTTGGAGCTTTCAAGGAACGGGATTCCCTTCAAGGAGAGGTCAAATTGGACAGATTGCCTCAAAACATTCAATTAAGGCAGCGTTGAATTTCTCAATAGCCGCCCCAATGCCCTGTTCTTTCTGAAGTCTTGTCTGTTCTTCCAAAAACTTGTGACAGTCTGTTTTTCTGGGATTTCTAGAGAGCAATGTCATTTGCGACTCCTCGCCACACTGAAACTCTGAGCACGAATCTTCGGAAAGGACTCTCCACTTCTTGACTGGCCACCCAAGTTTTGAATTTGTTAAGGTGAGATCAATCACCTCACCTCACCACCCTTCTAGCAGTTACAAATGTAGACTGGGTGCCCTTGTTGTTGTGTGTTAGGCAAGAGGAGGCGATCTACTCGAACAGCCGAGAGACCCGCTCATTGCATTTGCTGCTGCCCCAGAAATATAATTTCTTAGGTTACCTTACAGGGTCCGGCACTCAAAGTGTAACCAACTTCACACCGCTCGCGCATATGATGCCGGGCATCAGTTGTCTCTTAGTTGGCTAAATGACAGTCCAGAGTATTGTTTACAAGCGCGTGGAAGCATTTTGCCGAGAGTAAACGCGAAAAAGGAAAATCAGTAATGCATTTCACAACCAGCGATTGTTCCTGAGCTCGAGCACCTCAAAGGAAATACAGTTCTGGTTTATCGCACCATTACTCATTACAACAATACTGGTAGCATCGCGAAACGTCATGGAGGTCGTCATCAAAAGACTGCCACGTCACGCGAACTGGTTCAAAAAGTGAAGAAGCGACTTGAGCGAAATCCCCGACGAAGTGCCAATCAAATGACGAAAGAACTGAAAATATCTGACCGTAGCATCCGCCGCATACTGAAAAATGATGTCAAAGTTAAGCCTACAAGATCCAAAAAACCCATGATCTCACACCAAAGCAGCAGCAATTCAGACTTGAGAGAGCGAATGAGTTGCTTCGCTTAGCCGAAACATTGTGTTTTCTAACGAGAAAATATTTCAAATTGAACATTTCGTAAACTCCCAAAACAAACATTTATTTGACCGACCGTTCATACTAGAACTTGAGTCATAGATTGGACACCGCCACAGGTAATGGTTTGGGCCGCTGTAACCGCAGATGGGCGCTCTCCAATCGTTCTCATGAAGCCTGGCGTCAAGGTAAATGCAAAATATTAGCGGGAAAGTATTTTGGAGGCTGCCTTGAAGCCGTGGGCAGACAAATATTTCGGTGGCAGACCATGGACGTTTCAGCAAGACTTGGCACCGTCTCACGAAGCTCGAGTGAACCAAGAATGGCTAAAAAACAACTTTCCGAACTTCATAACGTCCACGCAATGGCTCTCAAATTCAGCAGACGCTAATCCTATGGATTATTCCTTTTGAGTCATATTGGAGAGCGAGTTCTAATAAAAAAGACTGGTTAATCGTCTTGAGACGCTGGAAAAAGCCATTGTCCCCGAGTCGGCCTACAAGTCACATTCGGGGAGCTCGCGATTCGTTTCTGGATCTTCTCAAGGTCATAGTCATAACAAAAAGTGGTCATATCGAGCAAAAGTAAATTGATTCTTAATTTTGTATTATTTTCACACATTTTTTACTTTGAATTAAATAAAAGTAATTTTGCAAACTAAATGTATGACCCTTTTAATTGGGTCCACTTCGAGTACCGGACGCTGTATACGCATAAATTTGAAGTATTATGGACTGGCTGTAATAAAAACAGCACCGGGACGGACTTATGGATAAATAAGTTGTTTTTATGAAAATGTGGTTCATTCTCCTACAGAAATTATATAAATCCAAGTTTCAAGCTCTATGAAAAAGTTTTTTAAAACCAAAATTCAACAAATTTTCATCGACATTTTTTTTTTATCTTGACCTTTACGCTCTTCATTACTTATTTGTTTGTATAATGCAGCTGTTAATTTCACAAGTGGCCTATATAACTGACGTAGAGTGATACATTTTGCGCCACCTTACATATCATCTTTTCAAACAGTCCTGGGCGCAGTCAAAATACAAGCCCTAGTGATTAAAGTTGAACGACCCCGAAAAGACCTTAAATCATAAAAAATCCATCTCTCTGGTAATGAAGCCTGATTATATTAAATTAATTTCACATCACATTTTTATTTAGAAATAAGATAATTTTGTGCCAAAAGCCAGCTTCAGGCATAGAATGGCCTTTTATGCTCCCCATTTCTCACTTATGAAGATGTTTTTCAGGCGCGCCACACAGAAACAACTTATGATTTCCACATTTACATAAATGGCAGGCATTTAGCACATTCTGGCCATAAAATTGCGTGATACCAATGTAAAAAGGCGACTGCTTGTAAGACAAAAGGAAATATTTGTATGTATATGTAGTACGTATGTGTATGTATGTATGTACATTAAGGTGTGTCACTTTGTGTATCACAAAAATATTCTACAGGACACGGAATCATAAAGTTTTTTTACGACTTCAACCCATAAAGCAATAATCCAAGGAGATGTGAGATGTAAAATTTTCACCCTGTGTCGGCCATGTTGGGCTACTTAATAACTCCATGATGTCCTTTTGGAAAGCTACTTTTTATTTCAGAGCGGATTCTAAAGAAAAAGTAGTCAAAAGTATAGAAATGAAAACTTCTGCTAAAAAATTAGCAGGCAATAGCGTCAATACTGTTTTTGTTGTGCCACAAAAGGTGGGTAACCAGGAATATTATTTTGTAGCCACTGCTGGCTGGTTTTTGCCTTCTGGGCTTGCTGGAAGATCCAACGCTCTCCATTGAAGAGAGTACTGCTCAACTGCAAATTCAACAGAAATTAAGAGATGTAACGCCTTTACAAGACACTTCTAAGCAAACCATTACGGAGGCTGGATGGTGGCCACGCTTAACCCTTGGAACAGCATTTTTTTCGTCTTTAGAAGTTTTAGCATAGATTTTGTCGTCGTTTTGCTTATTAAAAACTTCTTCAACAGTGAAATTTTTCTCATCTGTGAAAAGAATATTTCCATGGCCGTTGATCGCGTGCCACTGAAGAAGCTGCTTGCATCTGTAGAGTCTAATTATCTTCTTCTTTAGTCAAAAGATGACCAATTGAGCGATGGAAGGCTTTCATGTGGAGATCAGTCTCTAATTGGCATGGATCTGGTCGATACATTCATTTCTCTGGACATGACTTTCTGCTTTCTAAGTGGATTTTCGTGAATTCTTTCTCGAAAGTCTTTTATGGCTGCGCTGGTTCGAGCCACACGAGGATGAGTACTTCTTTTTCTGTCTGTCATTTCAGACGTTTGGGAAAAGCGATTGATCGTGCGGTAAACAAACATTCTCGAAATATTAAGTTTTTTCAGCAATTCGTAAATCGCACTTGACTTTTATCACTCGGTGTTGCACGGAGACTCGAACCAACGCACTCCGAATTCCATATGGTAATCACGCACCAACCCATTCCGCTGCGGCGGTCGCAATTCAATATAACTGAACAATAAAAATATTTAAAATACGCCTTTGGTAGTAGGAAAAGAACAGGCAGATAAGAAAAAAGTAGTTATTAGAGAATAGAGATAAAAGTTGAATGCCCCGATTCCATGCAATCAAATAGACTTTGAAAGTAATCATAGAATTGTGTCTTGCAGTTAAATCGAATACGATTACGAATTGTGATTTAAGTGTTACTATGGGCATTTCTCCGTCGCTGTCATTTCTACTATCACTCATCATAAATTTATCTTTTAATAGTACCTTAAATTTATTATATGCAATTAGAATGATTTGAATATGAAAATTTTCTTAATCTAAATTTTTACAGCTGTTCATTAACAAATCAAGACAAAAGGCAATATGAAAAACAATTAAAAAAATAATTGGCGCGCACACTGCTGTTAGGTGTTTGGCCGAGCTCCTTCTCCTATTTGTAGCATGCGTCTTGATATTGTTCCATAGATGGAGGGACCCACAATTTTAAGCCGACTCCGAACGGCAAATGGTTTTTATGTAGAACTTTTTCACAGTAGAAATACACTCGGAATTTTGCCATTGCCTGCCGAGGGACAAACAAATTTGTTCTTCATTTTGGTGTTTCATGCACGAGGATTCGAACTTATGCACTCACGAATGGTAGTCACGCACCAAGCCATTCGGCTACGGCGGCCGCAGTGCAATATAACTGAACAATAAAAATATTTAAAATACGACTTTGGTAGTAGGAAAAGAACAGGTAGATTAAGAAGTTATTTAGTTATTACAGAATCAAGAGAAAAGTTAAATGCCCCAATTACATGCAATCAAATGCCTTCAAAGTAATTATAGGCTTATCGCTTGTAAATAAATCTGTTAATTGCAGTCTTTATAGTGTCAGCTAATGAATTGCACGCTCTGGCAACGTTAATGGAAAAAAATCTAGATGATATTAGATAACTAAATTTTGGAACAATTAAACTGTTGTGTGTCTCCGAGACCTTAGTAACAGATAGGCGGGTAATTTGAATATTTTGTAGTAGAGTAAAGTCGGGTATTGTGGGCACTAGGGCGGGTCGATTTAAAAATCGCTCATTGCTCTGTGAAAATCGTATTCTAGGGTACAAATTAAGAAACTTTGCGGAAGGAACCATACCTCTAAAACGAATTCTGATGCCCCCCAATTTGGGTCGAACGAGAAATCCCACTTTGACCCATTTAGAGTGCTCCAATCGAGTCCAAATGTATGACCGACCCCCACTAACTTTGGACGGCCGATCCACCCATGCCAGTGGCACACCCCCTGGAACTCCCCTGGGGGTTCCCCATACAATCATTTCAAAATATCACCATTTTTGGTCTTTACATAAGAAAAGAAACTAAAAAGTTCGACCCAAATTGGGGAACATCAGAATTCGTTTCAGAGGTATGGTTCCTGCGGCAAAGTTTCTTATTTTGATCCCTAGAACATGATTTTTACAGAGCAATGGACGATTTTTTTGCCTCCCCACAAATCGACCCGGCCTAGTAGGCACCATTTTACCTTGATGTTAATTTCTGCCAAAATAATGGTAATGAAAAAGCGATCTTATTTTCCTTCTAACAGTTATTGAATTATCTTTACATTTTATTGGAAAATATACCCTCGTTCGTTTTCGTCTGATAATAAAGGGTTTTCCCATAACAGGTATTACAGATGAATGGATTGCGCTATCGAGAGGATGGTATTGATCTGGACAACGTTTGTTGTCAACAAGACGGCGCTACGTGCCACACAAGCAACGAAACCATTGATCTTTTACGGGAAAAGTTTCCGGACTGTGTTATCTCTCGAAGAGGGGATCACAATTGGCCACCGAGATCTTGTGATTAAATACCTTAGGACTTTTTTCTTTGCGGTCACGTGAAAGAAAAGGTCTACGCCAACAGCCCAGGGTCGATTCAAGACCTCAAAGATGGAGTTCGTGAGGCTATCGAGGTCATAAGGCAGCCACTTTGCAATTCTTCTTCTTCTCTTAATTGGCGCTATAACCGCTTACGCGATTTTGGCCGAGTTTAACAAAGCGCGCCAGTCGTTTCTTTCTCGTGCTAACCGGCGCCAATTGGTGAAGCCAAATCCTTCTCCATCTGATCTTTCCAACGCAGAGGAGGCCTTCTTCTTCCTCTGCTACCACCAGCTGGTACCGCATCGAATACCTTTCAAGCCGGAGCGTGTGTATCCATTCGGACGACGTGACTCAGCCAACGTAGCCGCTGGATCTTTATTCGTTGCGCTATGTCTATGTCGTCGTAAAGCTCATACAGCTCATCGTTCCATCGTTTGCGATATTCGCCTTTGTCAACGTGCAAAGGTCCAAAAATCTTACGCAGAATCTTTCTCTCGAACACTCCAAGCGTCGCTTCATCGGTTGTTGTCATCGTCCAAGCTTCTGCGCCATACTTTAGGACGGGCATGATGAGAGCCTTGTAGAGTGTTAATTTTGTTCGTCGAGAGATGACTTTACTGCTCAGTTGCCTAGTTAGTCCAAAGTAGCACTTGTTCGCAAGAGAGATTCTACGTGCTTTGCAATTCGGTTATAGAAAATTTCATGAAAGCGTATTGCCCTGTAAGCGTGGTCGTCCTCGTCATTTGCCTGATGTTATTTTCACTATTAACGGCATACCTTTCTCTTTATAATGAAATAAACATTCGATCATTTATAGCATAAAAATAGCAATTTTCTTTGAATATCAAAATAACACATTTTATTCAAGCTCCCTTTATGTTGCCATTCTTCTATGGATTAAAGACGTTCTGTGACTTTTTTTCCGTTGATGGGTTTGCTCCCTGGCTATCATAGCGATGACTCATTTCTCTCGCATGTATATTCATAGGGAGTTTTCAGACGATAACGAAAATCGTGTCGTTAGAGGCGATCCTGAATGCGCAAGTGACTCTCAGTGCGTTCCGTCGTAAGACCTGTGCTACGTGTCGTACGTTAGATGGTTTAGCTCCCACTCAAGTGATAGCAGCGTAGAGAACAACAGATCCTTTAGCCTTTGACAGGAGGCGTCTTCTTGCAGCTTGAGCATCCCCGAAATTGGGCAGAATTATTCTGAGCGCTCCGTTTACTGCAGCCGCTTTGGTGCTCACAGCAATTAGATGCTGTTTAAAGCTGAGTCCTGCATCAATCAGCACAGCTAGGTACTTAGTTAGGTACGGTTCTTGCGAGAGTATTTCGTGACTGCCAATCCGCAATCTGGCTGCTGCATCATTACATTTTCCTGCAGATTATCTGAGCTGTTATCTCTCACTACTAGCGCGATGTCATCGGCATCGCCTACCAATGTTACGTTGTCTGGCAAATGTATCCTTAGAACTCCATCGTACATCGCATTCCACAGAGTAGGTCCACCAGTGATCACGGTGCTAATAAGATCGACACTTGTCCGTGAAGCCCTGAAGCCAAATTTATTGTCACACAAGTTTATGAAGATTTTTATTGAGTTCGGTGAACACGTAATACCTCTGAAGTTGTCTCAGTTAGTTAAGTCACCCTTTTTTTGGTAACTTTACGAGTATGCTCTCATTCAAACTGTCTAATAAAAATTCATCTTCCCACATTTAGTGAAAAACGGTGTTACTGTTTACCTACAAATTTTCTGAAAATTTAGATCAAAAAATTTAAATGAAAATTTGTTAAATTTTTCCAAGTTGTATAGAAAGTTATGTGTTTTGGCAAAGCATTAACAATACTTACAAAAAACTTATTTAAATTAAATCAAAGTAATTGCAAATATTTAAGAAAAAGTCTCTAATCACTCAATTATGCTCGCCAGTGTACATAAATATTAAATTTAATATTATAATTTAGGCCGATAAGCAAATTAATTTGTTCAGCTGTTTAACCAAAATATTTCAAATACCTATAAAATAGCCACCTATGTTTGTTTGTATGTATTTATATACTTTTTCCAAAACAATTTTCGCATGCACGCCTCTTTCACTGTTTACTTTACAACAAAAAAAAAAGAACGACGAATAAACACATCCACCAAATCACCGCACCAACTCATGGCGTCTGGCCTCATAAAATTACCACCACCCGAACTCCAACCAAAATGTTGAAGTGTACGAGTGCTTGTATGTATGTGTGTGTGTGTGTATTTTATGCTCAGACAACCACATAATGTGAAATATCCTAAAAGGCCATTCATCAAATTTATGGTGAATTCCTAGCGGCGAAATTGCGCACCCCAGTGAGGCTTTTAGCAGCCATATTTAATGTTGGCATACATACATACATACATACACACATATGTACCACATTAAGGTGATTCGCAAAAAGCAGGCGAGTAGAGAATGTACACTTTTGGTATCTTTAAAAATACCATTATTTTAAATATTCACCTACCTGTATGACTAAAATAGCCATTGAAGCTGTTAGGGAATGAGTAGATGGGTTCACTTTTTGCATCAAAGACTTCGCCACGCTCTTTATTGCAAAGAATGGCAAGGAGTAATGCATCCCCTCTTCAGTTTTTAAAAACCCCACTTGTGCGTAAGCCAATACTGGACGAAGCCACAGAAAAAGACCTTGTGAAATTAGAGTTTTAAGAAATTGAATCAAGACTTTGAGGCAGAGAAAGATTAGCTGCATCTTTGCCAGAAAAAAAAAGATCAATGCTTTCGTTGCTTGTGTGGCACGTAGCGCCGTCTTGTTGACAACAAACGTTGTCCAGATCAATACCATCCAATTCTGGCCATAAAAAATCTCTCGTCAGCGCAAAATAAACCTGTTATTGGAAACCCCTTTATAACGATTAACTGCAAAATAAATTTTTTCTTTCCTTTTTTCATTATTATTCAAATAATTATGAAACCGTGGATAATTTGGTAATTGATCTATAATTGGCAATATTGTTTTTATTTCCACTTTTGAATACTGGATTCATGGTTGTTACTTTCCAGGCATCTAAACATTAATGAAAGTGGATAGGCGATTGCCGAGCAGTTTTTAAGAAGATACGAAGATAGCCCATCGCATCAGATTTTGTTGATGCTTTGAGTTGCCGAATTCCATCGTTTATCTCTTATCATCTTTAACATTTTCCAAGTAGACGGATGTACAATTTTATAAGATAGAACAACGCGTTAAAAATATTGAAACTTATTAGGAAAATAGACGATTTTATTTAATTTTTCTTTTCTTCATTAAGGATCGAACATTTCAAGTGCACGCCTTGTCAGCAGCAAATGTAACCCCACTCATACATGGGGGTGTGTGTGAATGTATGTATGTATCTAAGTACGTAATATTTATTTTTGAATGGTGTTCAGCTGACCTTCATTGACATATAAAACACAACAAGTTAATGGATTTGCACACTTTTATAAAAGCATTCACGAAATGTAAACGAATTCATAAATTAGTAGAGTTCAAAAACGATAAAACCAACGGCACGACCAGCTTGAAATTCAAATGGTCTTTAATGAATTTACTTCAGTAAACTAAAAACCGAAACACTAATAATACAGTGCAATACGCATACGGGGCAAGTTAAGCGAAAATGAGGTGTCCATTGGTTGAACACACATACATATGCAAGTACAAATACACATGTTAGTACATATATGAGCTCATTTATGAGTATTTACAGTTAGTTCGGCTGTGTCTAAATTCTGGACATTTAAAAAGTTAGTGCCCGAAATTTAAATAAATTGAAGGCTATAAAACCTGTTTAATTATTTGACAGTAAATCAGAGCGGAACTGCCGCAAGAGAAAAATGTTCCAGAAATTTCTATATTAGATAATTAAGGAATCTTGTTTTAATCGTGAGTTAGAGGCGCCTTGTGATACAACCGGAACTATGTTACCCTTAATCTTTAGATATTTAAATGGTATTAGACGAAGAGATTAAGTACTCCTATGCCACAGGGCAGATGGCCACGGTATTCCATACGGAAATCTATGTCATCTTGAACATGGCATACTGGATAATTGAGAAAAAAGTAGTGGGGTAGCAGTAACGGAATTTGTAATGACAGTCAAGCTGCACTGAAAGCCCTTGCTAACCCACGCTGCACTGCGAAATTAGTAGGCGAATGTAAGACAAAACTGAACAGTGTTGCAAAACACAACAAAGTTTGTCTTATTTGGGTGCCTGAACACTGTGGTATTACTGCTTTGGCTGACAAACTGGCTAATAAAGACCCTGCAAGTATGCCACTAGGCCCAGAACCCTTTCTAGGTGTCAATTCTGCATCGATTCAACTATGGATTGACGACTTGATGAGGTCGACTTATAGAGGACGTTGGTCTGAGTAGCCAAGCTGAGTGCAGAGTAGCCAAATGCTTTGTGAAAGAACCAAACAGGAAAATAGCGACCTTTCTCCTAAAACTCAGCAGAAAGGACCTGAGAGTACTGGAGGGTGTAATCACAGAGCAAAACGCATGTGGTCAGCATATGGCTGCCATGGGGCTCGTCGACAGCCCAGTGCAGTTTTCTAATCCCATGAATTATTTTTTTCCATTACATCAATAGCTCTGACTGGCTGTAGATATCTCCCCGTTGAAGGTCTGAAAATGGTATCAATACGGCGCTTCAGTGCTACTTGGGAAAAGCCATACTGGTACTTCAACTATTTCACCTATCCTACCTAATTATTGAAAAATAGATTTAAAAATTATCGTTTAAATAAAACCTTTTTCGAGATGGAGTGTCAGAGGCTTCAAAAATTGTCACTCTTTGAGGATACACTAGCAAGCAAAAAAATAAATTAAAATGGTCGCATATGGTATAAAAGAAAATAATTGCGCAAGAACTCTCAGACAGGGAACTAAATTTAATATGAGACCTTGGAAAAGATTTGCTTTCAATTCGTCGGTCAACTTTTTTCAATTTCTCGTTTACCATGGATAATTTTGTTGAACAAAGAGTTCGTTTCAAATTTTGTGTTGCGAACGAAATTTCGTGTTCCGATGCTCTGAAAATGTTGCAAAAGGCATTTGGCGAATCTGCTCTATCAAGCACAAAAGCATACGAGTGATAAAAAGACTTTAAAAGTGGTCGTACAGTGGTGGAAGATTTGCCTCGATCCGGACGCCCATCGACGTCGAGCACCGATGAAAAGTGAAGAAAGTGAAATAAATCATGCTGGAAAATCGTCAACAGATCTTAAGAGAGATTTCTAGTGAACTTGACATTTCATATGGAACAGCGCAACACAATGTGATTAATGTTTTGGGTATGAGACGCGTTACAGCCAGGCTCGTTCCAAAGGATCTGAATTTCGTACAAAAACACCACCGAAAGACAGTTGCTGAGGATATGATTTCTGAAGCCCAAATTGATCCAACCTTCATGAAGCGCATATTTACTGGCGACGAGACATGGGTCTATGAATTTGACAAGGAAACCAAGCAACAATCGTCTGAGTGGCGCTTCGAAGACGAGCCGAAACCGAAAAAATCGCGCCAAAGCCGTTCAAAAGTTAAGGTGGTTTTGACTGTTTTCTTCGAGTGCCAAGGCGTAGTGCACCCATGAGTACCGTCCATCGAGCCAGATAGTCAATAAAGAATATTATTTATCCGTTTTGAAGCGTTAGAGAGATGCCGGACGTCGCAAACAATTCTTTGCAAATTTTGCATGATGATAACGCGCCATAGCATCGGGCCCAAATTGTGTAGGATTATTTGACGAAACTCCAAGTAAATACCATCGTGCAAGCACCGTTTTCACCTGTTATGGCCCCGTGCGACTTCTTTTTGTTTCCCAAGTTGAAGGTGCCACTTCGTGAAAGGAGATTTTAGTCGATACAAAAGATTAAAGAGAATGCGACGAAGAAGTTGAAGGCCATCCCTTCGTTGGCCTACCAGGGGTGCATGGAGGACTGGGTTAAACGTTGGCACATGTGTGTTGCTTCTGAAGGGTCATATTTTGAAGGAGATAAAACAAATTTGCCTGAAATTTAACTCTGTTTTGTTTTATTTAAGCATTCCATGTACTTTCCGATCATAGGATATATGCTCATAATTATGAAAGTGATTTAAGTAAAAATTTACAAAAAATAAGTTTATCAGTTATTTCAAACCACATTAACTAAATTTATTCAACGTGAGTTTTACGATATTGTCATAAATGAACCATTAGAATAACCAATGCTCTGTTGAGGGGTTAATCTACAGGAAAGTGTTTAATACTGAATTTAACTTAAATTTCCAAGCTTCTTGAAAAGATGCATGCCAAAATTGCGATTTACTGAAGAAAAAAATAGGAGCATGCATAATGAGGAAGAGAAATTACATCTTAGAGAAAGCCATGATGTATATTTACAAAATGCTGCACAAGCTAAAAAGCAAAAGAAAATTCGAGGAAATATCATGGATTCTCACTTTATTTGAAAAAGCACTTCCGTATCCTAAACTTTCTATTTCGTTAGCCTATTATAAGCGAAATATGTTCGTGTACAACTTGGGTTTCCATAATTTCCGTGGGAACAACGTCAAGATGTATGGATGGGATGAAACGACAGCTTGACGATGTACACAGGAAGTAGCATCGTGCATTTTAGGCCATATGGAGAGCAAACAGGCTCCGGCACTCGAAGTGTAACCAATTAAAAAGGCCATAAATTTAGTTAGGAAGATTTCTTTTATTCAATTCGAAGTAAAAAATGTGCGAAAATAATACAAAATTAAATTTACTCTTGCTCGATATGACCACCTTTTGCCTTGACTATGGCCTTGAGATGTTCCAGAATTGAATCGCAAGCTGTCCGAATGTGACTTGCAGATATTTTGGCCCACTCGCGAAAAAATGGCTTTTTTCAGCACCTCGAGACTGATGAATCTTTTAGTTTGGACTTTTCTCTCCAAAATGGCGCAAAGAGAATATTCCATCGGATTCGCCCCTGGTGAATTTGAAAACCATTGTGTGGACGTTATGAAGTTCGGAACTTGGTTTTTTAACCATTCTTGGTTCACTCGTGCTTTGTGAGACGGTGCCGAGTCCTGTTGAAACGTTTATGGTCTGCCACCGAAATGTTTACCTGTACACACACAAATTACTTTTACAACCCTAAGAGTTATTATAGAAAAGTGTAGAAGAAGAAATACGTTTTCGATAAAACTCACTAGAAGAGTCCACAGCAAGAAGAGTAAAAAATGCCGCGGGCGAACCTGTCTTTTGGCTTCAAATGCAATGGAGGAGATTCTTGAAAAATTAACCAAATAAAATCTTCCATAAAACTTCTTCAGATCATTCTAAATTCCACATTAAGGACCTTTCACCTAATGGGGGAAGACCAAAAATATGCGAAAATGTTAAGCTACTTCCATTGGACACCACCACTAAAGCAGTAGCGTAAGAAAAACATTTACATATTACGTGATTACTAAAAACATATCTCTCCAGTTTATTAGAAACATTTTAAGAATTTCTAAAAACTCGAAATGATGAAAATGGATTTTTTTATTTATTTAAGAAATGTCATTTATAGGGCACTCAGTTTATTTTGAAAATGGTCTAAGTCAATTCCAACTTTTAAAACAACATTTTCGTGTGAAATTCGCACAACATTTCATACTCATAAAAAATTTCGGTTAATCAAGAGTAATAAATTTCTAAATAAAAAGGTCGCAAACGCAATTAATTAAATATCTCGAAACAAGAAATATATGACTTAGTCCATTTTCATAATTTTGGGTACATATAACGAAAGCAGCAATTATTTCAAAATTGATTGGCTTGGGAAAATATTATAAAATTGCAGTTAATACTGTAATATATCAATTAACCTGTAAATAGTTTAGTATTGATGTATGTTATAGTGATAACTGTTCATAAAAATTATTTTTTTTTATTCTTGTACCCATCTTAAATATGGCTTGAGTATGACCTGAGTTTATACTCTAAGTCTTTTACAACCACAAATCCTTTATCTCGCTTTGAAGTGAAGACAATTTTATTAAAGTATATTAACTTTTACTTTCTGCTACACAAACTCAATTCTTTCTCACCAGCCTACAAAGAGATGACTTGAGCGCCGAAAAATCACTCTCACTTTCACTCAGCTCTACTCATTTCCCAACGAATTTAAGCTTCACGAGAAAGCTGTGTTCAATTTGTGGACTCAAATTTTGCATTATCCACACTCTTATCATGGCCACAGCCGCTCTACAAGCAACACAAACAAATGAGGAAAGGCCGATGCATACGCTCGGCTTGGCTCTGCTCTACTCAGCTGAGCTCACCTCTACCGTGTTCGTGTGGGGCGAAACCTATGACGTTTGTTGTGAACGCAGTAAACTCCGTCTCAACCTACAACACAACAGCAGCGATCTTTAGCTATTTGTTTGCTGCTTGTGGCACGCAATTTGCGATTTGCTATTTGGAATTTTTTTTTCACTTTGCAGCTGCATTTGTGGATTTTCGCTGTGGCGGCGGCGGCGGCGGCTCAGCTTCGAGCTAGGCTATAAAAGCACAATACATGCGGGAGGACGCCACCAGTTGAACGCGAACGGGCATTCGGAGATAATCGTGGACATTGAATGGCAGTAACAACGACAACAACAACAACAATAGCAATAGTAGCAGCTGAAGAGGAAGTGCTCGCCTTGTGGATTAACTAAATAGTAGAAAATAGTGATTGTGAATGCTGAATGCTGAATCTGAATTTAAGCATTGTGAACTAAGTAAATAAGTGTGTGAAGAGTGGAGAGGGTAGAAAGAGCTAATTAAGTGGCATATGTACATAGAGACATACATACATGAAACACATAAATACTACATGCACAAGCGTATAAGCATTTGTGTCCGCATCTACACACATACATACATATAAACTATTATATTTATGCAATACAACGCGAGACTGGACGTGTGTGTGTGTATGTGCATTAATTAATTGTGCACTATTTAATGGCCAAAGGACTTAATTAAAAGTTGTCTGAAGAGATTCGAAAAATAAATACGGAAAGTGTGCAACGGTGCAACGGATTTTATGCATAAAAACTACAATAAATTATCAGAGTTACAAGCACAAGGAAATGCAATAAGTTATTAAATACATCAAATACTAATCAAAGAAAAAAAGAGTCGATTCGAGTGAAAAAAGAAAGTACACACAACATGTCGTTAGAAGTTCTAAAGGATCACGCCCTCATTTCGCCTAGCAGCGTTTTCTACTTCCTCTTGCTACCCACCTTTCTGCTATGGCTGACTTATTGGCGTCTATCGCGACGCCATCTCTACAAGTTGGCAGCCCGACTACCTGGACCGAAGGGATTGCCCATTATTGGACATTTGTTGGATGTATTCGGACCGGCATCATGTAAGTGTGTGTTAAGGAGATTACTGTGGAATGTGTTGCATATTTGTATAATGACTTTTATAATTAAAATTGCATTTTGGAGTTATTCGTGGGTTGCTAGACAATATTTATGATTGCATAAACTTTTTAAATATTAGCCGCCATTTTGATTATAGATAATTTAACGTAACTACACTGCAATCACTTATGGTATAATGTGATTACAATACTTTGTAATCAATTACTTTTTAATTACAATGATTATGAAATTAATTTCAGCATTGATTAATTTCATACTTATAATATAATTACCATTACTTGGTAATCAATTACTTTGGATTACAATTATTTTAAAGTTGATTACGGTATTGATTTGTTTTATACTGAATTTTTTACTAACGTAATCGCGGCGCAATCACTTATAATATGAATACCATTACTTTGTAATCAATTACTTTTTAATTACGTTTGCTTTAAAATGAATTATAGTTTTTGGACTACTATTATACTGTATTCAATATCAACATTGCACTGCAATCACTTATAATATACTTACCATTCCCTTGTAATCAACTTTTGATTACAATTATTTTGAAATGAATTACAGCATTGATTTATTTTATATTGAATTGATTATTAACATTAATGCACTGCAATTACTTATAATATGGTTACCATGACTTCGTAATCAATTACTTTTTAATTACAATTGCTTTGAGACTAATTACATTATTGATTAATTTTATACTGAATTTATTATGAATATGATCACACTGCAATCACTTTTAATATGATTCCCATTGCTTTGTAATTAATTAATTGTGATTACAATTATTTTAAAAGGGATTATAGTTTGCTTATAATTTTATACTGAATAAATTACTAACGTTATCACACTGCAATCTCTTATAATTTGATTACCATTACTTTGTAATCGATTGCTTTTCATTACGATTATTTTAAAATGAATTACAGTGTGTTGTATTATTTTATGCTGATTACCATTACGTATATCCAATTACTTTCGGATTACCATTATATTAAAACTTATTTTATACTGAATCCATTACTAACATAATCACATTGTAATCACTTACTTTGTGCTAACGAATTCTTTGTAATTATGGAACCACAGAACTTAACGTTAGTTGCTCCGCCTGAAATAACCAGCATCCATATTGAACTTCGCCAGACATTTAATGTCGACGATGGCCCGGTTGAGAAATTTTGTTGCATAATTCTTAACTTCTGAAGCGCTTTCAAGGTACAACCAAGAAGTTGACAAATCGAACAAGCTTCACCCAGCTGTGATGTAGGGCAGCTAACAAATTAGTGATCATCTCTTCGATGACCTGAGTGATTCGAGTCCTCGATGGCACTTCTGCCTAAAATACAGCCAATCGATTTATTGTGGTCCGAGAGAGAATTCGCACTTAAAAACCAATAACTGAGTGGATTCTATATTAACTATGAACAGGAAATACTAGACTACTTTGACGTCACATGACATGATTACTCTACGTAGGCGCGTTGCTTGGCAATGTTGACTACCGTAAAAATAAGAGCAAAAGTCACATTTTAGAACT
>JAYXIM010045640.1:0-46241 GCA_037575425.1 Anastrepha fraterculus
GCGCGCAGGACGCAGGACCTTTTCCTATGGAAAATAGCAATAATATAAACAAAAACAACAACCGAAAAAAAATCATTGATATGCGTGTGCTGCGCCTTTGATGTCACAATGTATGCGCCCCACTGAGCTGTAGGGGCAGACGACATACGCACACACACACATACATATTATATGTATGTATGTATGAATATGCATGTATTCATGTAGATAGGCGGTATGAAATGCGTCGCATTTACATAGTACGCTTTTAGTGACAGCGCCGCGTTACGCATGCTGTAGTAAGTGCTAGGAGGTGTGAAAGGCGTGCGTGCGCGTGGCAAAAGCTTTTGAGCAACAAATAATTTTAAAAGTTGCTCAAATTTTCCACTATATTTTTACGCATCTTTACAATTTGCAACAAAAATTCAAGCGCATATTTGCATCTATTTAATTATTTGAAGAGATGCACCTGAGGCATTTCATCTACTTGACTTCCCTCTTACTTTATGCGCATTTTGCTGGCTGACATTGGTTTGTCTACGCACATTAAATTTTTTACGCGCATAGTACGCATTTTCCAAATTAGCTACTTTTCGGTCACTCAATGTCGGTAGCACACACATACATATATACATTTATATGCGCTCATGTATATGTGCAAGTACGTCGTACTATTGCAAACCCTCTGCCGCGTTCGCTGCCTCCCATTTTGCACACAAAATCATGCCCCGCACGGCTTAACTTCGCACACCGCTGCTTGTAGTTGGTTATGTTGTATGTTTTTGCCTCTTCTACGTACTTCTTCTCATTCTTAATCTTTTACTTTTCTGCTTCTTTGCCATGCTTGTGACTGCACTACACATTCATGGCTGCAAGTCTGCGCGCCCCTAGCGCTCCGCTGCACAGCACTGCATTGCACTCTGCTTCGCCTTCCGCCTTCCGCGTTCTGCGTTCTGTATCTATTGATTCACTTTTTGTAATATTTGCACTCGAAAATGGACTTGTGTTGTGCGACGACGCCGCGCTGCTACGGCATCATCATCGTGCGCTTCATGTGCCATTCATGTGTACACATATTGGCAGTGAAAATGTGCAGGTGGTGGGGAGGTGGTCGTTGGAAATAACATAGTACAAAGCATAACATACACTCTACTTGTACTAAGTAGTTGTATGCAGTGCCAACAAGAAAAAAAAAACAAAAAAAAAAGCAAAAAGAACAACGCGACAGTAACAATGCACTGGAAGCGTAAAGCAATGAAAGAAAATTGTTGTTTTGCGCCGCTCTGCTTTGCACTGTGAATAGTATTATATTGTATTTTATTTTTTTTTAAATGCTTTGAGGTATATCTAATTTTAGCACAGAATACAAAAGCTGCACCAACCGAGCGTTTACTGTGCGACCTGCAGCGAATCTTGCTCTCGTATCACGCACTCATCGGACTGGTATGTGGTCTTAGTCCGGCAGAGTGGGGTGGTGCACGTGGTGCACACCGAACACCTTGGTGGAGAACTTCATTCAGACACAAATCGAATTCAAGTGTTTTCAGAAACAGTTACTCAGTAAATGGGCTTCCCAGTAAGCTGCCCCAATCTAACTCAATTAACTCATTCACTCGCCTCTGCTGAAGATTAGTAATAGTTCAACCAAGTTTCTTTAAAAGTCTTACCAGTGGGTATGACTGAAAGCGGTGTAGTTGTGTTCCCCAGACAGTCGGTTCTATGTTACCGGAACGACCCGGATTTACTATATATCCGACCAAGGCCTGTCACTCCAGTAGCACTCCCCGTACTTGTATGGGAAATGTTCTTGCTGCTACAACAACAACAACAACTACAAACTGTGAAGCAATTCGTTGCATGAACATGATCTGCAAGGATCTGGTTGTGCGCTGGGCTCAGGACCAGCCGCATGAAATCTGCTTCCATGAAAGAAATACTTCTGGTGAGAAAAAAATACTTCTTTGCGATAACCGGGGCACCGCAAGAAGACCATCGACATTCTCACGCCAGTCAGTTCTACGTTACCGAAACGATCTGTACTAACATCTGGCCAAGGACTGTCACTTCAGCAGCATTCCCCGTACATTTATAGGGAATGTTTATGCTTTTACAAAAACAACAACGTCTTCTACAGCTGCCAAGTAAAGTAATGCAAATTCATTACCAGATTTGTAGAGGGAGGGAGACATCGCGTATGAATGTTTCGTCACAATGCATATCAAAGATTCTTCGACAACTCGCCCAACTGTATCCACGCTCCAACAGAAGGACGATGCTACCAAGAACTACCACTATGACAGTGAAATTGTGTTTGGCGACTTCAACTTAGGCAAAACACTGAATTTTTGCATGAGCTTGCAGCACTCACTATACGCATAATGAGCTACTAAAGACCCAGAATAAGTTTCTGAGGCTGAGACTCGCAGAATTATTTATTTAAGCCAGATAGCGTGAACGGTTCTGCCTATCAAACGAGGATTTGATAGTGTTGGGGATACTTTTGAAGATTGAATTACTACACTGCGTAAAATAACTACGACATTAGGATTTATTGACCAGTTTTGACCACTTATTTGTTTCTTATTTCATTTTACAATTCTTTCTAGTTATTTATTTTTTGTTTTTTAATAAAGCTTTGTAGGAGGCTTTATAAATTGAAGTTTCAAATTATGCAGCAATTAAAAATCAAAAAATGTTGTATTTCCAAAGTACCAAAATTCAATGGCCCACATAAAACTGCTTACCCAAAATTTTTCTAAAAATTCTCATTAATAAGTTTGAAATTTTGATGAGAATTTGCCGAATTTTTATAAATTTTAATGGGCTTCAACAATTCAATGGGCTTATAAAGCAGCATTCTCGAAATTTCTCTAAAGACTTTAATTTTTGAATTTGTTGAACTTTTTTTTTAATTTTACATTTTTTAATTACAATTTTTAGAAAAATTTAATATTTTTTTAAATTCGAATTCTTAGAAAAATTAAAAAATTTGTTTTTTATTTTTATATTTTTTTAAATTAGAATTTTTGGAAAAAATTAAGAATTGTATTTTTTTTTAATTTTTTATTTTTTAATTCGAATTTTTAGAAAAATACAACATTTCTTTTTTAATTTTTAATTAGAATTTTTAGAAACATTCAACATTTTTTTTAATTTTACATTTTTGAATTGGAATTTTTAGAAAAATTACCAGTTTTTTTAGTTTTTTTTATTCAACAATTTTGTTTTTTAACATTACATTTTTTTAGAGTTCTTTTACATTTTTTCAATTAAATTTTTAGAAAAACTCAACAATTGTTTTTTTTTTAATTTTACATTTTTTAATTAAAATTTTTAGAAAAATGCAACAATTTCTTTTTAATTTTCAATTTTTTAATTTGAATTTTTGAACATTTTTTTTTAATTTTCAATTTTTTAATTAGAATTTATAGAAAAGTTCAAAAATATTTTTTAGTTTCACTTTTTTTATTTGGAATTTTTAGAAAAATTACCAGTTTTTTTTTCGTTTTTTTTATTTAACAATTTTTTTTAACATTAAATGTTTTTAGAATTTTTTAAAATGTTTTAAATTGAATTTTTAGAGAAAGTCAACAATTGTTTTTTTTTTAATTTTACATTTTTTAATTAAAATTTGTAGAAAAATTAAATTTTTCTTTAACTTTAAATTTTTTATTAGAATTTTTAGAAAAATTCAAATTTTTTTTTTAATTTGACATTTTTTAATTAGAATTTTTAAAAAAATTCAAAATTTTTTTAATTTTACATTTTTTACTTCGAATTTAAAAAAATTCAACAATTTTTTTTTTTAATTTTACATTTTTTAATTAGAATTTTTAGAAAAATTCAAGATTTTTGTTTTAATTTTACATTTTTCAATAAGAATTTTTAGAAAAATTGAACATTTTTTTAATTTCATATTTTTGTTTTTTAATTTTACATTTTTTAATTAGAATTTAAAAAACAAATTAAAAAATTCTTTTTGAAGTTTGAAATTTTAATGAGAATTTTTACAAAAATTTTGGGTATGCAATTTTATTGAACTATGAATTTTGGTACAATAAAGAGCAAGTTTCAAGTGCTTGAAAAATCGCGTTGAATTTTGACAATTTTTTCTGCTGTCAGTGTTGCATGTTTTGTTCCATTTAAAAAAAATGAGGAGTAGGCCTCAATGGAGAAAGTGCAAAAAATTTTGAAAAATCAGTGTGATTTTTGTCCTACTTGAAACTTATATATTTTGCGCAATAAAGTTTGAAATTTAATGAGCTGTAAAATTGTGTACTGAAATTTTTACAAATGGGCTGAGCAATTTAGATATACATATGGGCATACGTATATTCTTCGCAAAAGTTAGAAATTCTAATTAAAAAAAATATATAATTTGAATATTGTTTGAAATTCAGGAATTCTAAGAAAAAAGTTTTAAATTTTGATGAAAATTTGCCGAATTTTTAAATTTTTTTATTTATTATAATTTTTATACATAGTTCGAAACGTTGCTTTATATGGGGTTCTTGTTGTTGTTCTATATTAAAAAAATAAATAATTGAAATTACTAAATAATAAAATATTGAATAAATAAATAGTAAAAACTTCTCAAAACGCGGTGTACACTTTCTTTCGACGCTGACTGTAGGTATGTACTTTGTATCAAATATTCCACAAACCTGATGAGAATTGTAAATCTTTTCTACATTAGTGTGTGATAAGTTTCACTTAAGCTCATTTATTGTAGTAATAAGTAGGACTTCTCGTTACTTATCCGAAAATATTATCATTCAGATTTGTGGAGATTGTTAAATCATATGAGTAGTTCCTTTAGTGAGTGACAATCAAAAGTTATTGAGTCAGGATCCCACGATAGTCGGCTCTATGCTACGGGAACGACCCGGCATTATATCCGCCCAAGGGCAGCCCCTTCAGCAGCATTTCCCAAATATTTATTCATAGGGAATAGCTGCTACAACAACAACAATGTAAAGCAAACGCCGTGGGATTAATTAATTATTTAACCCCGATTCAACTAGTCCGGAATCTCACTAAGCAGCTGAATGTACTAATTGTCAATCGCCCCTTAAGTAGTTGTGGAGTGTTTGAGAGAGCCACTCAAATTCTCATTAATGCAATTGGCCACTTTACTCTTCCTAATCAAAAAGTTCTTAATCGTTGCTTCATTTGAATAATCACTACTTTTTATTGAATTATTAATTAAGACGATGAATCATAAATATTAATCTCTGTTCAAATACAATTTAATCAACTATTAACCGCTCCAATCGCCTTCAAGCAATGCCGTCAAATAATAGACATTTTATTAAACTACCAAAAAAAAAAAAAATTCCAACAAAGTACTAGTTTTAGTAATGTGGTAATGATCAGTTGTAGTATTGGCTTATTAGTCAGCCATCTATTACGTTATCCAACGAGCTTCATCTGTATGTTATGCCATTTAAATAGTCAATCATTTAGCAGTGCGAGTCATAGTTAACTTTGGCTCCATTGATGGAGAGTTAATTATTGCAATAAGCGGTACGAGTTTTACTAGTTTCAGTATTTTTATAGATTTTTGTTAATTTTTCATTCACTGGTATGGCAATTAGAAATGCTGTTTATTTAAATGACTTTCGATAAATAACACAAATAATTTGTATCTGCCTACTCAATCTTGCGAGTGGAAGAGTGATGCTCGCAAAGAATCTAAGTATTATTTGCTGGGGTATTTAAATTTAGTTTAATAAAAAGTGAATAAAAAAGAATATATTCTAATAAATTTTTTCAAGTTATCCCGTTACCAAGACAGTCCCAGACAGCCCAAGCACTGTACCTCCAGCTGCATTACCCCTATATTTATGGTGAGTGTTTATGCTGATACAACAACAACAACTCAAGTTATCTATTATGTAACCCGATAAGTCTTTTTCCTGCCGCACCACATACCTCCGGAGCATTCTTTGCCATGGGGATGCTAGCATAGACAACATCCATACAAGAAATGACTAAACAGTTTCCTCAGAAAGTGACAGAAAGTGCAGTACCCCTAATTGTACCCATGGTTATCTATGCAAACATGAAGGCCATGCGAGGGTTGACTCTACGCTTCATGAGCAATAGAGGTCAGAGCCAGGAGAGGAACTAGTCCGTGTTTCTCAACTGAGCTTGCGCCACCAACTTAATGATGACGTGTAAGGAACGTACCCGAAGGTTTGTTAGAGTTTTAACAAGGCGGAGGCGGTTATAGTAAAGGGTTTTCCAATAACAGGTGTTACAGGTGAATGAATTGCGCTATCGAGAGATGATTAACGATTTTTTATGGCCGGAATTGGATGGTATTGATCTGGACAACGTTTATTTTTTAACAAGAAGGCGCTACGTGCCACACAAGCAACGAAACCATTGATCTTTTACGGGAAATGTTTTCGGATCGTGTTATTTCTCGAAGAGGTGATCACACCGAGATCTTGTGATTTAACACTTTGTGGCTTTTTTTGTGGGGTCACGTGAAAAAGAACGTCTACGCCAACAGCCCAGTGTCGGTTCAAGACCTCAAAGATGCAATTCGTGAGGCTATCGAGGACATAGGGCAGCCACTTTGCAATTCGGTTTCATGAAAAGAATTTTGTCCTGTTAGCGTGGTCGTGATGTTCATTTGTCTAATGTTATTTTCCACTATTAACGGCATACCTTCCTCTTTATAATGAATTAAAAATCGGATCATTTATTAGCTTATCAGCCATTTCAGTGAGGTGTCACCCTCCTGTACTGAGGCGATAGAATACTACTTTCACCAGTCCATAGACTGCCTAATCTGATATATCATATATATTCCGGTATACCTTAATCAGGATCTTACTGGTATCGATCCTTTCAAGCCGACCCCTTACTATCCTGCAGGATTTTAGTCGCCTTTTATAACAGGAATGTCTTACGGCGGATGTATTCTTTTCGCCGACTCGCTGGGAGAGGAGATGCGACACTCTTGGAGACAGATGTTATAGTCAAGCTCTATTCCATAAGAGTCAGTGTTCCGTAAAACATTGATTCAAGAATTTGAAATACGCCCGCCTTTAGTCTTTATTAGGTTAGCAAATCCATTACTTTCCGGAAAGCAGTAATTAAGCTAAGGCTGTCTGGTTCTTTCATATTTTGACATGTCTGGCCACCTCCTACTCATTGATAGTCCAAAAAAGTATAACCAGATTCCTTTTTGGTTTAGACTGAGAGCGCATTTCAGCATCATCGCCATGGATTCAACCAGGCAGGCTTTTATGCAAGCAAATTCTGGCGCTCTCTCATTTCTCTCTATGTGTCTGTGACCGTGAAACTGAATGGGATCGATGATCGTCGACTGAGGAGGTTCGTACCGAATTTTATGTATCCGCGCACATTTTAGTAAAATTTATTTAGAGCTGACTGTTTGATTTTTGGAAACAAAAAAAAAAAACTCATAGACAATGAGGAAGACCAAACACCTAACAGAGGTCTTTTTTGTTTCATTGTTCACTCCACTCGGGAGAATAGGGCCTCGACAAGACTCAGTCTTGCTTTGGTTTCGTTAATCTATTTTGATTTCTGGCAGGATAGGTGATAAGCCTGCCGCTACCAGGTCTACTCGCCAATTATTTATTTATATTTTACCATTGTCAGATCTCTCCGCACTTTTTTTTCATAAAAAAATAATCTTCGAAAAGTACTTTCCATACTTAGTGCAACCGCTTAGTGCAATTTCTTTCCAAAAGTGTTTACTTTGAAACATTTTTTCTCCCATCTGACGCTGCTTTTAGCTTAGCAGCTTTGTTGACAGCACTTTCCTTGCCGCATCTGGCATCACCTTTAAATTGGCAGACTTGCTGAAATCTCCTTTACCACGTCTGATATCACTCTTAGTTTGACAGGCTTGCTGAAAGCGCTTTCCTTGCCACGCCTGATGGCACCCTTATTTTGAAAGACTTGCTGAAACAACTTTCCTTACTACATCTGACGGCACATTTGTAGAATTTATTAGTAAAAGTATTACAATCACATAAAAAAATGTATTGTAGAATAAGTCTGGTTGGCTTTGTATTTATTTTTTTGTTTTTTATAAATTGATTTATTTTAGTTTGCATTTTGATGTCTCGCCTAGTTTTCGAGATATCGATTAAAAAAAGCCAATTTAAGTAACATTTTTAATTTTGGTTACACTCGCCAAATTCTATGTAAAAGTGCCCACCATTACTGCCACGAAACGAGATTTACTGTTATTGAGTAATTCAATTAATTACTTTTCTGCAGTTAGTTAATTATAGTAATTAAGTCCAATTATATTGATTCGCGATGTCAATTGATCGGACGATTTTTCATTCATTTAATAAAATATTCAAATGTGCTTTGTTTGTCGCTTCATCAATTCATTTGAGGCACAATCAGCATACAAACAGTGTGCGCCGAAACTATTGACACAGAAATTACATTAATTTTATATTTTCATTTTTCACACTACACGATTTGCTTACAATTTTTTTTAGAGCACTCGATGATGTTGCGTTTTTTTTTTTGTTTCTATTATTATTTTTTTTTTTTATTATTATTATTTTAGCAATTTTCGCACTTTTAAGCACATTTGTTTTTGCATTTTTTTTACTGGTAGCTAGCGTATTTATATATTTACCTACACTTCCCAGCTCTCTCACTTTCTCTCTGCCTTTTTCTCTTTCACACTGTGTCAATACACAATCCGCTCCCTTTCAAGAGTTACTCATAACTGCACGGCGCAGCAGCGATGATTATTACTATGACGGCGGCGACGGCACCTACAACAACAACGACCACAACAACGACGATGATGATGGCAATAAAGACGATGAGGGCCAGTGCGGTCCAAAAGAAATCAACGCGCTGACATAACCGCCAACGGAATGCATACAAAATTGTCTATAAGAGAACTCACGAAATGGAAAGGACCGGATTAGAGGTAGAAGAACACCAATTGAGAATATATCGAGCTGATTTATACCAGGCAAAGCGAAAGTAAGTCTAAATAAAACTTTTCACAAATGAATTGCTAAAGTAGCAGGTCGGTGTTGTTAATCATCAACTTTTTACAAATTTTGCGAGTCGTCGTTATACTACACTTACTTTACTTCACTTCACTGCACTTTACGCTCGTGTTGGTTGGAGAGATGCAGTTGCGCTGATGGCGTCCAAAAATCCATTGACTGCTGACGGCAGTGTGGCGTGTAGTATGGCTGCGTCTCTGAAGCTATGGCACTGGCATTGGAGCTGCCGTCTAGTGACAACAGTGATCGTGGCTATATGGCGCTGACACTGGAGTTGATTTCAACTCCGTTACCTTCCACGGGCTATGGCTATTCCTATGGCACTGCACTGGCTGGCTGCCTGACTGGCAACTAAATTGTACTGCACTCGCGCAATGGTAGACCAACGCGTTGACGGCGGCGGACACACAATCTCAGTTTCAAAGTCACAATCACTCACACTAACCAAGACACATATATACACAATGCACGGAGTGGCGCGTTAGTATTTTGTATGATTTTGTTTTTTGAATAAGCAGAACTATGATAGTATTTTGTAGAGTAGGGTCAGCAGCTTCAGCGGCTATGATCTGCTATGTGTCCTGTTGAAGCTGCAAAAGGGAACTGAAACCGAAATCGAAACTGAAATTGAAAAACGGTTTGTCTATGTACAAGCAACGCGTCGTCGAAGGCGAGGTTTATGCCCAGTGAATGAGTGAAAAGCGCGCTGGCTGCAGAGTAAAAGCTTAGCGTTAGCAGCGCTAGCCAAAAATACCAAAACCTATTAGCCACAAGAGTTTTGGAAACGGCAGCAGCAGCAGCGTATTTACACGACGTATGAACTTCTTTCTATTTGTATATACATACATACATACATACATATATGCCTAGATGCATGTATACCTAAGCCCATGTCATATTTGTAGGCGCGTATGCAGTACTACTCTTTTGCATAGTACTCACCCAGCAGCGCATTGTTGTTGTTGCTGCAGTTGAAGCACGGTGTAATGGCTGCACACTGCTTCACCATGCGGATGAATGGTGTCCATGCATGCCAACAACAACAATAACTAGAAGGTGGTGCGCGTAAAACTGAATTACGAGTGCAGCGTCACACCGCTTTGCGTCATGTTTGTTGGCGGTGCGCCGAGAGATAACCATTTTTTGTGCCATTTAACTCGCCACATGATGAGCAGCAGAGAGCGCCGCTGAGCGCCACATCTCAGAGCTGTTGCAAAGAGTTTAAATATTTTTGGTTTCAGCTTTCTGCAAAAATGTGCATCTGGTGAAAGGTTGCCAGGTGGCGGGTTTAGGCTTGAGGCTTTTTCAAAGCTTCAATAATTTTTTGTTATATTGCCTTCGTTTTATCATTTCAAAATCTGATAGGTCATGACTCTACTATGTGGTAAAAATACATATACTGAAGCAAAAAAACGACGATCAAGCTCTGCACTCAAGTCAGTGTTTAGTATGCATTCACCTGTTGTTTTTGTTGTTGTAACACTATACACATTTCCCATAGATGTTTGGGCAATGGTGATGGTGTAGCAATGATATTGTGGTCGGATATAAATCCAGTTCGGTCCGGTCAAGTAGAACCGACTGTTCTGATCAGATCCTTTTATTCTTCAGTTGTTGCGACAGTATTTCATTGGGAAGTTTGTGGAATACTTAAGGCACCGGGCTAGAAAATTAGGAGGTGTTGTTGTTGTTGTAGCAACTTACTAAACCCTATTCGCGCGACCGGTGACTCGTCTTTGTCTAACTCATCAAACGATAGGCGCAGAAAACGTGTTGTTTCGATAGATTGGATCCAGAAGGGGAGCGATGTTAGGTGAGTAGGAGGAGGTGTCATGGATACCTGGTAATAGCCTTCAAATACAAGTATACTGACTCTACGATTCTAGAAACGATGTGTGTTCTCAAAAATATAAGTTTAGGTTGAGTGTCGTCGTAATTAACCGATGAAGTGAAAATCCGCAGATCTGTGGATAATCCAAAAGCAACTTAGTCAGTTATGGGCTTAGTGCAACAACAACTACATGGACTTAAGTTAGTTAGAACTGGGATCTCTTACCTCATAACGTCGATTTGAGAAATTGAGCACCTGAAGATCAACTATGGGCTTTTTGAAATAGCCGAAGATAAAAGAGTTACGATCTTTGATTGAACTAATATTGAGATACAATCCATTGCGACTACATATGACCACCATAAATGTTGATGAAAATCTACTACTTGTTTTGTGTGGAGAAGAAAAACAACACACATCACTTTCTCTGTTGCTGTGAGGGCTCATTTCCGGGTTAGATGTATTGAGAATAGACTAGCAACATTCTACCTCGTCACAGATTTTTGGTCAAGAATCAGGGAAGTTTGAAAAGAAATAATAAAAAAAGTGCGTGTAGCGTAGAACACATAACAGAAGTGAAACTTTCAAGGCAGACAAAGAAAGAGGGAGAGACCCGAGGAGAATGAGAGAGAGAGAGAAAGAATATATACCTAAACAAATTTACAACATTTGCAAAGAATAAAAATAGACAAAATTCACAAAAAACGGAGAAGAGTCGACCGGTGTAGGTAAACGCCGGACCCAAACCGTGGCAACAACGCGCGGCAACTCCGAGCGTTTATCACCCGCACAAACGCAGCGATTCCAGGACCGCAGCAACGGCACAAATTAGCGCAAGGCCAAATCAATAAATCCGACGCCGGAATGGATATCACTTTATAGAATGCACAAGCACTAGCCAGGAAACAGAAATAAGCACCAAAAAGTAGACACAAAAGAAAAACGCCAAAAAAATTGGGAACAAAAAACGCCCCAATAGGTGGGCTCCAAGGAAATATAACGCCAAAAAGTAAGCACCAAAAATATATTTCCTACAAGTTGGCACCAACAAACAAGCGTCGAAAAGTAGGCAGTGTTATTTCTCAAAAGAAATTAGCAACCACAAGGAAAAACTCAGGAAAAATAGCCTAAGGTATATCTAAGATACATATAAAGTATAGCTCCTTTCTCCTCTCCTTTTCCTCTACGTGATATCTTTTTTCTCTCTCGCGGAACGAAAATGCCCAAAACGTTGCATGGCCTTGAAATTTTACTCTCCATTCTCGCTCGTCCATCGACGCCTAAGAAGTTTCACTTCAAAAATGGCTCCTCCGTGTTTGCTTATATTTCATATGCGTTTTCACTATCCTCTTTTTCCTTAAAGATCTTAAATGCAATAATCGTTTTAGTCTCGAAAAACGCGTAATATCTACACCTATTTTAGTCCTAAATTATTCATCACTCAAAAATTGAATTGAATTGAACTGATCTGTGGGCATTTGATTGAACTTTTTGTAAACAAGCAAATTTCTTTTCTATGGGATCTGATATATTGTGCACTTTTGTCCTTGCGTGAAGTCAAAAACGATAAAATGGACAATTTATCAATACAAAACCTGAGTATATAAAATATATTTATAGTAACTTTTTTGGACAACACAAACATTTGTAAACAAACTCAGCCAATATGGCATCTTCTACCAGTTTTTGCAAATGATGGATAATTTTCTCTTTGGGAGGGAATAATCGCTCTATAATTTGGATTAAAGGCTGGTGATGGCTAATTTTGTTATCGAACAGAACTAAAGGGTAACTAGGCCAGAGTGCTGACACCTTTTGCGGCCAACTCAAACCCAACCCATCTATCCATCAACAATTTTCAACAAAAGAACTTAGCTGAATTGACAAACAAAGAAAGCAATACACAAAAAAGATCTTACATTTTCTGTAGTTAAATTTCCTCCTATTTTAATGTGAAGCGTTCAATTGAGTTGTAAATTTCCTTGTGAGAAACTAAAATTTGTTATATTAAACAAGAACTATTTAGGTGCTTTTGAAACTGGGATAAAACTAAAAAAAAAAAACCTTGTCACAATACGATCGTCGAAAATAGAATGCAATACCATAGAAAAATCGTATCTAAGGATTTCATTCCTTAGTTCCCTCTTCGAATACCCATAGAACTCACTTCGGAGAAAATATTATGCCCCAATGATTGAAAAATCGAAAGACAACGATAAAATATATAGAATATAAAAAAATTTAGTAGCTGATCTGGCAAGTCGCAAGCCACATCCAATTTGCGCACAGAGAGTGCAAGTACATACATATTATTACAATGTACGAGTATGAGCCAAATGAGAGCACGCAGTCATAGCCACCCACTTGCATCGCGCCTCGCTGTGTGGCGGTGGCGATGGCGACCGCGAAGATGACGGCAGCAGCAGCAGCAGACAAACCTTTACACTCTCTTTTCTTTACCATTTTAGTGCTCATTAGAGTATTCGCTCTTTTATATACAAAATCCATATGCATATATGTGCACATATATGTAGAAATATTTATATACGCGTACGTGCCCACACACTTAATTTTCTCAGCCTTTCAGTTAAAATGCGATGATGATGGCGTAAACGCCAACGATGTTGACATGTTGAGAGCAGTAAAAAAAAAAGAAACAACAAGGAATGTTGGAGCAAAAGTACTTAATAGCAATTCCAAACTCTTCAAAAAAAAAAAAAACTGCTAACTAAATAAATAGAAGAAGAATATAGTAACGCATACAGGGAACAACAGCAATAGTTCTCTGGTAATAGCGACCGCGACAGTGGCGTCGAAAATAACAAAGCGGAAGATGCAGATAAAGACAATGATGTTCTGTAAGAAAATGGAAGATGAGTGCCAATAAAGAGCGCAAGCCGCCCACCGCGCACTACCCGTTCGTGCTGCGCCGCGCGCCTACAACACAGCATACAATGGCTGATCGTTGCTGCACAATAGCACAAAAACACTTGACTACACATGTACGTATGTATATGTAAGTATATTCACGCGTATATTCAAGTGCCTTTTAGAGATATGTATTTGTTTGAGCAGAGTTTTCAATATTTTTTAATAGCAGAGTCCAAGTAAGCGCTCGCTTGATCCAGACAAAAGATTCTGCTGGCGCACTACCTCGCGTTTTTTGGTTCTTGTTTTTTTCAATCCGCGCGCGACGTACTATTGCGGCGCTACCATTGCTACTATTTTATCAAACGTTTGTTAAAAAATGGACAACGATGTGTTAAAAAAATGCGAGAAAAAACAACAAAAACACAGAAGCTGAGCAACCATTAAAACTCAGACAAATTAAAGCAATAAGCACTGAACATCGAGCGCATCAACATCGACGGCATGAGAGTTGGCTTTATCTAAACCGAATAAAAATAGCGAGCACGGCACCGCGCGACGTCCTCTGAGTTTGCCATGTCTACATGATTTTTCATGTACTTACCCGTCGCTGACTTTGTGCGTCCCTGTAGTGATGCGCTCTGTCGGCGCTGTTCAATAAAGGCCGCCCGCTGCTGCTGCTGCTGCTGCCTTTGTTGGTATTGCTTTACTATTACGGCTGATGTGTTATACTTACTGTTTGTTGTTGCTTTTGATTTTGTTACCGCTTATCTTCTGCCTGCTGGTTGTTTTTGGACTGACAGCATTCACTTATATGACACTGCGCGCTGCTTGTTCGTCTCGCCGTATTACTTTCTTGCACTTTTTATTGCTATTCTTTGCTGCTGTAATATTTTTTTTCTACAATATTTTGCACTTTACTCGCCTATTTCGCTATTCCCTTTTCATCGCCGTTGAGGGATTTTCTTTTCACTTACGCCGAGCGGCAGCGGCGGTGCGTTTTGTATGCAGCGCGTTGATGCGTCTCACCTTCTCTTATTACCCTTCTTATTATTGTTGCTGGCAGTGTCTTCCGCCTCACCTACCACCAGCTGTATTAATGGCTGATGTATCACGGCGGCTGTGGCTTTAGCGTTTATAGCTATTACTACTTACTACTCGTAAATTTGTTGTAGTTGCTACGTTTGCCGCGGCGGTTGTAGTAATTCCTGTTTGATTTTATTTTACTTTGTTTGTTCGTGTTCCCTTCCTCAGTCTTCCCCGAATCGATCCAACATCGGCTGTTCGTACTTTTGGCTACTTGTTTTGTTAGTTTCACTAGAGCCGCGCTCACTACTACTGTCGATTTTACGCTACTCAATTTTTTTACACATGCCAATTTGGTCGAACACTGAAGCGCGTTGTGACGTTTTGACGCCTACAGGCAGAGTCCAAATATACCAATGCCCAACCAACAAACAGCAAATTACTACCGGAATACTTGTTTTGGCCGAAAGTGCAGACTATCTGTCGTTTATAGCTCTTTTTGTTTATTGTTTCTAACTTCCCAGTTTCGTGCTGCGCGCGGGTGGTGGGCGAAAAACCACAACCACAACCACATCCAACAAGAAACCCGCTCCGGTAGTACGAGTATTTAACGCAGTGATAGTAGTAGTAGTGTAGTAGTACGAACTGCTGCCGCTTTGTATTTACCGATGACTGGCAACGAAATCGAAGATTAAACACTGAATTGTTGGAGATTTTTTTCCAACCAGCACAAGTCACACACTACTCTGAGTTGGGTAAAGCTGCCGGAAAGCAGCAGAGCAGCAAGTCAAACCAATAAAAACAAAAACCAAACAAAAAAAGCACATGGAGAGCAATTCAAGAACACAGCGCTGCCAGGTTGCTCTTTGGAGCTTTTGCTGTGCGCTTGCAGACACCATGCGAACTCTCGCGCCACACACAAAAATCACAAATAGCACCGAAGAAGAGAAATAAAAAAAACAATTTCACACTTCACATGTATATTTGCGGCAGCAGTCGTGAGTGACGCGTGTAGCGTCCAGCGCACAGCTTTTCAACGCTACCGTCGCTGAAGTTCTGCTGGCTTTGCAATCAACGCGTTGGTTTTCTCTTCCTCTCTCTCTCTCTCTCTCTGCGCGTGCTCACATATAAGTATATCTAAGCAAAGCGACATGCAAATCCCTATTCACTAGGTAATGCTGAGCGTATTTTTGGCAACAATTTTTATTCACATTATTGGTAGTATTTATTTGTATATATGTATGTATGTATGAAATATAGCGCAGCAGCACGTCAAACATTAAAACGATAGAGTTAGTTAAGATGGCTCAAAACGGCCCACCGGCTTCAACGCTCATGCATAATTGGAATTGTACATAATATACTTATACGCATACAGTGGATTAGTCCCAAAATCGGACACACAACACTGGATTATATTTTATTTATAATATATAATATATTATATAATATTATTTTGTATATTATTTGAGTTGACGTCATTTGCCAATAAAAATATTAAGTGCTTTAATTGTTATAAGTTTTAGATAATAATATCAAAAATATATATTTTTTTCCCAAAACTAAAACTACAGGGTGAACGATATGAAGGGTGCACCTATTCAAAACACCCTAACTTTTTTGTGTGAAATTAGTTTTTATTGATTTCAAAGACAAAATTGTTCTCGATATGACCACCTTTTGCCTTGACTATAGCCTTCAAACGGTCAAACAATGAGTTGCATGCTGCACGAATGTGATCTTGAGGTATTTTGGCCCGTTCTCGTATAATCGCTTTTTCCAGCGCATCCATACTGGCATATTTTTTAGTCCTCATCTTGCTCTCCAAAATGGACCAGATGGAATAGTCCATCGGATTTGCGTCTGGCGAATTCGAAAGCCATTGGGTGGACGAAAGGAAGTGTGGAACATGATTTTTTAACCATTCTTGGTTCACACGAGCTTTATGAAACGGTACCGCGTCCTGTTGGAACGTCCATGGTCTACGACCGAAATGTTTGCGTGTCCACGGGTCTAAAGCAGCTTCTAAAATATTTTCCCGATAATAAGTCGCATTCACTTTGACACCGGGCTCGATAAAAACGATTGGAGAGCGTCCATCAGCGCTCACTGAGGCCCAAACCATTACTTGCGATGGGAAATTGCTTCGAGTGGCCATACGTAGGTTCAAATTCTCGTATGAGCGTTCGGTCAAGTAAACACGATCATTTTGAGTGTTTATGAATTGCTCAATTGGGAAATTTTTTTCATCAGAAAACACAATGTTAGGAAATTCGACACGTTCGTGCAAGCGCAACAACTCCTTTGCTCTTTCGCACCGAACTTTTTTTTGCTGGGGTGAAAGATCGTGTGCTTTTTGGAACTTGTAAGCCTTGACCTTGAGCTCATTTCTCAATATGCGTTGAATGCTGTCTTGCGATATTTTCAGTTCTTTGGCCATTTTTCTTCCACTTCGACGTGGATTTCGTTCAAGTCGAGCCTTCACTTTCCGACCCATTTCTGGCGTTGTTGCGGTTTTTTTGGTCCACCTCCATAGCGTTTTGCAATGCTACCAGTATCATTGTAACGTTTTATAGTACGATACACAAACATTTTATTCACTTTGAGCTGACTGAGCTCACGAACAATGGCTGGTTGTGATTTTCCAGCCAAATATAACGCAATCACACTATTACGTTTGAATTCCGTCACAGAAAAAAAAATCAACAAAACTGAGACGGAAATGGTTTGGTTTCCGTTCACCCTGTATATGATATATATGTATATTTTAAATATAAATATTTTAAAAAAATATTTTTAAATTTGAATTTTTAAGCACAAATAGATGGCAAAATGAAATCAAATTGTTTTATTAAACCCTTTTTAAATACCTTTCAGGTGATACCTGTATCTTAATATTCAACTGAAGTGTGATAAATCCGATTCGATCAAAATGCCTTCTGAACGAAATGAAATATCCTGAAGCGCGTAAGAATACCGAACTTATACCCGCTTAACTCGCCAGATCTTAATTCTCTGTATTACTACGAATGGACGTAGCTGAGCGTAAAACTTTCCCTGAAGGCTGCAGTTAATTCTCAGTTGAACACTTCTTTAAAACCTGCAGTTGAGCACACCGTTCTGGCCTTTTTTCGCACTGTTCGAGAATCCTTTTAAAAGGTTATACCATTAAATCGATAGAAAATTAAATTTTAGGAAGCTACCTGGAAACTCAAGTCGTTAGCTTAAATAGAAATACGTTAAATTTACGTCCAAAGTCAAAAAAGTCTGGCCAGTCAGTTCCGGGATGCCTAACCCTCCGTTGATCAATTTGAATAAGGAGCATTTGATTCGAGCATGCAATCGTTTTTGGACCCAGGTCGTTGAAGTTATTGCAGCTAATGGAAATATTATTGCATGTTTTTATAGATGTACACCTTATGCACCCTGCACTTATGACTATTTTTTAATAAATTATATATACAAGGTGACGCCCAATATAACGACTGGAGCTTTGTTCTGATAACTTCGAGTTTATTTATTCAAAATACTCGCCTCTGGCTTCGAGACACTGTTTTGCGTGATCTAAAAGCTTTTCGAAAGAGTGTTTCAGGTCATTGACCGGAATGCCCTTGAAGATGTCGGTAAAAGCCTTTTGGATGACTTCTACGCACGCAAAACGTTTTCCTTTCATGGCTAAATGCAATCTACCAAATAGGTAGAAGTTAGAGGGTGCCATATCAGACGTATACGCTAAGTGATTGATGGTTAAAATGCGATTTCTAGTCAAAAAATCTGTTACAAGAGTGGATCGATGAGATGGTGCTTTATCATGCAATAAGCGCCAGCTTCCTCCTTCGCGGTATTCAGGGCGAATTCGAAGAATGCGATGCAACCAATGCTTCAAAATGCCAAGATAGAAAATTGCATTGACGGTTTGGCCCGTTGGCACGAACTCCTTGTGGATAATTCCTTAGGAATGGTAAAAACAAATGAGCATCGACTTGATTTTTAACTTCCGCAAACGCAATTTTTTGGATGGTGGCGCGTCTGCAAGATCAGCTTTGTATAAGATCTATAAAAATTCAACAAATTTTTATCAAAATTTCAAATTTTTTCATTAGAATTTAACTACATTTTTTAATACAGTAAAGTTTCAATTTAAAGTTGCTCAAAACTCCTTGTTCTGCTGTTCCCCATTTTCTGCATATAACGAATGCATGAAATTTTCTTTACATGGCGAAAATGCGAAAAACCATCATTATGGGGTTGTGTTTTTAGAAATGTCCGTTATATAGAGGCGTACCTATTTCATACATGGACTTACCTTAGAAATCTCATTAAAACATGCATCTCAACTATTACTATCGCGAACATTTGTGTGTACATACAAATAAATGGACGTGTGGGCGTATTTATGTATGTACTTCGCTAAATCGATTGCTATCGTCATTGAGAATATTTTTTTATATTTAAATTCAGCATCAGAGTTTTTTATCCACAAATTCTGTGTATCAAAAGTAGCACAGCAATTATACATCTAGTGGCAACACCGATTAGTACACTCCTCGCCCACTTCGTATGAGACACGAACAACCCTTCTCAACCTAATTCAGTTGTTGCTGCTGCAATTAGAAGTTGAATCAAACAAGTTTTAGTTGCAGGCTGAGGGTGGGTTGTTGTTGTTTGCTCGAATAAGACTTTTCTAATAATTGACCATACAACAAGTAGTTCGCTCGTGTTATAAGCCCTTCAAACTGTAAAACAAGCTGCGAACAGTTTGAGAGCTGCGACCCAGGCAAGTGGAAGCAATAATGCATTGGTTTTTAACCAACTGAACAGCGAAGGCGAAGGAATGGACTATAAATAAACCAAATAAACTATGAGTGGGTATTGTTTTGTTATTTATTTAAATTTTTTACTTTATTTTTATAATTTTTCTAATGAAGTTTGTTTTTAAATACCAATGCTATTTAGTTGCATATATAATAATAAAGTAATAAAAAATTCATTAAACTAATATTTTTGTTTTCACCTTCTACTCCATTTGGATTGTACATAAAATCACAGAAAAGTAAAATTGGGCAATTGTGATATGTTTTTGAATAAATGTAATATTTATTTCCGAAATTTGTAAATAATTAAGTGTGGAAATAAGCCATTCATACGGATACCTCTAATCTTGACGGCAGTGTAGGAGGTGGTGTGTTCTAATGAAGGCCATCCTCATCATCGGGCAGCTTCGCAGCTCGGGGTGAGCTTTAGCGTCGTTCACGATTAGTTTCCATGCATCTCGATCCTCCTGAGGCTTAATTGTGGTCAAACTTAGAAAATGAGCGCGGCTAACACTGTTTTCGCATTTTCACGGTTGGCTCCAGAACCAGGCACGGTACCGGCTCTGGGTTCAACGTGGAATCCGGATGGACAAAACTGCACTTGGCTATTGGAATGCATGCTTCTGTGTTTCAAGCGGAGGTGTATGCTGTTCAAGAAGCAATAAAGTTTGTTGTGGAAAACAGATGGAGAGGCAGATCTATATGTGTCTGCAGCGACAACCAAGCTGCGCTCATGACCTTAGACAGCCCCCCAACCACTGCAAGGGTAGTCGAGTCCTGTAAATCCAGGCTGAACTATGTTCAGATGCTAACATGGGTCGCGGGACACGCGGGTAACGAGACCTCTGACTCCTTAGTTGGGATGGGCTCTGATGCCAACTTCTTTGGCCCGGAGCGCGTTATGCCATCAAAGCCACGGTTAGCAAATGGGTAACTACAACCCACAAGCGAGCTTGGCAGGCTGAGAGAGGCTGCAGATGGACTAAACTGATGTTACCTGTCATGCCCGACCGACTGTCGCAAATCCTCCTGTCATTATGCATAAGGGACTGCAGACATTTTCTTTGGGGAAGGACGTAGAAAAGGTAGGCATCTCAGACAGTGCACTCTCTCCAGCTTGGGAAGAGGAGGATGAGACGGCGGACCTGTGCGTCTGCCCCGCCTTCACTCGAATCAGGTTTGAGGTCTTTGGCACTCATGTGCTAATAAGCGTCCACCTTGGCTCCTTGGCGCCACAAGATCTACTCAGATTTCTTCGGAGGTCGGGTAGATTTAAAGAAAACTAAAAGGGAATTCGAGTTCGGTATAATGAGCTTAATGTTGTTTGAGCACTGTTTTTGCTAGTTGTCCCGACAAAAAAAAAAAAACACCCAGTGTCTTCAGGTCCATTAAAACTTGTACAAACCATGTTAGTATTGGTGCATTTGGTGCTACATGGTTGTATGACACGTTTGATTTTTGGGGGCGGTCATTTCTCATGCACATAATAAGACCCGACCATAGCAGTATTTAGTATTTCACGAAAGGCCACCACTAAGTCTTTATTTTCGGTTACTTGATCATTGTAACATTTTTCATGTTGAAGTATCAGCCGCCATGAAGGCGCTTCCATGAATTGGAATTGGCTAGACCGAAAAGACTTCACCGCACTTCGATCCCAGACCCATGAAATACATTGGACCAAAGACGAAAACTACAACACGGGATTTACAATTATCGTAAATTCTACACCTTGATCAAAAAGTTTGCGGAACAACCGCCTGGTGATGCTCTAGGTTGATTGAGTTGCGCGTGAGTGATTGATGATTAAAATGCGATTTGTAGTCAAAAAATCAGGCACAACAGTGGATCGATAAGATGATGCATTATCATGCAATAAGCGCCAGCTTCCTCCTTCGCGGTATTCAGGATGAATTCGACGAATGCGATGCAACGAACGCCAAGATAGAAAATTGCAAGACGGTTTGGCCCATTGGAACGAGCTCCTCGTGGACAATTCTCTTGGAATCGTAAAGACAAATGATTATCGACTTGATTTTTGACTTCTCCAAACGCGATTTTTTGGGTGAGGATTCATCTGGGGACTTCCATTCGGCTCTTTGACGCTTAGTTTGAGGTTGATATTGGAAACACGACGTTTCATCGGCAGTTACAATATTGTAAAGGAAGTTAGTTCTCGCCTTTTCTCGCCTCTTTAATGAAGTCTTTCGAATGTTGAATTCCGAGCAATTTTTGGTCCTCAGACCAACTTGTGCGAAATGAAACGTGCATAAACCTTTCGTAAGCCCAAATGATCTGTTAAAATGCGATAAATCGATGTTTTGGAGATATTCAACTCCGATTCCACGAATTTCAACGATGATTTCCGTTCATTTTTGATAAATTTACGAACAATTTCGATGAAGTTTTCGGTGATTACGGATTTTGGGCGGACCGTATGTTTCGTTGTCATTTATGTCCACACAACCATCTCTGAAATGGGTAAATCACTCATTAACTCTGGCACGAGATAGACAATCATCGCCATCAACTTTTTTCATCAATTCAAATGTTTCGGTAAACGTTTTACCGATTTTAAAACTAAATTTGATATTAGCTCTTTGTTAGAAATTCATTTTTGTACCGATGACACAAACACACTGACACTTTAGACGCAATAACTTCGCTTCCACTGAACCGAATGCCACCAAACTTTCACTGGAAGTCAGCTAAGGATGTAACTTCCAACGCACTTACTCATTAAAAAAATGGCGCCATCAAAAACATTTTTATGACACCAGTCTTGTTTATTTTGGACTTCACCTTGTGTTGTAACTTTTTAAAGCAACTGAAGGAAAAATTCGTGAAAAAATATCCAGTTTGCAAAAGAAGAAAATTCTTTTTCATCAGGACAATGCACGGTGTCATTTTGAGAATGGCTAAAATCCATAAATCAAAGTTCGAATTGTTGGAGCAACCGCCGTATTCAGCAGATTTGGCCACTAGCGACTTTCAACTGTTTCTAGACCTAAAAAATGCATGCGTGGAAAGCGTTTTTCATCAAATGGTGTGGTCATAACAGCTGTGGAAGCGTATTTTGCAGCCCTTCTCTTTGCATATTCTCACTTCAGGGATGGAATTCATAAATTGTTCATGGAGACTATACTGCATACAAAATCGTATTTCAAACCATAAAATTGTAGTTCTTATCGAACCGCAAAGCTTATTGAACAACCTAGTATGATGTTCGACGAAAACTGGTCCGCTCCATCAAGTCGCATAAAGTTCACGAAAATACTTCTTTTATTTTGCTGGGTGATCTATATTTGCGGCCACCGTAGCCGAATGGGTTGCTGCGTGACTACCATTCGGAATTCACAGAGAGAACGTAGGTTCATAGCGGTCGCCCCTCGGCAGGCAATGGCAAACCTCCGAGTGTATTCCTGCCATGAAAAGCTCCTCATTGCCGTTCGGAGTCGGCTTAACTGTAGGTCCCTCCATTTGTGGAACAACATCAAGACGCACACTACAAATAGGAGGAGGAGCTCGGCCAAACACCCAAAAAAGAGTGTACACGCCAATTAAACAAAAAAAAACAAAGATCTACATTTGCAACTCAGGTTTCTGCAGTGCCAGATGGAGATAGAAGCCTCTCTTTCGAATTGAAAAATCTTGTTTTGAAAACTAAAATATTTATTGAACACTACAGTAATTAATAAAAATCAATATCTAAGCACACACATACATATGCAGATTTAGCATTGAACACTTGGAATTATTTGTAGATTTATTATTATTACATTTATGTACATGAAACTCTATAATTGAATGTACAGTTATGCGATCTTATAATATGACAACTTACGGCTAATGGATGGATCGATTGATTACTTAAGAACTGAAACGATTTTTCGATTAATACGTTTTCTTATTTTTTATTTGTATAGCTTCGGTCTTTTACTTGTATTTTTTAATCTCCTTAAGCAAAAGCGCGACTTTTATTTTAATATAACTTTTTTTTATTAATTAAATACTTAATTTATTTACTCGCTAAACATTCGGCTAGCTATAGTAGCTTTAAGGCATACAGAATCGTTGATCGTAGATCGAAAGTACTTAACTTGGTTTCTATGCTACAAAAATTATTATTTAGTTTGTTTTCTCAAGCGCTTAAATTAGGCAATACATTTATGCGTATTTTGTAATGTTAATTGTAACGGTAAAAAAGAGGTGTAATGTGTGATGATTGTGATGATATAATATATTTTGTTTTGCATGTGGGTGTATTTATACGGTACTCCATTAACTTCTTCATATCTTCTTCTTGATCTCTTCGTTCGATTCACACCTCGCCTCTACATCGCCGTCTCCAACGGCTGGCTATAGCTACGATTATTCGTGCTAAGCGGCACCATGCTCGGCGATTCGTCGTCAAAATCCGTCTCTAGCAGTGCCTCCGATCTGGAGCGATGGTATGCCGTCGGTTCGGGACTGGCAGTTTGATAAACAGTCTTTGGACGTTTGCCATTCTGGCTGTGGATTTGGGGCAACCCAGTCGACCCAGGCTTCGACTGACCCGGCTTTTTAGATGCAGACACGCCCGCCTTTATTGCAGGCGGTGGCGCCGCCATACGCGCCAATTGCGGCTGCGCCTTACTGCTACGCACCGCAGTGTAATAGGAATCGGGACGTCGCATATCGGGTGGCGGCGTTGGTAGGCCGCCGCCTGCAGCAGCTGCTGCTTCATGGCGGAATAGCGGCATTTCTTCAGCCTTTTGTGATACGGGCGTAAAGTTGATATTATCGATTTTCTGCTCATACGGCAGTGTACTCGAATGCGAGTCATTGCTTAATTGTGAACTGCTGGTGGGACGCGCCTTACCGTTGCCAGTGGCGGCAATACCACCACTACCACTTGGCAGAAAACTACTGTGGCTTTGTCCATGCGGCTTATTGTAGGCGGGTGGTGGTAGATTTTGTTTCAATTCATGCAGGAATGAGAGACTCTCATTGCCACCGCCACTGTGTAGCGGTAAAGTGCTTGCGTTGCCATAGTAATCCGAGTTGACGTCCTCCACGTCCGTCTGGTGTATGATGGGCGTATCTTCGGCAATGCTCGTGGCCACCGAATTGTTGAGCGTGCTGGCGTAGGTCGAGTTGTCGCGGAAACCTTCATTGCGGTAGGAGAGCTCGAATGTGTCTGGCAGTCGTGCAGTGCGGCCGCGTGCTGTGGACGCTTTTGAGACGGAGCCGATTGTGGCAATTTTGTATGGTTCATTCGCTTTGTTAGTCCCATTGGCGCCTTTGAGCGCGTGCTGACTAACATATTCGTTGTAATTCGGTTTCTGATATTCACCGGGATGTGCGGTTTGATTGTCGTAACCCTCAAAGCTGCCGTCGGAGCTGAGCACGCTTTTGTCCATGGAGTCGATTGAGCCGTTGCCCATCATTTTGTAGTCTTGACCCAGCGGTTTAGAGAGCGTGCCAGTCGACGTGGACATATTCTAATGAGCCAAGGAAATTGGTGGGGAAGAAAATAAAAGAGGGGGCGAAACGAAATGATAAATAAAAATAAAGAAGTGCGAAAAAAAATATCAAATCAAAGTATGTAATGGCTAATTTTCAGGTTAAATTGATTTTCTAAATTAAAATGTAATACTTAATGAAACCTCAACATAATTGTGTTATCTGACAAAAACCAATATTACAGAAGACTAAAATGATAACTAACGGTATTTCGTGGATTTCAAGCGAATAATTTGGATTGTTTTTTATTTTGAAGACGGTTTCGGTTCTGGTTGCAGCAGTAATACAAGCCCCGTCAGCGTGAGGTACATCACCAGTCGTCTTCGTCTAGCTCATCTAAAGATGGGCCCGGGAAACATGCTGTTTCGACAGGTTGGGTCCAGAGGGAGAAAGGTGTTAGATGAGACAGTTTCTCTTCGTTATCTCTTTGTTATCCTATGGAGAGGAAGTATCAACGCGAAGTATCTGTGTCTTAAACCACAGTTCCTTATACTTATAAGAAACCGGGTTCGGTTGTATGGAGGTGATGTGAAGAGTTAATATTGAGAGGGTTGTAAAAACTTGCTTTATTTTTTTGCTTTTGGGTTTATTTACTGAACGCTGAGGCTCCAAAGGGACTCAGGACGACAATTGCTATCGGGAGCAGTTGGTGTACTGCCGAGCAGGCTAGTAAAAGCAGTGGCATTCACCTCGATTAACAGCTCTGCACAACTGTGAGTCACATGGATCACCAAACGGAACTTAGGAGTGAGTTTTAGTGTATAAGTCAGTAAGTTGCATGTCGACCTTTTTTCTAAAACTTGGAAGAAAATACGATCGGTTGATGGTCGGTATTAGTACAGAACACAACTCATGGAGTCATTGAGTACCCGATTTGCCTGTCTTGCTTAGAGGAGGCGGATAGCACTGAGCATTTTCTCTTTAAGTGGCCTGCCTTTACTAAGGCAAAGCTACGAATTTTGGGTTCCACTGTCAAGAGAATGAGTAATAGTCGTTCTCTCAAACTGGAGGATATTTTCAGATTTGCAAAGAAGCTGGAAAATTCTCACAGGACTAGCTATCTCTGCCTCTGTTTCTGTTTCTGTCTATGTCTCTTTTTTATCATAACTCTTGCACTCTGCAACTTCTCTCCTCTCCTCCTTGACTATCTACCCTTTCACTTTCCAGTGCTTTAAGTACAATTGAATTTTTAGCCTGACTATTTTATTAGTTACCAAACCTGTCGGTACTTCTTGGCTCGACTTTTCAAGTTTCAATTTCAATTTCAGCTTTTAAGAGTACACCACGGAAATTATTCGTTATCATAAGTCTGATGAGAATTTTAGAGTATAACACTGGCAGATGAAACTCGAGTGCAGGATCTGACTGGAAAATTAGTCAACCAATTTTCTAATTCGAGTGGTACTATGAGTTGGGAGCTTTTAGTTAAGAGCCTGTCTTTCAAGTTCTCGCTAAGCTAATCACGCGCTAACTTTGCAGCCGATTCACAAACTTGTGAGCAGAAACTGAAAAGAGGGACGGCTAGAATTCAAAATTAGAATTCAAAATTACCCAAATCGAAGTGAAATTTTGAGAGTAACTTGGCCGTGATGTCATTTTAGCGGTGATGTGAGAGGGAGTAAGACAAAACTAAGCTCTCACAATACCTTTAGAATGAAAAGTTAGGTTATGTTAATGAAAACATGGGAAGAGAATTGAAAGTAAAGAGTTGTTTGGAAACAAAAAAAATTAATAAACCTTTAAAAGGACATGAATGATCTCATGTTAGAGGTGATACGATTGGGATAAGAGTGGAAACTGCCACATTACTTTGATAATGAAAAGTTAGATTATGTTAACAAAAGATTGGCAGAGAATTGAAAGTGGAAAGACTGATTTTGACACAAAAAACAAAAAAAAAAAAAACTTAACCTTTAAAATGACCTAAACTCAAAAACTAATTCTGTCAACATTCGCTGAGTATTAAGGAGCAGCACCTCTAATTGCGAAACTTTCCATAATTGTATATACAGTCCGCGAAAAAATATAGCACCTCAACATTTTGACAAATTTCGACTATTTTTTTTTTAATCTGAATTATTTTTTTATAAAAATATAGCTCATTCTATAATAGAGACCTTATTAATTCAATTTTTAAATTTGTACAAGATTTATAACAATTTGAGAGATTTTCTAGAAATTTTCAAAAAAATGTAATCAGAATTTTAAAAAAATTGCTTACGCAGCTTTACAACCCATGCAATTTTAGTAAAATGAAAAGCAGGTTTAAAGTGGCTCAAAATTCTGGTTGATTTTTGCTAATTTTTTTCCGTATGGTCTTTTTTCCATAAAAAATGTTTTTGTGGATTTGTTATATTCAGAAAATGAAAAAATATTAAAAATCAGCCTGATTTTCTACAAACTCCAAACTTTCACTCTACTATACAAAAATTAAACGGGCTATGAAACTGAGCACCCAAAATTATTTTTTAATTCTGAAATTTTGATGAAAGTTTATCGAATTTTTCTAATTTTTATTTAAAGTTAGAAATTTAGATTTATGTGGTTTTTTGTTAGGTAGTGAGTGATTGAAAAAAATTAAATTAATAAAAAATTTTATTTATATTTCGAATTTATAAAAAAAAAAATGGGTACGCAGTTTCAAAACCCATTCAATTTTTGTCAATAAAAAGCGGATGGTGTTGCGTATTTTTTCGCTACAAAAAAAAAGTGGATTTGTAGAGAAAATGCAACACCGTCGAATAAAAAAAAATTTGGGTAAACATTTTCGTTGCTTATTTTTTCCATAAACAATTTTTTTTGTCTATTTTTCATATTGAGAATATGAAGAAAAAAAAATTTTACCTACATATATTAAAAATGAATAGGACCTTCTGGTGACTCCCTTATACTAAAACTAAATGGGCTGTAAAATTGAGCACTCAAATTTATTTTTTAATTCTGATTAAAAATTTGAAATTTTGATGAAAATTTGTCAAATTTTTCTGATTTTTGTTTAACATTAGAAATTTGGATTTATATGGTTTTTTGCTCTTCAATGGATTCAAAGTTAGATATGGAGAATTATGTGGTTTTTTTATTGCATGCAATGAGCTACTCAAAAAAAAATAAGCAAAAAAAATTATTAATTTTTAATCGGAACTTGTAAAAAGAAAAAAATGGTACGAAATTTTGAGACCCATTCAATTTTAATCACTAAAAAGTAAGTTTAAGCGTCTCAAAATTCTGTTTGATTTTTGATAATTTTTTTTCCTGATTGTGTTAAGTATTTTTACGGTAAAAAAAAAATATTTTTGAATTTTTAACATGGAGAAAGTGGAAGAAATATTAAAAATCCATAAGATCTTCTACAGATCTTTAAACTAAATTTCTCTTTTTAATTTTGAATACAAGTTTTTAAATTTAAAAATCTAAAATTTTTTTTGTCGAATTTTTCTGATTTTTGTTTAAAGTTAAAAATTTAGATTTATATGGATTTTTGTTATGCAATGAACTAATAAAAAAAATTTAATTTTTAATGGAAATTTATAAAAAAAAATTTGGGTACGCAATTTTTTTTAAATTTTAATTCAATTTTAGTCCAATAAAAAGTAGGTTTAAAGTGGCTCAAAACTCTGGTTGATTTTTGATAATTTTTTTTTACTGATGGTGTTGAGTATTTTTTCGATCAGATGAAAACAAAAATGTTGAGGATTTGTTAGAAGGAGGAAATGAAAAATTATCAAAAATGAAATGGACCTTTTCGAGACTTCAAACTTTCATCCCATTATATAAAATTAAATGAGCTTTAAAACTAAGCATACAAATTTCCTTTTTTAATTCTGGTTTTGATGAAGATTTTTCGAATTTTTCTGAAATTTTTTTGTGTTAAAAATTTAAATTTATATGTTTTTTTGTTTTTCTTTGAGCAATTTTTACTATTTTTGTTTTTTATTTGTGTTTTTTTTTCTTTCTAAAAGTAAAGTAAAAGATAAAGTAAAAAAAAAAAACAAATAAAAAACAAAAGTAGTAAAAATTGCTGAAAATGTTGAAGTGCTAAATTTCTTCGCGATCTACAAATACTAACGGCAATAAATAAATAAAAAGAATTTACCAAATACTAATCAACTAAATAAAAATTAGACTAATAAACATATAATAATCATACAAAGTTTCGTCGACGCAACGATCCCTGCTGATCGATGCTATTCAAGCTTCTCAAGCTCTGTCGTATACTATTTCTGCGCTCCAAGCGTTGCACTTGACGATGCTTCGATTTGGCATACCAACAAAAGGCGACCATAATCAGTAAAATGATGGCCAAAATAAATGCCGAAATTATGCTGATCGCGAAAATATCAGCGCGCCAAGACAGTGGATCGATAATGACCTGCATGTGAGAGACGGCGAAACAAAATTCACAAAAAATTAATAAAAGTCGATACGTTATAACAATGCCACTACGCCTACCCTTGGATCAGTTTCACAAATGAAACCCATCTCATTGTTGCAATCCTCCACTTCAGTGGTGGTGAAGGCAAAGCTCGTGCACCGATCGATGTAATTGAAGTCTTGTATCCACACCTTCTCCGGATATCTGCAAATTACGTTTAGTGAAATTTATAATTTATTTATTTTATTTTATTTTATTTTTGAACTCTTTCAACTCACTTCAAGTGCCGCATTTGACCCTGCAAATACCTCCACAACGTTGTGCTGTCTGTGCGTATGAAGGGCATCGTGGAGTTCTCGCTGCGGCAGAAAGCGCGCGCCTCATGGAAGGTCAAAGGCGCGCCCACATAAATAAAGCAGGTGTCATGCACCAGCGCCCAACCAGGTGGACATTTGCCATCGAGTATGGTGAGGTTGTTCATTTGAAATGGCAAAGCCTGCACTTCGAGTAAGAGAGGATCGTCTGTGGGGGAGAGAAGCGATTTTTGCTTATAACACACATTTCGAATTTGAAACTTAGTGGAGCAAAAGGCCTTTGTAGACTTATAATTATATTTCTAACATTAATTGAATTATTTAAAATTGCATAGTATTTAATTTTTTTATTTTATTTAATTTTTTTATTTATAATTAAAATTTAATAGTATTTACTTTTTTATTTATATTTAAAATTTTATAGTATTTTTTTATTTTTAATTTATAATTAAAAGTTAATAGTATTTTTTTATTTTTGATTTATAATTAAAATTTAATAGTATTTGGGTTGGTTGGTTGGTTTAAGGGTGACCCCGCATCGGAGTGCCACATAGACCGCAAGTTGGGTCCGTTGTGTTGCCCTAGAGCTCATTATTTTAAATGATTTCCCCACCTAACCGAGATTTTTATTGTAGATTTTGGTCAAAGATATTAATTCGTTTCGAAAATTTGATGAGAGATTCGATTTTCAGGTCCGAGAGTACTGAAAGATTGTCAATAGTTGGAGAGCCTAGAAGAGCGAGTCGACTTCTGGCTAGACCCGGACAACTGCACAGCAAATGTCTGCTCGATACTTCCTCATCTTCGTCCTCGCAGTATCTGCACAGGTCGTTTTGAGGAACCCCGAGCCGACGTGCGTGAGTGCCCAAAAGGCAGTGGCCGGTGATAAGAGATGTTATATGCCTTAGTTCGTGTTTCGAAAGACTTATAAGGGTTTTTGTCTGTTTCAGATTGTAGGATGGCCAGATTTGTCTGGTCGTAATGCAAGTAGTTTCCACTCGCCACCTCCGATCAGCAACGCTGTGAAATTCTCGATCAATGAGTAATTTACATGTTGAGAGCGGAATGTGGATTGTGGGCAAGTTACTGACATATGATTGCGCAGCTCCAGCTCTTGCGAGCTCATCAGCTTTGCAGTTACCTTCGAATCCACTGTGACCCGGTATCCAGATAACTTGGACAGAATTCTGAACACTTATCTCGTTAAGAGATAAGAGACAGGATCGAACCACATCTGAGTGGGTATAAGAGGAGCTGAGTGCTCGAACGGCCGCTTGACTGTCGGTGAAAAAGCGGATATCCTCTAGTGATATTCTATTTTCTAAGAGAGTTTTCGCAGCATACCAGATAGCGCATACTTCCGCTTGGAATACGCTACAGTAGTCGGGTAATCTAAATGATAGATTGATGTGAGGGGAATTGGAAAAGATTCCAAATCCCACTTTGCCGTCTTGTTTTGAACCATCTGTATATATAGTCAGAGGGCCATCGCTTTCGGTAAGATTTGTCTTCCATTCTTCCCTAGTTGGGAGTGAACAGGAGAATAGCAAGGGTGGTGATGGAAGACTTACATGATAGTCTATGTCGGAAGAGATAACAGTGTTCCTGTTCAGTATGGCCGAATGGCCAAGATACTTATTCCATTTCGATATAGCATTCATGCGTGTCGCTGCTTTCGCTGCAATCGCTTTGCCAGCCAGATCGATAGGGAGCAAGTGAAGCAACGTATTTAGAGCCTTAGTAGGTGTTGTACTTAAGCATCCTGTTATCAGGAGGCAGGCTGTTCTTTGAACTCGATCAATTGTGGCTACTCTACACCGTTTTTCGAGTGCTGTCCACCATACAACCACACCGTAGAAGAGTATCGGTTTGATGATCGAGGTATATATCCAATAAATGATCCGAGGTGAAAAACCCCAGGTTTTGCCTATAGCTTTCTTACAAGTATAAAGAGCTATGAAGGCTTTTTTGCATCTGTTTTCGATGTTCAATTTCCAACTCAACTTCCTATCTAGAATAACTCCTAGATATTTAGCTGAGTCAGATAGGAGTAATGATTCCCCTTTTAAGGTTATTGTTTGCAGTGGAGGAGATTGTTGTTTCCTATTGAAGAGAACAAGATCTGTCTTTGCTGGATTCGCATTTAGTCCGCATTCGGTGCACCATTTTGACAGAATATTGATTGAGCGTTGCATGAGCTCAGTAAGAGTATTCAGGTGTTTGCCTGACACGCAGAGAGCAATATCATCTGCATAGGCTACAACCTTGCAGCCTGCTTTTTCGAGATTTCGGAGCAAACTGTTTACAGCGAGATTCCAGAGAAGGGGTGAAAGTACTCCGCCTTGAGGGGTGCCTTTGACGGCGTACATTCTCATGCGGCTTAACCCAAGCTCTGCAGTGATAATTCTACTTTGGAGCATTTGTTCGATCATCTTTCGGATGGAGTAATTAATACCCAATTTGGCAATTTCAGACAAAATAGCGTTGGGTTCAATATTATTGAAAGCACCTTCTATGTCCATAAATGCGACAAGAGAGTACTCCTTATTGTGAAGGGAAGTTTCCACTGTTTGCACCAGTGAATGAAGTGCCGTTTCAGTCGATTTCCCTTTAGTGTAGGCATGTTGTGCCTCTGAGATCAACTTAGTATCAAGTTGGGTTTTGATTTGCTCATCTAAGACTTTTTCAAAAGCTTTTAAGCAAAAAGAGGTTAGGCTAATGGGCCTGAAGTCGTTTGGTTTACAGTGTGAAGGCTTCCCCGTTTTCGGAATGAATACTACCTTCGATTTCTTCCAAATTGTCGGAAGATAAGATAGATTTAAACACTTGTTAAAGATCCTGGTTAACCAAGGCAGTAGAATTTCTAGTCCTTCTTGAAGTTCTGCTGGAATGATGTTGTCAGGACCTGGTGTATTAATAGTATTTACTTTTTTATTTATATTTAAAATTTTATAGTATTTTTTTATTTTTAATTTATAATTAAAAGTTAATAGTATTTTTTTATTTTTGATTTATAATTAAAATTTAATAGTATTTTTTTATTTTTGATTTATAATTAAAATTTAATAGTATTTGCTTTTTTATTTATAATTAAAATTTAATAGTTTTTCATTTTTTTATTTATAATTAAAAGTTAATAATATTTCATTTTTTTATTTATAATTAATTTTTTATTTATAATTAAAAGTTAACAGTATTTTTTATTTTTAATTTATAATAAAAATTTAATAGCAGTAGACCCACCTGATTTATCGCGTATGCGAGACTGCACCGATATTGTGTTGTTGTAGCTCCAATAGTTGTGTCTAGCATCGATCTTTGAGCGCCATAGTTCGATGGTGCTAAGAAAGGGAATAGAAAATTATTATTGAAATTCGCTAGTTATCGTTTTTGCTAACTAAAGGGTGGGTCAACGGTTGGTTTTTTTTTTAAATTGGCACTTGACGAATTTGCTAGAATTACTCGTTGTGTGGACGTCATTTTAGCGGTTTGCTTAAATTTGCTTGGCAACTCTTTCATTTCTCTGATTTTTATTTGTCATTCATGTTTGCATTAATCTAACCTAATCTTACCCTTTATATTTGTTTACAAAAGCTCTCTCAAAGCTTCTCTAAATTATGTCGCTGTAATATTACTCTCAAAATTTAACTTTATTTTTTATTTCATTTTAATTTCTCCTATTTTTTTTAGCTCGAAGTGACTACCAGCGTTTTAAAAATGAACCAGCCGTTGAACCACCCTGTACTTAAATTGAAAATCTTCGATAAAATTTCTAAAGCTTCTTTACATTTTCTTGCACTTACCTATTGATCACATAATCAACATTCAAACTACAGTTAGAGTAACGGGTGTGTGAGTAAACGGTCATGCATAGTTCAGGCGCATAGCAGGTAAAGGTGTAATAAAAAGGGTTAAAAATAGAAGAGGCATCATTTTGAAGTAGGTTTATAAATATGTGAATTTTTGAGTGGTTAAAGTTGAAAAAATGTTCGTGTAATAGAAAATTCGAAGGCAAAGTTTTCATTGCTCTCGTACGCTCTCATTCTACTTACATTGAGTTGTTCACCGTAATCATTTCGTAATCGTTTTCGGGATTCTCAAATATATTGTCCACATACTGCTGTCCCGCTGTACCGGCGACAACCGTGGCGCGACCCATCCAATTTGTAGCGACGTTGCTGTTCAAAAAAAGAAAAAATAATAATAATAATGCAATTTTTGCTTGCCTTTATTTGGTATAAATAGTACCAGGCAGTACTCTATCGGGCTTAAAAATGAAAAATAAAAGGTAATTATATTTATAGTAAGTTTAGCCCATATAATCTTATAGTTCTAGACATGGATCCAAGCGCGCACTGTACAGTCACGTAGTTTCATGCATCTTCCAAGCGATGCCATCCGTCATGCAGAGAACAATTTAGACAAGAATCCGAATGGTCCATTACTTCTGAGTGTATCGAGCAACACTGAAGTTTGTATCCTAGGGAAATCGCACTAATCGTTGAGTGTCGAGACTGAATTTGAGTAACGGGCCATTTGGGCTCAGAGGATATAACTAGAAACGAGGTAACGGAGATTGGCAAATAATAGGATCCCTAACATGTTATGGGACGACACGCTATGAAGGAAGAGCTGAAGTTATGTGCTAAAGCTAAGGGAGGTTAGCTGGGGCTATGGGGCTACCCCAGGCGAAGTCCTTACTGGCGGGATAAAATCAAAAGCAATAAAAATAATCTAGAAATGCTCACGGGCATTCTCACAGGCCATTGCAGTTTGCGCAGTCATCTGATTCTTGTCGTTTCTGCGACCAATCTCTGGAGACTCCAATACACCTTCTCTTTTAATGCAGCGCTGCAGCGCGGAGAATGTTTGAGACATATCGGCCTATTGCAGCCAGAAGAAAGGCACGATACGCTCAGCCCAGCACTAACTCTAAGTTAAGTTTAATAAGGGAACTGGGTTTGCATGAGATACTGTGATGAGTAGAGAGCACAAAACATCTTGAGGTCAAACCTCAAATCAAATCTTTCTACTATATCTAACTTTTTATTAAATTCTTATACTTGTAATATACAAGTTTTTTAAATTTCAAACTAATTTGTAATTTGTGTTTTAACTAAATAAAATTAATAAAAAATTTTTTATTTATCTGTTGGTCCTTGTTTGCTAACGTCTTGAGTGCCCTCATTACAAAAAAAAAAACCAAAAGATATAGGTGGCAACCCTGCACATATTTTTTCCTGGATTAAATTATTCTTAAACATCTTTCGTTTGACTCCCTTAGTAATTTAATTTTTATTATGAGATAGGTGGCAACCCTATTAATCATTTGTCTGAACTTAAGTTTTCTTGAAAGCCTTTCTTTTGACCCCATTGATCCTAATAATATAAACTTAACTTAATTTTTTTAATAATTATAATAATAACCTTTCAGAGAGGCGACAACCCTATTAAAAAAGTTTACAGAATTAAGGCTTTCTTTAACTACTTTCTTTCAAAAACAATATTGCTTTGAATTTGGTATACTTAACTTATTTAATTGTATATGAATTTTAGATAAATGGCAACTCTATTTAAAAATATGTCTGAACTTAAGTTTTCTTGAACGCCTTTGTTTACATCACATTAGTCCTAATAATGTAAACTTTGAACTTAAAACTTAACTTAATTTCTTAAATTATTGTTATAATATTTTTTCAGAGAGGGGACAACGCTATTAATAAGTTTACAGAATTAAAGCTTCATTTAACTCCCTTCATTCCATAAAAATATTGCATAGAATGTTCCATACTGAACTTATTTAAACAATTAGAAAATTAAGATAAATGGCAACCCTATTTAAAAATATGCCTGAACTTAAGTTTTCTTGAACACCTTTCGTTTGATCTCAAAATGTAATCTTCAATATGTAAACTTATGGGGTTTTGGTTTCTAGGAAAAAATGAAGAGCAAATTGTTCAATGTTTGCTTACTCACAAAAAAGCACTAAACACTGCGACTATGTATCTATCCTTGTGCTGATACCCATACTTCTTGATATTAACGCTTAAAGCAGTCAGCTGATTTTAAAAGCAACCAACTCCCCTAACAAAGATTCTTAACGTTGCCACGACAGTCAGTTCTGCGTTAAGAAAACGAGCCAGATTTATATGCAGCCAAGGACTGTCACTCCAGATGCATTCCCCGTATATGTATGGGAATTGTTTATGCTGCTACAACAACAACGAAGCTTCTCAAGCGAGAACATTCGTCTCTATTGCCTTCGTTGTATGTGGCATTTTTAGAATCGAACACACAATTTTCCCACCGGACTAAAATTATTTTAGAACCGAACACGAAAAAAAGAATGCAAAGAAAATGCAACATTTTTGGGGATGGCACGAAATTGCCAGTAGCTTAAGTTCTTTAATTATTGTTACTATAATATATTTTTCAGAGAGCTGACAATCCTATTCAAAAAGTTTTCAGAATTAAAGCCTCCTCAACACCTTTCGTTCAATTCCCTTATTGTAATATTTTACTTAAGTTACTCAATTAATTTTAAACTTTTAAAGGTGGTAACGCTACTAAAAATATGTCTTGATTAAAGAGAACCGATAACTGCCTTTTGAAAACCTCGAAGAGCTGGTTGGTATAGACGTAAACAATCTTGTAAAGTTTCTGAATCGCACAGACTGTCGTGGCAGAAATACACTCGGAGGTTTGCCAATGCCTGCCGAGGGGCGAAACAACTGTTTCTATCATTTAGTGTTTCATGTCCAAGATTTCGACCTCGGTACTACCAAACGATAGTCACGCACCAACGTAACCGTCTACGGCGACCGCAAAATTAGTCTTAGACTAACTATGAATTATTGGTAGCGAGGATGTGGCGAGAAAATGGTGCGGAAGCACTAATTGGATTCTTGGAGACTCATCACTTCAACCTCTTCAACCAACCAACCAGAACTTCCAAAACAACCTTTGCCTACTGAGAATTACAGACACCAGAAATGCCAGTGAATGCATTCCAAAACATATTTTGCGACTCATTTGAACTCGTTAAATATTTTATGATGCGGTACTTTATCCCTCTTACCTGTAAAATCCATTATGCGAGGTCGTCTGATAGATGGGCAAACGCACTTTCTCAAAGCCCGATATCTCCACAATCCGTCCACCCACATTGCTGTGTACGAAATTGTAACTGAAATTGGAGACCACTTGACGTAGCTTGATGACATCTTCGAAGCCAGCTTTGTTCTGCGCGAAGTAATTACGATACAACTCAATCTCTTGATATGGAGACGACTGACGACCCTCCACGTACAATGCGGGACGATTGCGATTGCGGAAGAATAAATTGTGATGTATGAAACCGCGTAGTGAAGTGGCTGAGCCGCGTGAGTCGGCACGTATCCTAAGACCGCCCTGATTGTCCTTGATTAAGTTATTCTGCGAGGCGAAATAAATGGAATTAAAACAAGTGGCGAACAAAAATATAGTTACGCTTCAAAAACTTACCATAAAGTAAAGTGAATGCATATTTTGCACATCGATGCTGAGCGCCGACTTGCAGGTGGAGAAATTTCCATACAACTGTTGGCAATTACGCTCTATGCGGTTGGAGGTGAGTGTGAGTGTGGGCGTGACCTCACCAGCGGATGCATAAGTGATCGCACCTTTCACAGCGCCTGAAATGTGTGAGTAAGTGACGTTGTGCAGAGCATCGCGAACTGGAAGCAGAAATTATCATGAGTCAATTTTTAGTAATCGCAAAAAAAAAAAAAATGTAGAGAATTTGGGGATTCCCTTTCTACAAACCGATTTTTCGTTACTCACATTGTCCCAAAGTCGATATGGGCACCGTTACGATTTCCGCTATGAAACCATGATATTCTGGCGCGCCACTTGCAATCAATTGCAGACTCAACGTTGGACTCTCAGTCTTGAAAAACTTTCGCTGATTGCCGCTATCCCATTCAATTTTGCCCAAGAAACGTGAAGTCACATTGTAGATGTCGCCATCGAAGAGACGTATCACATCCGTGCGTCCATACTCCTTCGAATGATTGAATAAGTTCGATTGCAACAAACGGAAACCGATCGGTTTAGCGCGATACAGTGAAGTGAATATCTTGACGCAATTGACGGGATTATTGTCATACTTGTAGTAGACCAGCAGCCGTTCCTCCACGGTTAGCACTTTCTGGGGATCGCAAATGTCAACCAGCGAAAAGAGTTTGTATGGTATGTCCAAATCTTTGAGTGGCGTAAAACTAGACTCATCACTTTCGCGACCCTCTCCGGTCAACGAGAGTATATTGATGCCCGCTCCAAAGGCGCTACTAACATTCAGCAAATTTAGATTCATTGTGCCACTCGGTGCTATATAATTGACGCCATGATGCGCAGAATTGACGAGCGTCACCGAACGTATGGTTGGACTCTTGTGTATCGCTTGTATGGCAGCTGATTTCTGATTGTGCAGTATGCCAGCATTCTCAATACGTATAAACTCCAAATGACTCTCCCGATTGCCGATAGGTCCATGCGAAAGACTATCATGGAAACGGTGCCCGTACTGATTCTCCTCAAAGTCCGAGTTGGCGAAGCGTATGCCTCCCCAGTACACCTGATCCTCCGGCGCGCTGTTGCAGCTCACAAACACAAACACATCGTCCCAACGGCATTCATGCCTGCGTCCATAAACCTGTCCATTCAAACGTTCTGCGCAATCCTCCATGCGCAACTCATCACCACGACACTCGAGCGGTTGCACCCACGTCCAAATGCGCGTCAGCGAATTAGTGTGGTACTCAATGCGGCGATCATGTCCGTAATAAACGTTGAGCGGATCAAAACCGAGCTCACGGCACACAACTTGCGCATTCCGTTCGGTGAAACGGCTATCGCAAATGGGCACCCATTGCAAGGTGGTGTGGTTGAAGTACTCAAGAAAGCCTTCGTTGATGCTGTCAAACGAGAGTTGCGGACTCACGGTGCAGTTCTGTGCGTTAGTGCAGAGTCGAATAGAATCGTACGCCTGCGACTGACTCAGATCTTCCACAGCGCGCTTTGTGAGCAATGTATACGACTCATGCGATCCATTAAAGAATGGGCGCATTACAATTTCCGACTCACGATAGCCGATGGCGCTTAGAGTGCCCAACACAAGAATGCCCACATTTGGCTCGAACTCGATCTGTACGCCATGTTGTATCGAGAGTGTGACACCCGGCATTACAGTGATGTCGGCGAGTATGCGATATGGCTCGGGACGCTTGCGTAGCGTGAGATCTTTGTAAATGCGTCCACCCGACCAACTGCTGAGATCGATAGTCTCGTCATGTTCATCGATCAGCGAGACGCTCGCATCGAAACTGTCCTCAATGAGGAAGGGCTGATAAATGACGTCCGCATGATCATTCCAAGTATCGAAATCGAATATCTTCGACTCAATATACTTGGCGTCCTTCGATCCCCACCAGTTCTCCGTCGCGTAAAAGTAGTTATTTAAACGTGCAGAGCGCACACCTGCCACCAAATTATAGTCCATTTGATTCTCCGCAATTAAGTTGCGATAGAGTTTCACATTTTGTATGCCATCCAAACGCACAACAGCACTGGGCAGACGATTCTGTGGACGTACTTTACGTGGTTTGTATCTGCGCATGGGTGCATTACGCAGATTTCCCGCCATAGTGTCGATGCTGTTGCCCTTAATCGTATTGTAGGCGATTATTGCGGGTACCTCACCAAGTATCTCGCTCAAGCTGTCAGCGCGCAGCTCTACGATGAACTTTGCGTTATTACTTTCTATGCGATTGTAATCAAACTTGATGCGCTTCTCCATGCCGCCGAGTGTAATCAGGCTGCGCGGACACTGGTTGCTCAAGAACACATTGGACGTTATATTGAAAACTGTGTAGTGACCGGTGACATCGACGAAGAAGTTGCGATTTCGCTGCCAAGTGCTGTTGGCGAAGTAGACGCTGTGCGTAAAGTTCTCGTTGTATTGCCAAACGTAAGGCAGCTCGACCTGGAAGCCACCGAATGCGTTGTCCTCAACAGTAGTGTCCTGCACTACATAGTGGAAGAGATTGTTTGAAGAGCGCAAGTCCTTCGAGAGCTGCCTAATGCCATGGCCATTTTGTGTAATCATCGAGCTATTCACATGTATGGTAACCTCAGAAATGTTGCTGTACTGCACATCCCAGTAGGGTGACTTCACCAGCAGAGCCTCGCGAAAGTTCGAGCTGATCTCCGAATTCACAATCTTGATGGACTCATTCGCTTTGCGCAAATAGTATTCGCCGTTATCGCCTACATAGCGATTGTAGTAGTAGGCCGCAATACCGCGAAAGTTCTTCTGTATCTTGGTCGAGCGTATGCTGAGCGTGGGCACAGGACCACTAACTACTTTATTGCGTATATTTTGTATCGGTGCAGTCACGGTCGACAAACGCAATACGGTGCCGCCTAGAGCATTAGCGCCACTCTCATAGTAGATGATGATGCCGTAGCTGCTGCTCGTCGTGGGGAAAACATTTATATCACGTTTGAGCAGCCACAAAGCGGAACGCCTATTCTCTGTTTGTGAGTCGAGTATGGAAATGTGTTCCGTGGAGAGGTTTTGTATGGGATTCAGCAGTTGTATGCCAAGCACATAGCCAGCCGGGCAACGCACAACTATCTTGCGCGTGATCGACTCACCGCGCACAGGCTCGGTGCGTATGTACTTATTTTGCCAAGTGTCCAAGTCGATCTGTCCCTCATCTCGCGGCAATACATAAGGATCATAGTCGGCTTCGAAGTAATTGAAATCAACAGCCATTTTGAACCAGCCACCGAGCTCGTTCTGTTCGATCGCTGAAATGACGGGGTCATGAAAGATGCCACTATCGCGATTGTTCTTTATTATGGAGCCCTGTATGCGCAAATCCAGCTGCTTCAAACTGATGCCATTGCCACGATTGCTCACAAACTCGCAGTTTTTGATATTATTCACCGACTTGCCGCCGTAGATGTCTGCGTAGATAACACCCAAACCATCTTGCAGATTATCCACTACGCGCACGTTCTCGAGATTGTGACGCGCAAAATCCATTTGTATGGCCGGCTTAAATACGTTCGTGGTGTAGTCGAAGAGACCCGCCTTCTCAATGGTCAAATACTGTAGATCTGCGCGCTCGGCCAGCATGCTAAAACGCACACCCGCCCACGCGCCCTCATAACAACGCATGCCCACGTCATTTTCATGTGTACATGAATTCTCGAACTCACCACGCGTCAAATACTCCGCGTGGCACTTGGTAATGTCCAGATCGTGCTCGGTGCAACGCACATTCGAAACAATCACATCCTCTGTTACGCCTACAGTGGGCATTTGTGAGCGATGCAGACGCCAGTCGCGTGGGTTCAGCGTATAACCGAGATGGTGGCACACGAGCGCTGCATTCAACACCGTCCAACCATAGTCGCAAACTGTGCCCCAGCGGCCATCCAAGTAGACCTGCAGCCGGCCCTCGTAATCACCAGCGCCACCAACGAGTCGCACCGGCACACGAGGCGGCTCATTCTTCTCTATTATCGACTCCGTCTCAATGTCAATAATGTCGACATCAAGCTGCTCTACGTCCGTGGAATTATCCATGGCAATGACAGTTTCACGCTTCAGCGTAAAGAATATGTCATCTGGCCGACGACCGCGCGCCTCCAACTTGCCGGCAACCATCATGCCTACGCTGGGCTCAAATTTGAGGGTGACGCCTGGTTGTAGCGTGAGCTTGCCTCCCGGGCGTATGTTGATATCCTTTGTGACACGGTAAGTGCCGGAGGAGAGTATTTCTTGACCATCAATTTCACCACCAATCAGATCGGAGCCCTCTTGCGAGAAACGTGGCACCAACGTGGACATGGTAATCATTGTCGTGGAGCCAGGGTTCGAGCTGTGCAACAGATAGGGTATATACTGGATCTTGGCCAGATTGTAGCGATTGTTGCGATGGAAGAGACGCGCGAAAATCTTGTTCTCATCCGAGTGACCCAACCAATTGTAAGTGGCATTGATTATCTGACTCTGATCGCTCAGCTGCGAACCCACTTCATAGGCCGAGTCCAAGTTGTGCAGTATGTTGCGGTAGATGTCCACATTGCTTGAGGCCACCACCACAGCGGCGGCCACACGACTGCGTGGATTGAGTCGACCTGAGCCATCACTGCCTTCACTACCCTCTATCAGCGGCCCGAAGGGTTCGGCGATCTTGTTGTCGCGCACAAAATTGCGCGTGAAAAGCAGCGACTGCAACTCGCGTGTGCTGTAGGGCGAGAGTCCCAGCGAGACGACATAAACGCCGCTGTTGCGCCGAAAGAAGTTACTCTGTATCAACAGGCGCACAGGCATGAAATTAAACTCCTGAAAGATGTAGTCGTTGCGTATGTATATCGCGCCATAAGTACCCAGACGAAAGTGGTTGAACTCAATTTTGCCTTGCAAATTCAGCGCCGGACTGAGAAATATTGAATTTTTCTGGCTGTAGTCAAAAGTGTTGTGCCCAATTTGCAACTGTATATTCGGCTCTCTGTTGGGTGTGAACCGCCAGCAGGATTCCACGAACACATCATTGTACAGACTGCCATTGAAGCTGTTGCCGGTGATATTCACCCAAATCGGTTGACAACAATTGCCGTGAAAGAAACCCGTTTCCAAGTTGCCGCCAATTTTTGAGTATTCCAGAGTCGTGGTCTGGTTGAAGGGTATGTACTCGACGCGATCTGGCGCGGTGGTATCATTCAGCCACACCGCAATACCATAGCCTTTATTCGCTTGTATGGTGCTACGCGATATATTACGATTGCCGCCATAGTAAGTGATGTTGACGCCTCCACCCTGATTGAATGTGATGTTGCTGCTCGTAATGTTCACATCGCCCGCACCGCTGGTCACATGCACGCCCGACACATGCCCATTACCGGAGACGAAGCTGCCGTGCACATGCAGCTTGGAGCGTATGTTGTCGATTGCAATGCCACGCCCACCATTATCCTCCACCACAGAGTTTGCAACGCGCAAGTCGTACGCGCGCGTATCACCCGAGGTGAGCCGTAAGAAGCCATTCACTTCTTGGCGCGCATCCGCCTGTATGCGTATGAAGAGTTTCTCACGATTGCTGGTAACACTCTGCGGACGCGTGTAGTTGCGTGCTTTCCAAGCGAACAGCATGCGATCGCTTTCCGATGTGCCGTCGAAGATCTCCACCGACGCCGTCTCATTGTTGCGCAACATGAACGATTCGAAGTGCACAGTGAGGAGGTAGCCTGGACGCGTGAAGAAGTATTTGCCGCACACCTTCTCTGAGCCGGCGTAGTATTTTTGCGTGAATGACAGCGTAATGGGGTAGGTTTGTCCGGAAGTTGTGGGCAGCGTGCAAAAGTCATAGATAGATGCGCGATCCATGCGTTCGTTGGCACGCAAATCATGTCCCACATACTTGACGCCATCCGCTATATTCTGCACAATATTGCAACCGTCCAATTGCACCATACCTTGGCTGGAGTTCACGAACACACCAATGCCATTATTTTTGCGTACAGTTACGTTCTGCATGACGAAGCCACCAAGCGGCAAGGTCGCATTGAAGCCGGTGTAGGCCGAATGGCTGACTACAACATGTTGCATTACGGGCGGCAGACCGATCGCCTCCACAGCGGAATTGACGCTAAAGTCACGCCCAACACCTGCATAAGTAATGTCCACATAGCGGAGGGTGGACTGTGACAGCGCTGTATAGACAATATTATTATTGTCAAGTGTCTTTGTGGCCGGTGCATTCTCGAAGTAGAGTCCACGCCAATGACTGAGCGGTGTGTTGTGTACGGGCCGGCATTGTATGCCGATATCATTGTGGTAGTCACACACGCCGGAGCCAAGTTGACGCGACGACCAAGCGCAAGCCCATAGTGTGTTCTCGCTACCTTTGCAGCGCGGCTGCTCGTAGAGTAGGCGTGGATGGTAGCCGGGTGTGCGTTCGACCCAATTCCAAAAGTGGCCACCAGCATAGCCCATTTGGCGACAAGCGACTGCATAGTCCACGAGCGTCCAACTAAGCGAGTATAAAGGAAAAGTTTATTTGGGCGCTAAAAATGGTTTGAAGCTACTCACTTTCTGGAATTGGTGCAGACATCGCGCCACGTGCCTTTGTGATAAATCTGCAAACGACCCTCTAAAGGCGTGGGCCCATCGACTAAGCGCGCGCCACGCACTTCCGCATCCAGAATATCTATTCCTTTGATAGCTATTGATTGGCCCTCCGCTGTTAAAGTGATGCGCGATGTAGGGGTGCCCTGAAATAAAAATTTGTATACAAATTATAGGGAATTATTAAGTTGAAGAAAAGGAAAAATTAAGTGAAAGAAAAGGGAATATTAAGTTAAAAAATTTAATTTGTAATTAAATTGAATACTTTTAATCCATTTCCACTATTCTCTCTCAATATTTCGTTCACTTAATAAGCACCTGCACTTCTCCACCTGCTTATGACACTGAAAGCTAATATTGCATGCATAGTATGGCCCTAAGTTCCTCCTAGGAGCCACGGGAAAACACCCTTCACTGCAAAGACTATTTGCAGAGCAACTGAGCTGTAAAGCTCAAGACTGAATACCTCCCATGCAACACCTTCAACGAGGCTTCCATATTCCCGCTTAACGAGCACAACAAAATGCAATTTCTACTTGAAATTATGATATTATTATTACATGAAATACGACATGAAATATTTTGTTTTTCTACCATCATGAATTCAGAGTATTTCTGTACGCTTAATTTCCTCAATAATTTCGCATTTATTCTATTTTATTGAATTTTTTCCTCCTCTGGTAAAATATGTTTACCTAGGTGTTTTGCCCCTTTCATGCATCAGTGCTGGACACGATGCCAGTATATGTTTGGCGGTTTCATCTTTCTTTCTACAGAACTTCCAAGTTCCACAGGAGTACATATATTCCCAGGTTAGTAGGACGATATTTCAGTCTAGAATGCCTTGTTAGACAGTCGTGAAGGCCCAGTGAAGCCCGATGTTTTAGGCTACAGTTTCAAGTCTGGATGGCTAGTTTTAAGCTGTCTAGACAACGAAACGGTAGCCTGGACTAAGGAAGCTATAAGGTTGTGGACAAGGCAGAAATGTTAAAGGCTGCAATCTTTATTGCCTACTTCCCAAGCTTAGCTCCCTGGCCTAACGAGCGAGTTTTAGGACAAATATAATCGCCTAATTCGGAACTTTGTGCCAACGAATGGCGAGTACTGCACCGCCTTCAAAAAGGTGAACTGGTGGAACTCGTAATTGCTCTTTACCCTAGTTCGGCTGGAAAAGTCGAAAAGCGAGGCAACAAGGCCTCTGAAGGATTTGGCAGTGTCCTTCTCAGATCTAGGTTAGAGGACGCCAGAACAAAAACAAAACATCCGCCATCAACTTTCGCAGCGGCTCGAGCTCAGTTGAGCATCCAGAAGCCTAAAACAGGGCTCAATTTCTCTAGTCCCAAACCAAAGGCGGGAAGTGGTAAAGAAAAAAACCTTCCGCTCTTTCTGGTCGGCTCGAAGCAAAAAGAGTGGTAAGGTTTGGAAGGGCCAGTGTGGGAAATAATGTGCCAGCCTCCACTCCAAAAGCTATACAAACCCTGGAGTCAGTTTCACTGTCTCCAAATAAATATCCACCGGGCAGAAAGAGCCTCAATCAGTCTCGGTGCCTGAAATTTGGAGAAAATGTGTCTGGCCATACAGGATCTATGGGTCTCATACGGAAGCGGCAAAGGTTGGCAGGCAAAAACTTGTTAGTTGATTTACGATACCAATATTCAGTTTCTTCCAATTTCAGAACTCATACAACGTAATCTGGTGGCAGTACAGGCAGAAGTGTCCAGTGCCCGAGGAAGAAGAGTGATTCTCCTGGCCTCGCTGTATCTTCCAGGTGATGCGGAGGATGCTGCTTCTCGCGAATTACAGGAGCTAATAGGCTATTGTCGCAAACAAAATCTCCAATGGGGTATATGCTGCGATATCAATGCGCATCACACGGTATGGGGAAGCACGGACATTAATCGTAAGAGTCACTTTTTGATTCATTACTACTAATAATTTTATGGTAGCATATAGAGGCGATAAGCCGACCTTTATAAATGTAATAAGATAATAGTCCTGGATCTCACTCTTTTATATCAAATAGCATTTCAAATTTTTGGCCTTTACATGAGAAAAGAAACTAAAAAGTTCGACCCGAATTGGGGGACATCAGAATTCGTTTTAGAGGTATGGTTCCTTCGGCAAAGTTTCTTATTTTGATCTCTAGAATACGATTTTCAGAGAGCAATGAGCGATTTTTAAATCGACCCGCCCTAGTGTTAAATGAAGTTTTACGGAGAGTCTGGAGAAAACGGGAGTCTGGAGAAAACAGGACTTTTGCTGGACACTCACTATCCGGAGTGTATCATGGTGATTAAGGACAGAGAAGATATCGGGGACAT